>VZTY01004207.1:8385-44574 GCA_013400935.1 Turnix velox
AAAGAGACATGCTCTATGGCAGGAGGGAAAGGTCTTATTTGAATATGATATAGAGTATTTCTACCTGCTGGACTTAATTGAAAAGTGTAGTAGTACACAAGGACAGAATGATAGAGAGAGAGGAAGGGAGGAAGGGAGGAAGGGAGGAAGGGAGGAAGGGAGGAAGGGAGGAAGGGAGGAAGGGAGGAAGGAAGGAAGGAAGGGGAGGAAAGAGAAGGGCTGGCCACACCGCTGCTGAATAATTTAGCACTGGGGGAAGGACCGGAGCGAAGGAGGCGGGGGGGGGATATCACCGCTCCTCGCACCGTACACCGCACTTCGGAGCGCAGCTGGAAGTGCAGCACCGCGCAGCACCCCGCACCGCGCAGTACCCCGTACCGCATCCCTCCACCTCCGGGACCAACCGGCACCGCATCCCTCCGCGCACACCCCTCCCCATTCCTCCCCGCCCCACACCGTCCTCCGTGCACCATGGCCCTGCTGCTGCATCTCCGCACCGTCTCGGGTCTCCGCGGCAGAGCCGACCGCATTGCCAAAGCGACTTTCCGAGGTAGCGACGACGGGGAAGGCACGGGATGGAGGAAGTGGGGATGGAGGGGAGGGAGGTAGTCGGGGGTCTCCGTCACACTCCTGCCTCAGTTTCCCCACATAGCTTAGGTTGGAAGCGGAGCGATGCGATTCTGCCCTCCCCTCCCCATCTAGGGCATGAGGGGACCTTCATGGGAAACCTCTCTGCCCGCTTGCACCCAACCTGGGACACTGCAGCCCCCTGCAAATAGCCCCGGGGATGGGGGATCATCTAAGTGAAGTTCCAGAGTGACAAATCACACCCAGGAGAGGGGCTGAGATCCAGGGTTGAGGATTTGGGCTCAAGAACTTGGTGGTGACGCTATGCCATTGAGAAAATGTCACTGGAAGGGCCAGGAGGGGGATCTTGCCTTTTATCAGGACTCAGCGTCTGCCTGGATTTCTCCTGAGGATGTAGCAGAGCTGGTTTTTCCACCTGGATTTGCCCCAGCTCTGAAGCTTTCTAAGGGAAAGCTGCAAAAAGGAGCCCGAAAAACTCTCCGAGAGTGCAAATCCTGGCAGCTCCCAACCCTTGCCCTTCTCCCCATCCAAGGACTGGACTAGTCCTCCCACAAGTGGGAGCACAGTGATAGCAGAGGTGAGCGTGGGATGGTTTGACAGGGATCAAAAGCCCTTCTTTTTGTGGGAAGAGATGGGAAGATGTTTTATGTCACCTGCCAGACAGTGCTGGCCCAAGTGGCCTTTCCTCCACAGCCTTAATGACTAAAGCATCATTTAAAAAAGCATAATTACCCCCTTATTTCCCTGTCCTTGCCTCCCAGCATGAGTGCAGGTTAAGTAACATCCCCAGGAACAGACCCCATGGCCAGTTTGAGGCCCACAGCAGTCCCAGATCTAAGCCACCCCAAGGGACACCCCACAGCCTCTTCTGGCCACCACAGCTTTTCACAGTGAGAACCCAGGAGCACTTCCAGTGCTGTGTCCAGTTTTGGGCCCTTCATGCCAACTAAGGACTGGAGGTGACGGAGTTGATCTGAAGAAGGGCAATGAAGCTGGTGAGGGGACTAGAGAACAAGTCTTGTGACAAGTGGCTGAGGGTGTTTGGTCTGGAGAAGGCTGCAGAGACCTTCCAGTCACTAAAGGGGCTCCAGGACTCTGGAGCAGGAAAGGGATCTATGGGATGAGGGGGAAAGAACTAAAAGAGGGAAGATTTAGGTGAGATCAAAGGGAGCCCAGGTTGCCCAGAAAAGCTGTGGCTGCCCCATCCCTGAAGGAGTTCAAGGCCAGGTTGGACGAGGCTTGGAGCAACCTGGTCTGGTGGGAGGTGTTCCTGTTCAGGGCAAGAGGTGGGATTGGATGAGCTTTACAGTCCCTTCCCACCCAAACCATCCAATGATTCTGTTTTTGTAGGGAAGAATCTACATCTACTACCTTTCTTCAGTGTCACTAGAGTGAGCTTAAGACCACTTCAGAGTGGAGTGCGTTGACTTTCACCAGCTTGGCTTCACTCAGTGCTCCTCAAAGCCACTGACAGGTTGAGTGTTGTGCTGATGCTCCTCAGTACCCCAGTATTCGTGGAATTACTGAGCATTGAGGAGAAGGAACACCCTTTGCTAGCTGACTTACCAGACATCCTTGTCCTTCTCCTCACCCTGAGGCTTCCAGCCAAGATCCCCAGGTGGGTGTTCTGCTCATTCAGCCAGAATCATCTATTATTCCACGAAGAAAAGTTAAAGAATGAGTCTGACTCCAGTGTGACAGGCTGCCATGTGCAGGTGGGCAGTGCTCTGAAATGCTGCTCGCCTTCAGCTCAGGTGGGAGAGGAATAAATCACAACCTCGATAAAAACATTCCTGAGACTGACAGCCATGTGGGATGGCAATGGAAGAGAACACTGCTCCTCTCCTTCCAGGGATCCCTCAAATCTCTTCCCTCAGAAGTTGTAGCTGCACTTATTTACCTCTTGCAGATAGAAGAAACTGAGGCACGGGCTGGAGCTCCTAGTTCTGGAGTCGTGAGAGCAGCCAGGGAAAGGTTTCAGGTTGTCTGGCTCCTGGGTCTGAGTATTCCCCCATTAAGTTCACAGATGACACCAATTTGGGTGGGATTGTTGGTCTGCTGGAAGGATCTGGACAGGCTGGATAGATGGCCCCAGGGCAATGGGATGAGGTTTAACAAGGCCAAATGCTGTGTCCTGCACATGGGCCGCAACAACCTCATGAAGGTCACAGGCTGGGGCAGAGGCTGAAGTGCTGCCCAGGGATAAAGGATCTTGTGGTGTTGGTTGACAGTGTGTCTAAGTGGCCAAGAAGCCACCAGCTTCCTGGCCTGTGCCAGGAACAATGTGGCTAGCAGGACTGGGGCAGTGACCTGTACCGGACACTGATGAGGCACCACCTCAAGTGCTGGGGCCAGTTTTGGGCCCCTCACCACAAAAAAAAAATCTTGAATTGTCGGAGTGGGTGCAGAGGAAGGCAATGGAGCTGGTGAGGGGTCTGGAGCACAAGTCTTGTGAGAAACAGCTGAGGGAGCTGATGATATTCAGCTGGAGAAAACGAGACTGAAGAGAGACCTTCTCACTCTCTCCAGTGCTCTGTAAGGAGGACACAGCTGAGGGAGAATGGACACTTGTCCCAAGGAACAGGCCATGGCGCAAGAGGGTATGGCCTCAAGTTGCACGAGGGAATGGTTAGGATGGATATTAGGGAAGATATTTCCACCGAAAGGGTTGTCAAGCATTGGACGAGGTGGCCCAGGGCAGAAGTTGAGGCCCCATCCCTGAAGGGATTTAAGAACTGAGCAGACACGGAGCTTAGATGCATAGTTTAGGGCTGGTTCTTGTCAGAGTTGAGTAGAAGGTTGAACTCAATGATCTGAAAGTTCCTTTCCAACCTGGGCCATTCTGGCTGCAGCAGAAGAGCAGAAAGCTAGCAAATTTCTTTCAGCCTGTCTGTTTCAGGGGTGCCTTGTGGTCTGCCCATCACAGAGTTTTCACTCTTGGACCAGGCTAATTGAATTTGTGAAGAAGAGGACTTGTGTCCTGGTGCAACTAGAAAGCTTGACAGCTAATTGATCACAGATGGAGTCAGAAAGAGCTTCTTGGCGAAGCTTTCTCTCTGGATTAGTGTGCAAATGAGGGAGATCATTCACAGTTACTTTCTAGAGCACCACAGTAATGAAAGAAATATGGTTCTGATTCTAGCTGGACTAGGAGAGGGTCCCACTGTGTTGGCTCATCATAAGCCATGCTTTCAGGAGAAATATTTCAGGTGGCAGATGGTCTCCTATGGAATGTCTTCTCCTAGATATACTTGCAACATGTGATCACTTAAGGTGGATTCACCCCCTGACTTGTGCACGTCTCCTCCTTGGTTTGGTCCTGTATCTACATAAAAGTTCTCTGCAGCCTCCCCTTGAGCCCACACCAAGGCTGAGATGCTGATGTGTCTCTGGAACCTGGTGCCTTTCCCATTACCTAGGAGGCTGTGAGGTCCTAGAATCATTGAATCACAGAATGGTTTGGGTGGGAAGGAACCTTCAAAGGCCATGTAGCCTAACCACCAGCCCTGCTCCAAGACCTCTTTTATCTGGCCTTGAACCCCTCCCCATATGAGACAGCCACAGCTTCTCTAGGCAGCCTAGGCCAGGGGCTCATCCCCCTCAGAATAAACAATTTCTTCCTCATATCTAACCTAAATCTCCACTCTTTCACTTTGAAATCATCACTCATCATTCTATGGCTCCCCTCCTTGTTCCAGACTTCCTCCACAGCTTTCCTGGAGCATCTTTAGGGACTTGAAGGGGCTTTGTGGTCCCCTCACAGCCTTATCCTCTCCAAGCTGAACCCCTACAACTGTTTAGCCCCCCTCCCAGCAGAGGGGCTCCAGCCCTCCCAGCATTTTTGTGCCTCTACTCCTGCTGGCTCCATTCCAGAAGAGGAGTGGACTTATTCCCATTCCATGTCCCCTGGGTTGGGTGAGGAAGGGCTGGGCTACATCCTGCTGCATCTCACATCCCATTCCATGGAAAGCAAGAAGGAAATTGGGAGGCAAACAGTGAGGTTCATGGGTATCCTCCACACTCACTGCATGAAATACTGTGCTACACCTATATCCCCAAGAAAGTTGTACATCCATGGGTGGAGTGATCCATAGGTAGGAACTAGGAGGGTGGTTTGGGATGCTGGATGCACCTCCTGGGTCTGCTTTACCCAAGCTGGATGCAGAAAGCCTAACAAAAATATTTTCTGCCTTTCCTTGTGTAATAGTTAAATCAGAAAAGAATGAGCTTTGGGGATGGGGCATCCTCTGCAAAGAACTGTGCCATCAGAGTATCTCAGCCTTCAATAAAATAAATCCAGTGTTGGTCTCAGAGGATCCCTGATCCTTGATGACAAGTTGTCTATGCAATACTGTACCCAAACTAGACTCGTGCCCTGAGATGTCTTTTAAATTACCCTGGAGATGATTTTTCCCTTTCTGAAAGGGAAAGACTCAATGTGATAAAAGTAATTAAATATTAGCATTTTCATAAGTTTTCCTCCTGTGGTGCTATGAAGTGGATAATAACTAGAAATGCTGAATTAGGAGGAGGGTGGATGAGGTTATCCTACTGACTGCAGCTGAAAGCTCAAGGCAACCTTTGGGCTTGGACTCCTTGGGAAAACTTGATTATGTCAATAATTAATCCACATTTGACTGCTCTCCCTGGGATTCCCCCTCTCCAGCAGCTCTCCCTCTTATCTCGCTGATGGGGGGATTCTGAGGTCTCCTTGCTTGCTCAGGCTCCTCATCCTCCCCAGGGCCGTGCCAGTGGAGGGATGCTGCCATCATGGTGGGAACGGATGGCTGCATCCCTCTAACTGGGATCAAACATGTGGATCCTCTGCTCTGTACAGGATCTGGGGTGGTTATTTGGGAGCAACTAGTCCAAAATCTCATCTCTGGGCTCTGAGCACAGTTCTGGGGTGTGTAGACCTGCATCTCAATGCCTGTGGACAAGAGGCCCTCTACAACCAAAGTGAAAGCTTCTGCCGATGCTGCCTCCATCCTCGTGCTCCTTTTCTTTTGCTCTGCATGATGGGACAAGATGAGAGTACACCAATTAAGAGCACTCAAGAAGAACCTCCTTAATTAGCTCTTAAAGCAAGTTAATGTGGTGTTCAGTGCCATTGTGGGGAGGCTGGATTCACCCACTTGCCTCTGCACTCTCTTTGCACACACACACATTTGAGGTGATCCTACACCTTTGCATTTGCCTTTCCCTCTTCCCAGGCAATACCCACAGGCTGTGTTCCATCCAGGCCACCCCACTGTACCCCAGTTTTGGGTCTGCCAGTGCTGTGTAGTTCCTACCCATGGCACCCACCCTGGCATCCCTTTGCATCATAGAATCACAGAGTGATTTAGGGGGCAATAGACATTGAAGACCAAGGTATTCCAATCCCCCTGCCCTGGGCAGGGACACCTCCCACCAGCCCAGATTGCTTCAAGCCCTGTCCAACCTGGCCTTGAACCACTCCAGGGATGGAGCAGCCTCATCTTCTCTGGGCAGCCTGGATTAGGGAACACCCCCTCAAATTAAACAATTTCTTCCTTAGATCTCACCTAAATGTGGCTTGTCTCGTGGCTCCCTTCCCTGATCAGAGTTCCTCCCCAGCTTTCCTGGAGCCCCTTTAGAGACTGGAAGGGGCCCTAAGATAACCCCTCAGCCTTCCCTTCTCCAGGCTGAACCCCCCAACACTCTCAGACCCCATCACAGTAGAGGGGCTCCAGCTCTCCTAGTATCTCCAGGGCTTCCCCTGTCCCCACTCCAACTGTTCCATGACTCTTCAGTGCTGAGGCCCCAGAGCTGGAGGCAGCCCTGAAGGGAGGGTGTCACAGACCAGGTAAGAGGGGCAGAATCCCTCCACTCACCCCCCTGCCCACACTGCTGAGGATGCAGTCCAGGGTACAAGGTTTTTCTGGGCTTCCAGCACTCCTTGTCAGCTCATATTGAGCTCTCATCCACCACCACCCCCAAGTTCTTCTCTTCAGAGCTGTTCTCCATTCCCATTCTGCACAACCTGGATCTGTGATGGGATTTTCCCTGACCCACATGCAGGATTCTGCACTAGCCTGGTTGAACTTCTTGAAGTTCTCACTGCAACCAACCTGTTTTTTTCTCTCCCCTCCTCAGGTCTCTCATTCTACACCAGAGTGCTTGAAAACTGCGAGGATGAGGCCAGGTTTGATGAGGTAAGAGAAGACTCATTTTCCATCTGGACTGTCTCACATCTGGCTTGCTTCGCTGTGACTCCTTTTCACTTGAAAAAACTTAATTCCTTTTTATTTTAGAAAATATAAAAAACACCTTTTAGAAACCATAGCTTTTTCCAGATTGAGGTGTGTCAACATCTTCCTTGTCTGCTCCTGTCAGGTACCAAATGGGTCTCTTAGACATGGTCTGGCTGGGACTGAGGACATGGGGTGTCCCATTACATGGCAGGTGAGGTTTAGGGTGGATACTAGGAAAAAATTTACACCAAAAGGATTATCCAGCATTGGTAGAGGCTGCCCAGGGCAGAGGTTGGTGCCTCATCCTTGGAAGTACTTTAGAGCTGGGCAGACACACAGCTCAGAGATACGGTTTAAGGCTGGTTCTTATCAGAGCTGGGTTGATGGTTGGACTCAATGGTTTGGAAGGCCCCTTCCAACCAGGAGCTGTGGCTCTATTCTATCATTCTATTCTATGACATGGGAACAGTCACACAGCATTTCCCCTTGGGGTGATTAATTTTAAAACAGTAATTAAAAAGTCAGTGTTGTTTGCACAAAAGCTTAAGGAAAAAATGCTTTTCTCCAATATATAAACACTACTGGGCTCTTGGCTCTCCTTTTCCTTGTCTTGGGGGAAAAAAACTCTTTGTCTCAAATCCCTGAACCCTCAGTTGCTGGTGCTCAGCATCCAGCCTCTCCCAATCTGTTGGCATCCCTTGCTGCCACAGAAGAAGCTGCTTGTTCTGCTTTAGGTGCCCATCAAATGATGCAGGGGCTGTCAGCGCTCAGCTTTGGGCTTTGGAAAGGGAAGGAGAAGGAACTGAAGCCCAAGTTCTCTGTGGCATTAAATTATTTTTTTCATTTTTTCTTTTCTTAAGAAGTTAGGAGGAAAATATTCTGAGCTGACAAAAACAAGAGCACCCACACAAGTAGGGAATAGAGGTGCTGCTGAGGACTCACATTCAGAATGGAAATGTGCTTTTGCAAGAGAACGGATGCCTTCTCTGATTGCTTTTTGTTTATCATAGGAGATAACCCATTCCCATGGGCTGGGGAACACAAGAGTCTATGAGGAATATTAAGATCTTTGTTTGTCAATTTCTAAGGCTTTTTCCACCTTCAGAAAAACCATAGAATCACAGAGTTGGAATGTATTTTCAAAGGCCATCTAGTCCATCCCCTCCTGCAGGGAGCAGGGACACCTTGCACTAGGTCAGGTTGCTCAGAGCTTCATCAAGTCTGGCCTTGAATTCCTCCAAGGATGGTGCTTGTACCACCTCTCTGGGCAGCCTGGGCCAACATCTCACCACCCTCATGGGGAAGAACTTCTTTCTAATGCTGCATACTGATTCCAGGCATGAGATATTTCTATGGGTGATAAACCCTGTGATCTTTCTAGCTTGTGCATCCAAAGGCACACCCAGCTCCCCCTGCACATGCCTGTGGTTTTAGGGGAAAAACTTATTCTCCAGCTTCCCTAAACTTCACAAGAGGATGAAGGGGCGGGAATAGCCCAGGAACTGGGCAGGGTGGGATCTGCCACCAATGTCCCCAGGATTCTATGGGATTGCCGGAGCACAGTGAGAAGGTGGCAGGAAATGTGGCTCCAACTTCATTCCTGCAAAGCCAGGGGGAAGCTGCTGTTAATGGGATGCAGATGTCTATAGATCTGCACACAGCAATTTGTTAGCATAATAACTGATCTGAATAACAAACACAGAGCTGTGCACCCAATGCGGCTGCCTGTATCTCAGAACCCTTTGTGAACTGGAATGAGATTATTCTCTGCCAGGGCTGAAGGGCTCTGCTTGTTCTGTAAGGCTTGGTGGGATGCCAGGTGCTGGGTGCTTCGAATGCTACAAGGCTGAATTTGGGCTGTCCTGTGGTTTCTGTTTGTTTGGTTTCGCTCTTTCTATTTGCAATTATTTTTATTCATTGCTTAATGCATTATGCAAAGCATGTGGTTCTCCAGAGCCCAGGGAAGATGATCTACTGGCCATTCCAGAAGGTAGCTATGGCACTATGGCTGTATTTTACATTATCCCTGCTTGGTGACCTGCCTGCACCCCAAAGAGTTCCTTTCTTGGAGGAGCTTGTCCTTCAGCTCTCCCAGAGGCACACAGCACAGGAGAAAAGTGGTTTCCAGTAGTGGTGTATGGCATGGAGAGCAGTGGATTCTATGTGTTCTTCAACTGCTTACTGTGTCTCCTAAAGGGACAAGCAGAGGTTTAAGTGGCCTTGTCAAGAAAGCCAAGGCTATAGCCTTGACCCAAACATCTGGAAATCCTCCTGCTGAAATAGTCTTGGAGATGACAGGCAGGATGAGCATCCAGTCACTTCTCCCAGATGCTGCAGAAAAAGGGGAGAGTTGCTTAAAAATTGTGACATAGTTTAAATAGGGGTGATGTGACATACAAAAGAGGTGGCTTTAAAAGGGAAGGCATATCTTAAAAAGGGGAGACATGGCTTGAGAAGGAGTGACATGACTTTAAAAGGGAAGATGTAGCTTAAAAAGAGGTGGCATGGTTTAAAAAGGAGAAATGTGGCTTGAAAAGAAATGTCATGGCTTATAAAGGGGGAGACATGGCTTACAAAGTTGCCCTTTCCCAGCTCCCCTAAAGCAGTTCCGTTGGAAGTGTCTGATTTCTGCATTCTGCCGAAGCATTTCTCTTCCTCTTACTACATCCCCCCCACCCCTCATTAACAAAACTTGACAGAAATGACCCAATAGATACTACCTCCTTGGCTTTATAAATAGGTTTTTAACAATAAAGCCAGTTAAGGAGAATGAAGGGGCACTCTGGGATGCTGCTGGCCTCTCTCCGACATCTGTCAGGCAGCTGGAGCAGCCCTGAAGCAGAGTGCTGGCATAATTGTCCCTCAGCTGGACCTGGTCCAG
This sequence comes from Turnix velox, assembly GCA_013400935.1. Classification (NCBI taxonomy): domain Eukaryota; kingdom Metazoa; phylum Chordata; class Aves; order Charadriiformes; family Turnicidae; genus Turnix; species Turnix velox. The sequence continues at coordinate 18,070 of VZTY01004207.1, forward strand.
CATCTCAATGTCTTTTTTCTGGTGAGGGCCCCAAAACTGGATCCAGCACTGGAGGAGGGGCCTTACCAATGCATGGTACAGGGTGAAGCTTTGTACAGGCAAGTACAGGTTGGGCTGCTCCCAGGACAGGCTGGGTAAGAGCTGGTTTGGACTGGGATTTGAGCAACTTGGTCTAGTTGAAGGTATCCCTGCTTGTGGCAAGGGTTTGGATAAGATGATCTTAAAGGTCCTTTCCAACCTAAACCATTCTGTGATTCTCTGCTTCTATGGAAGGGCAAAAGGGTCACCTCCAAGCACACCAGGTCTGAGGAGCTTCTCATCCCTGGAGCTGCTGGTTTTTACTGGCTCAGTGGAAAGCAGTTTGGGAAGGCTGATGAGAGACTGCAACAGGTTGCCCAGAAAGGTGGCAGAGGCCCCATCCCCGGAGACATTCAAGGCTCTGAGCAACCTAATCTAGTGCAGGATATCCCTGCTCACTTTAAGGGGGGTTGGGACTATATGGCATTTGAAGGTCCTTTCCAACTCTATGATTCTATGACTCCATGACTAACTGCAGGCACTGACACTAAATTACTCCATGGTACAGTTTGTGTTCTCTTTCCAGTCCACATTACCATGCTGCACACATGTCCTTCAGCCCAGTGCTCTGAATTGATAAGGGCAAGGAGTCCCTCAGGGCCTGGTATAAATTAACTCGGGAAACTTCACTGCTAAAGCTTTTGTCCTCTTTCACCCCTTACATGAAGGGCAGCTCCAGCTCACTGTGAGGGTGGAGAGGGAAGGAAAACCTGCCTGCTAAGAGCAGAGGCTGTGCCAATGCAACATAGCTCTTGGGTGAACCACAGAACAACTTGGATGAGAAGAGACCTTAAAGTCCACCCAGTACCACCATCTGCCCTGGGCAGGGACACTTCCCACCAGCCCAGGTTGCTCCAAGCCCCATCTAAACTGGCCTTGAACCCCTCCAGGAATGGGAAAGGCACAGCTTCTCTGGACAGCCTGGACCCTGGTGCTCACCCCTCTCACAGCAAAGAATTTATTCACAATCTCATCTAAATCTCTCCTCTTCCAATTTAAAACTGTTCCACCTCTCTCTGATTCAGAGTCCCTCCCCAGCTTTTACAGAGCCTCTTCAGGGACTGGAAGGGATAATAAGTTCTCCCCATGGCCTTCTCCCCATCTCTCCCTCCCCCCAGCACCCTGAAACCCTTCCTTCAGGGCTGCTCTCCACCCTTCCAACCTCCTGGTCTGATAACAAGGGTTGCGCCAACCCAGGGGTAGAAGCTTTGGTGCATCAGTGCATCTCCACAGACAACACCAATCAACATGTAAAAAGACAAATGAAAGACTTCAGGTGGCACCTGTTCTTGGAGAGAGAACCTAGGGCAAAGCCTGGGAAGCTGAATCCTGCAGACTCATCACAGAATTATGGTGTAAATGTTTATCACTGAAGGCAGCGAGCTGCAGAAACCACTTATGTGGCAGCATAATTAAATGCCATTTCTTGAATTCTGGGATGTATTCTTTAACTCTTTCCCTGTTAAATATATGTTCAGACTGAGCTACAAGGCACGTTTGTGTTTGATTTGGGAGCCCTTGACTGCAACATGAAAATCTGTGGGTAGGGCTGTTTACAGCATCAGGTTGAGTGAATATAATAATCTTTCTCAGGCTTAAAAGATTATCATAATTATCATCATCTCCATCTTAGGAAGGGTACTATATCATGCAGTTCTTTTGAGCTCCAGGCCCACTCTCCAAAATACTTAAAAACAAATGACAGGCAGAGAGGAAGTAGCTACAGGTTGTGCCAGGGGAGAGTTAGGATGGAGATTAGGGAAAATTTTTTCACAAAAAAGGTCATCAAGCATCAGAACAGGCTGCCCAGAGCAGTGGTTAGAGCACCATCACTGGAAGAATTTAAAAGCCTGGCAGACTTAGAGATATGGTTTAGGGCTGGTTCTTTTCAGAGTTGGGTTGATGGCTGGACTCAATGATCTTATAGGTCTCTTCCAACCAAAACAGTTCTATGCTTCCATGATTTTGTGTCCTACAATAATTAGCCAAATCCAAGGTATCTCTAGCAGAATTCAGATCTGATCCCCATTCCAAAGCCTGGCTCCAAGAAATCAGGGACTACACTATGAAGTGGTAACTTCTGATGGTGGAAAATGGTGTCAAGTGTTGCATACCTCAGGATTTTTGGTGAAACACTAAATACTTCATGCGAATTGCAGTAGTGGCTCTAGGCAAGCAAGTCCCTCTGGAGTTAGAAGGGTGCAAGGAGTGCTCCCAGGATGATGGGATACAGAGCATAGCAGATGGAGTATGCTCACAGGAGCAGCAGGATCACATTCAGGGTCTTGAAAGGAAAGTGCTTACCAAGCAACTTCACTGTAAGAAATTAGCGACTCTTCAGAAGTGCCAGTGCTCATTTTTAAGCTATTTTTATGTTTTCTGCAGTGAATTAAGGAAGTAAATGGAAAAAAAAAACCAAACATGAAATACATTAGAAAAAAACTAGAAATTACTTCACAACAGTGGTACAATTTTGCTGATGGCCAAGCATTCCACAGATTGATTAACTCTATGCTCTCCAACATGTGGATGGGACTCTGTCCTGCCCCTTCCAGTATCAGCATTGCTCTCTGTCTCATTCCTGCCCATTGCTTTACTGGTCCATCAGTAAGTACTGGTGGTACCTGATGGCAGAGAGGCTCAGCCAGTAACTGCACGAGAAACTGATGGAGCCACCAACCCTCCCAGCCATCCCTCCCCCTGCCTAACTAGCCAGGGGGCCAGCAGGCCCCCCAGCCTTTCTCCTCCCACCATGATCCCTCGAGACATGCCACAGCAACTCACCAGTGATGTCCTGGAGCTGTTAACACTGGGAGAGCATCCCTCAAGGCCCACAGGGGGGCAAATGGAGGTTACTGCCCTTCCCTGGGGCTGGGAAATAGGAGAGTGGGTGGAGGAGGCAAAGTGGGAACAGCTGGGAAGGAGGAGTCTCCAATGGAGCCCAGGTACTCTGGGATGTGGGTGGAAAAACAGTGGGAAAGTGTTGGGGGGTGGGCAGATGCAGGAGATGGTAATAAAGATTGGTACATTGAACTTGTTCAGAGGCAGATTAGTGATGTTGGGGGGGGGTTGAAGGACATGGATGTGTTGGAGAGGGTGCAGAGGAGGGCCATGAGCATGATCTGGGGGCTAGAGCACCTCTGCTACGAGGACAGGCTGAGAGAGTTTGGACTGATAATCCTGGAGAAGAGAAGGCTGCAGGAAGACCTCTCAGCACCCTCTCAGTACCTGAAGACGCCTACAGGAAAGCTGGGGAGGGGGCTGTTTGACAGGAAATGGAGCAATAGGACAAGGGGCAATGGTTTGAAATTAGAGCAGGGCAGGGTTAGATGAGACATGAGGAGGAAGTTTCTCCCCATGAGGTTGGTGAACACTGGCCCAGGTTGCCTGGAGAGGTAGTAGAAGCCCCATCCTTGAAGACATTCAAGGCCAGACTTGGTGAGGCTCTGAGCAATCTGTTCTAGGACAGGATGTCCCTGCTCACTGCAGGGTGGGTGGACTAGATGGCTTTGGAATGTCCCTTCCAACCCAACATTTTCCATGACACTATGATTCTATACATACACATTTATATTATGTTTATTAATATTCATACTATATATAGAGAATACCTGACGCTAAAGCACATTCTTCATTAGGTCCCTGTGAACAGCCCTACCTGCCTTTCTGCTGGGAAAGAAATTAAGCTAGTTAGTCTTTCCTCATGGTCATCAGGCTAGTTAGCATTTTCTCTACGGTCATCTCAGCTCCATCACCATGGCCTCTGCAGAGGATCTCTCAAGCAAGCCTGATATTCCCGTCTCATCCTTTCTCCACAGACCTTCCGCTGGCCAGTGGCAAGCAATATTGATGGGAATGAGATCCTGGAGATCCAAGTGTTCAACTACAGCAAAGTCTTCACCAACAGGTGAGAGCATGTTCTGTCCTTTCCTCCCACCCACCCCAACTTGATCCTTTCCAGTGGGAAGTGGGAGATGCTGCTTGAGCTGGAGCTACATCCCTGTTCACCATGGAGTGACAGGACAAGGGGCAATGGTTTGAAACTAGAGTAGGGCAGGTTTAGAAGGGACACCAGGAATAAGTTCTTCCCTATGAGGGTGGTGAGACACTGTCCCAGGTTTCCCAGAGTGGTGGTGGAGGCCCCATCCCTTAAGTAACCAGAGATGAGCAACCTGATTAGAATCATAGAATATAGTGCAAGATGCACTCACTGCAGGAGGGTGGAACTAGATGGCCTTTGAATTTCCCTTCCAACTCAATTCTGTAAAGCCTGAGTTGAAGTTGGGATGAAGCCTTCATCTCTCTATTTTCTTCTGTGATCTGAGTTCATTCAACTGATGCCTCAGTGCTGCAGCTTCATCCCCAAGAAGTGACTGAGCAGTGCCATTGACTTAATTTCTTGTTAAGGGGTGGCCAGATCTGACATGAGCAAGAATCTAGTTCCAGCACTTCATGAGAATTGGTGTCTTCCATCAATTTATTCTCTTCTTCTTGCAAAGAACCTACATACATGCAGTGGGCCTTGTCCCATGGACAAAGGAGTCTGAGTTGAGACATCTGGCTCATAGTGGTGTCCACAGCACATAAAACCAGGAGCATCTCTGTCCACTGTCCAGGTATTTTCTGCCCTTGAAATCTCTTGCACATTCGTATTCAGAACACCTCTCAGTTTTCTTTTTGAGAAGATCATTCTTGGTCTCCCTCAGCATGCAGTGTTTTTATGTCATCTCAAATAATTTTTGCAGCTTTTTATCCTTTTTATTCCACTTCCAGCATGCTCCTTCTAGAACACAAGTCAGCAACAGGATGCACCCACTTCTGCCCTGCATCTCACCAGTCCTGCAGGCTGAGAGTGAAACACTTCTCTCTTCTCCCCCCATCCCTCCTCCATTATATGGCTCTTTATTCACTGTGCAGAGCTATTGGTGCATTGTACTATCCAGAGATGTTGTCTTCATGGAAGTCAGGATGACTTTTTGCCAGCCTTAGGTGCAGATGCTGTCTCTTGGCAGTGACCTGGCACATAAATGCCCCTTTTTCCTATCTCAGGCACTTTGCATAATACCCATTGTTTTGCATGGACTCCTCTGCTCTCTTCTGGTTGTCTCCATCTTTTGTACCCTCAGCACAAGAAGTACCTGTTGGAATGGCCCAGAGGAGGGGACAGAGATGCTGCAAGGGCTGGAGCCCCTCTGATGTAAGGACAAACTGAAAGAGTTGTGTGGAGAAGAGAAGGCCCTTTCCAGTACCTGAAGTGGCTTCAGCAAAGCTGGATTGGGACACTGTATCAAGGGATGGTAACCACAGGGTGAAGTGGAACAGTTTTAAATTGAAAGAAAGGAAATTTAGATGAGATCTCAGGAAGAAATTCTTTGCTGTAAGGAGGGGTGAGCTCCTGGCCCAGGTTGCCTGGAAAAGCTGTGGCTGACCCATACCTGGAGGGGTTCAAGACCAGGTTGGGTGGGGTGTGGAACAATCTGGGCTGGTGGGAGATGTCCCTGCCCAGAGAAGGGGGTAGTACTGGATGGTCTTCAAGGTCCTTTTCCACCCAAGCCATTCAATTTGTGATTCTATGATCACTCTGACACTTTTTGCATTATTTGAGATTTTGTTTTTAAGCTATTTTTCGCGTGCCAGTCACTGATGTAGTAGTCATGGACCTAACAGCAAAACTCCATCTTAGTGCTGTTACTTATGATTCCCTATTTTTAGAGTTTCTCCATTAATCATAGAATAATAGAATAGTTTGGATTGGAAGGGACCTTAAAGATCATCTAGTTCCAACCCCCCTGCCATGGACAGCGACACCTGCCACTAGAGGAGGCTGTTCAGTGCCTTGTCCAGCCTGGTCTTAAACACCTCCAGAGAGGGGGCACCCACAACCTCTCTGGTCAGCCTGTTCCAGTGTCTCACCACCCTCACCGTAAGGAATTTCTTTCTTATATCCAGCCTGAATCTTCCCACTTCCAATTTACATCTGTTACTCCTAGACCTGCCATCACATATCCCATTATAACTCCTACCCCAGCCTTTCTGTACGTCCCCTTCAGGTATAGATAAGTCTCCCTCGAGCCTTCTCTTCTCCAGTCTGAACAACCCAGGCTCCTTCAGTCTGTCCTTGTAAGAGACTTATGGTGTGCATCTTATGGTGTGCTACTTATGGTAGCAGGCGCTGTTATCATGGAATCACAGAATCATAGAAAGATTGAGTTGGAAGGGACCAGGAGCTGGCCAGGAAAGGGGGCAGGAAGTGGCTGGGAGAGCACGCAGTGGGGGGTTGAACAGTGTGGTAGCCATGTGCTCACAGGACAGACAGCAACCAGTGGTATTGTAATGTCTCTATGTTCCCCTGCCTGCATTATTGCTGTTCTTCTCTTGTTGCCGTTGTTGTTGTTCTGTTAAATTTTGCTTTTTGCCTTTGTCCCAACCCACAAGTGTTATTTTTTTCTTTTTCCCCTCACGAGTCTGTGCCCTCTCAAAGAGGGTAGCTAGAGTGAGAGACACGTGGCTCTTTCTTCTCTCTGAGGTCGAACCACATCATAGGCTGGAACAGCAGCTGCCGTGCCTGTTGTGGGGATTTATTTGTCTTGAAGTCACAGAATCACGGAGTGAATTGGGTGGGAAGGGAGGTCATTTAGCCCAGCCCCCTGCCATGATCAGGGTCATCTTCAACTGTGGCAATGAAGGATGTGCAGGCAAAGATGTCTATTTTGCCATCACGCCAACCTTTTATATATTTTTCGTGCATAGGCTTTTTTATCACTAGCTGGGTCCACCCTAGTTTCCAAACCCATAATCACACTCCCATTGACTTCTCATTCAGAGTCATCTACCTGACCCATCGTTAAGCCTGTCGTTAGCATATCTGTTGTTAACCACAGTCTTGCTGTCTAGCCAGACTCCCAGCAAAACCAGCAAAACCTTCTTCTCTCGCATTCAGCTGGACTAGATTGCTGCCCATATTAGCTGTCTTTTCTTTGGGTCACTGGAGTGACCCTACAGCCCAGCCCAGGAAAAGATCTGGGATCAGAGATACTCTTCAGTAAACACTAAACAAGACACCTTCCCTGGAAGGCAGAATCCTTCATCTTCTCCCACAGCATTGTAGGTGTCCATGGGGAATGAGGATCCATGTCTTGTATAGATCCAAAATTGTATCCCCCAGTTCTGTGTTTGTCTTGGGCATCCCAGGATAAAAATGTGGCAACAGGTAATCATGTTTAGGCAATGCAGCTGAACCTCCAGTGGCTGGAATAGTGTCTGAGAGAGCAAGAGCCATAAGGCATGTTTTGCCCCAGGACAACAAGCTTTGGGCTCAAGGAACTGTGATCTCGCTGTGGCTGGAGGATGGGATGAAAAGGCTGAAGTTTCCTGAAGCAGAAGATAACCAGGAGCCCGAAAGAAACTAAGACTGTTACATCAGGGGAGGTTTAGAATGGATATTAGGAAAAATTTTCTTGGCAAAGGGTTGTCAAGCATCAGAATGGGCTGCCCAGAGAAGTGGTAGAGTCACCCTCTCTCGAGATATCTACATAATGGGTAAACATGGTGCTGAGGGACATGGTTTAGTGGTGGACTTGTGAATGTGGAGTTGATGGTTGGACTTGGTGACCTGAAAGCTCCCTTCCAACCTGGGCAGTTTTATGATTCTACTACAGAGTAGCCTCATACATGGAATGAATTTTGTATCTAAGCATCCAGAGCAAGAATCAACCTGCAGAATAGATGATTCCAAGTGATAGATATATAGGAAGTAGCCAGGAGGTTATGTTCACACTCACAGCATTTCTACTGGCTGAGGATTGTCTGCACCAGGATATTAGTGTCAAGACACAGACAATGTCCCCATTCCACTCTCAGCAGCTGATCCTCCCCCAAGGAGAAAAGGGAACATGTGGTACAAAAAAACACCCTCTACGCTCAGGGATGAGCTGTAGGAGGAGGACTGATGGCCACAAGTCTCAGAGAAGAGGGAGAGGAGTGGGGAGAAGCAGAGCTCTAGTGCTGGGGTTTGGAAATGTGAGCAGTGATCTCTGTGAATAATTCACTCACAGCTGATTAGTGCTATTTATCAAAGCCCCAGATAAAGTCATGACACTTGATGCAGGTCCACCCTGAATAATGGAGGGGGCCAGTGACCAGACAGGGCTGCCTGGTTCATTGAGTTCCTTTTGTTTCCTGCCTCAATGGCCATCAGCATGCAGCTAATTAGCTGGTAAAATAATCCTTTCTCGGCCCAGCCAGATGTCTCAGCCTCTCAGCTGGTTGTGTGTCTGGAGGAGCTGTGGGCATTGGTGGCTCTCAGCTCTGGTATGGTGATTGTCCTTGGGAGTTGTTCCCTGGTGCTCTGTGTGGCTGAGTGCCCAATGAAAAGGCCAGAGGATGGAGATGGGCAGAAGGTGGAAATGAGAAGCCATTCCCTGGCTTTTTATGTATCCAGGTGCCCGGGAGCTATTCCCTTGGGCTATATGTAACTGAATACCCAAAGAAAAAGACAGGATGGAGATGGGAAGATAGTTCATGAGAACAACTCAAATAAGCCAGATCAGTGGTGTAACCAAACCAGAAATCTGTCTCCAGCCCCTGAGTGGGCATGGTATCCCCAGGCTGGGACACCTCCCATATCCAGCCAGGACCCATCCACACCACCCCAAAGATGCTCTATCACAGTGGGGGTGGATGAGAAACTGTCACATCCTGACCATGGTTAATTAACAAGCTGAAAATGTTCCACAAAAGAGAAGGAGCAATAACCATGGGTCCTACAAACCCATCCCACAGGCTTTAGATGCTTCATCTGATGCCACACATCCCATTGTGGTGAAGCCAAGTAATTGCTGCACAATGGGATGACCTGGGTAGAAATACTGAGTTCCTACTGGAACTCAGTTCATCACTGTCCTTTCTCTACTGAGGAGACCTACAAAATACCTTTAGGAAGGGTGAAAATTGGTGGTTCTACATATGAAGGGCTCTCCGAGAAAGCACGAACAGGAGGGCAGGTCCATGATGTGAGGTCACAGATGTAGATTTGAGTGTCCTTGAGCAGAAGACACTGCAAGACAAATATGAATTATGTGGGGTGGAGGACAAGAGAGGCAGAGGTGCAAGTAGCAAGTGGAGGTGGGAAATCAGTGAGAATAGATGTGTCAGGGCAGGTTTAGATGAGACATTAATGAGAAATAAATTCTTCCCCATGAGTACGGTGAGACAATGGCCCATGTTGCCCAGAGAGGTGGTGGAAACCCCATGCCTGGAGGCATTCAAGGCCAGGCTTGCTGAGGATCTGAGCAACCTGTTCTAGTGCAGGATGTCCCTGCTCACTGCAGGGGGGTTGAACGACATGGCCTTTGAAGGGCCCTTCCAAATCAATCATTCTGGAGGCTCCATCCCTGGAGGCATTCATGCATCAGGAGGTCTGGTCTCTCCTACTGCTCCCTGGGATATTCCTACCTCTTCTGGAAAATGTTTTCCTTGTGCATAAAAAAAGGACGGTACCAGTCGACCACCACACCCCTTGAAGATGAGAAATGCTGCACAGAAACCAAGAGCTTTTGCCTAGAGGTGGTTTATTTTCTTCTGTACCAAGTTTTTCTTCCCCTGGGATGAGAAGCAGTAACTGGATCTGGCCAAAGACCAAAAGTCACATCACAAACCTGCTGGGTCCTCACTGGCCTGGCTGGTGACACCAGGGTAGGAGCACAGATAACATCCCTCCTGTGGAAAACTGATCTCCATGGGGAAGAAGCAGGAGCTGTCTCTCCTTACCCTGATAGAGAGACAAAGGGACTAAACACCAAAAACTTTTAATACAGTGCTTTGCTCTCCGGGGATAAAAATAGGGCTTTGGTTTTGTCCTTTGTGCTCCAGCTTCTCCAGCAATGAAAATCTTTGAGGAATCCATCTGTTTTGTATGAAGGTGCCTCCAACTTGTAGAAACCAGGGTGTTCACCATTTCATCTGCAGAAAATTATCCACTGTAGGAATCACTGCAGGAGAATAATAATGGAAAAATTATTAGCTCTGGTGCAGTAGATTTCCCCTCTTGCCTGTACCTCTTGCTCATGTATTTTCCCAAGGCCTTTCATGTGTAGAACCATCACTCTTCACCCATCTCAAAGGCATTTCATAGGTCTCCTCATCCAAGAAATGACAGGGATGAATGGGCTTCCAGTAGGAACTTGGTATGTCTACCCATGTCATCCCACAATGCAGCAGTTACTTGGCTTTACTGCTCACTTTCCACAATGGAGTATGTGGCATCGGGTGAAGCATCTCACACATAGAGAAGCACTTGGAGGGCAGACTCTGGGCAGGTAGGATGTTGCAAGAGTTGCCTTTTGAGAAACAGAACCAGGCATTTTCACAAGTGATTTGGATCCACAAATTTTATTATGTGAAGTCCAGACCAGGCTCTTGGAAGTCTTCCAGGTACCTAGGAGGAAATCTTACACTCAGTAGTTGAGAACAATCCAGTATCATTTATCATCCAAACATCATTAGAACAAGTTTTTCCACTCATCCTTTCAGCAGTGGGAACAGAGAGTTGCTCCCCAGTGCTGTCACAGTCTGTCTTTTCAACAAGCTGTTGGTTGTGAGAATCCTTTGGGTTTGTGTTATTAACTGTGCAGAAGCAAAAAGGATCCAAGAAAACAGACAGAAGCTTCTGTACAACTTTTATATGAGGAACTACAAATTAAGTTACTCCTCTTTGATCCAAAACAGGACATAACACGTTGCCCAGAGTGGTGGTGGAGGCTCCATCCCTGGAGGCATTCAAGGGCAGTTTTGATGAGGCTCGGAGCAACCTGATCTAGTGCAAGATGTCCCTTCTCACTGCAGGGGGCTGTACTAGACAGCCTTTGACGGTCCTTTCCAACTCAACATATTCTATGATTCTGTAATGAATAGCCACAAGGTTAAAGTGTTCCAGAAGAAAAACTTAGAAGATGTGAAAAAGACAGAGGGAGGGAGGCTCAGGATGAAGTGGGTCTTCAGGTGATGCTGGGCGGCCTATGGAGAGCCCCACCACAAGATCAGGTGGATACTGAAAGTACGCAAGTTTAAAACTGAATTTTACATCTCCATAGAAGATAAATTTGCATGAGTTTAGTGAACACAAAGGTACTCCCTCTCATCATAGGGTCCAGAGATTGGCCACAAATATGGTCAAAGGGCTGGAGCAACTGCCCTATGAGGACAGGCTGAAGGAGTTGGGGTTGTTCAGCCTGGAGAAGAGAAGGCTCAGAGGGGACCTCATAGTAACTTATCAGTACCTGAGGGGGTCCTACAGAAAGGCAGGGGAAGGAATTTTTAACATAATATCGGATGGGAGGACTAGAAACAATGGATGGAAATTGGAGGGGGGTAGGTTTAGACTTGACATAAGAAAGAAATTCTTTACAGTGAGGGTGGTGAAACACTGGAACAGGTTGCCCAGAGAGGTTGTGGATGCCCCCTCTCTGGAGGTGTTCAGGATTAGGCTGGACAAGGCAATGGGCAGCCTGGTCTAGTGGGAGGTGTCCCTGCCTATGGCAGGGGGGTTGGAACTTGATGATCTTTAAGGTCCCTTCCAACCCAAACTATTCTATGATTCTATGACATCTTACGTAGGCCAGAAGACTCATTCTTGGGAAGATGAGGTCTGATGAACTGTGATCCTTCCCAATGTACCTGGGTTATCATTGCAAATGTACTTGTCCTCCTGAGACTCCAAGCTCAAGCTCCCCCATCTTCCTGATCCATGTGCTACACTCTTTCAAGTTTTTTCTCAAATCAACATTTTTTTCTTCTCTATTGTTTATTGCACTTCTTGAGCTGTGGGACTGGTCACCTCAGAAGAAGATCCTATTCCTTTTTATTTACTTGGTGATGCAAAATGGAGATGGTGTGTTCTCTCACACACCCCTCCACAAAGGAGGATATGCTAAATACTCCAGAGTCAGAGGTTCATAAAGCCTAGTTTAGCTTCTCAGCCTACAAGGACTGGTCCTCAAGCAGTTGTATGGTGATGATTTTTCTCAGTGTTAGGTTGATGGTTGGACTTGATGATCTGAAAGGTCTCTTCCAACCTGGACAACTTTATGATTCTATGTTCATCTACCTGAATTTTTTCTCCTGTATGAAGGCCCTTGCAATGGGATGGCCACAGCAAGAAAGTCTGAAGTCTCATTAAGATGTTCTAGCATCAGCTTCCACAGAAGGTAAAGGATAGATGGCCAGGGTGTGCTTGGTTACGACCTGATGTCACCAAGGGCAGGAACTTGGAAAGGCAGAAGTTTCCATACCATGTTAGAGATGTGAGCTAATCAGCAGCCAAGATGTCTACAGAGGTATCAGCTCATCCTCTCTGAGAGTGATACAATGTCATACAACTTGTCCATCTCTGCAGGCAAGGCTCCATGTGAAAAAAAAAAGGAGCTGAATCACTGAGCCTTGTGGAGGAGGAAAGTCACAGAGATGCAGATTAGCCTCTTCCCTGAACTAACTCCTGTCACAGCCCAAGGGTGACTTGCCAAACACAACTCAGTGTGCCACATGAGGGTCAGCTGTGTGACTGCTCTTTGCTGTGGCACATCCCATCCCTCTCTCCTTGCAGAGGTTGAGCATACTGAGAATTTTGCCTCAAAGCCTTCCCCTCTGCTTCAAACCCAGTTGAGTAAAATGATCCTTCAGGGACTGCAGTCATTTCCATATAGCTCAAGATTCATGCAACTGAAAACCCAAGGCCTTGCTTTCCAAACCTGAGTTGAAAAGCTGAAAAAAAAGATTTTTTTTTTTCTCTAGTCAGTGTATAATTTTTCTAGCATTATAATTTCTCTGTCTCCCAGGACATGAGGATGCATGTGCTGGAACATGCATCAGGATCTAAGCTGTGGGCAACTGACCTCCAAGAAAGGTTTATTTCCTCTGGAACCTTCTTACTTTTCACCAGCAACTCACAGCCATAGTTGTTCCTTGGCTTTACAGTGCCTTGGACCAGTTGAGAGACTAGGGATGTGTCCAAGGTCAAAAAATGGGCAATGAGGAGCCATGGAGCTGCTCAGTTAGTCTGGTCTGTTGGTGGAGCTCAGTCAGGTACCTAGAGGGTGAAGCAATGGTTCTCTGGGAGCTCAGGCTGGAAAAACAGAAACTAAATGAGCTGAAAGGGTGTTGCTTCTAGATGCTGAGGTGGCTGATGGTAAATTTGGAAGCTGCTGCTCTTGCATTGTTGTGCAAACTCATGTTTGGTTGTGGGGATACAGAGAGCATTTGGGCAACACTGATAAATGCAGACCCTTTCCTCCTGTAAGCTACATGATGTGCCCTCTGGAGCTTGAACCAAAATGAAGGGCCCTTTTCCCATTCAGCCAAATTCCATCTTCATCTGTAATCACCTGCTCCTTGAGTCAAAACTTCCCAAATCAATTCCCTCCTAATTTCCCTGCTTACACCCAGCTTGTGTGATAGGCAAGTCAGAGTGTACCCAATTATTATTGTTTTTTAACATTTGGAGAGCCCGATGAAATGTAGGACACAACAGCTGTTCCAGCTCAGCAGCCTCCAGGAATTAGAAGTTCTTCAGTCAATTAACTTTTTTTTTTTTATGCAAACTCTAGCAAAAAAATCATCATTAAATATAAATGGATTTTCTTTTCACCCTGGAAGATGAGCTGGAAGAGCATAATGAGTGCCAATCAGTCCTGTCATACTGAAATATATCCTGCCAGGCAACTAATTTGGGGGTGAGATTACAGACCTAGCTGCTGGAAGGGTAATTCGGGTTCACTTAGGCTTCAGCATGGTGTTTGACTTGGTGCCATGCAATATTTTGATTAAGAAATGAAAAAAATTTCATGAATTTGACATGGTAGGAACTGAAGGTGTTACATACATGAGCAAGGATTTCCTTGCTGGGGATACTGGCAGATGGTGGAGCTCTGTGGGGTCAGTTGGGTAGGAGCAACCAGAGCCATTGAAATCCACCCTGGATCATCATCAGCTCCTTCTGCTTGGTTTATTGATAAAGAAACAAAAAGACAGGCTGATCACAAACTAAGAAGTGGGAATTTAGTGGCCACCAAGCTTGGAGCTGACAAAGCAACAGAGGTTCATCATCTCAGATGATTTTAGCTGAGTAGGGCTGAGCCATGTGGTTGTATAAGCCCCACTGATAGTCCAAAAGACCAGCATCTCCCACTGTCACTTCTTTGAGCACCCCAGGCATTGGCTGTGTCTCATGCTGCCTGTTTTACATTAATTAAGGGCAGATTGTGCACTGCGTAGCCGTTGGTGAGAACTTCTTTCTCTCCCCACCATGCCTCCAGGTTGGAGACTCTTCCCAAGGACCGGGAGCACTCAGATCTTCTCCATCCTCTTTCCAGGTGCCAGGTTGAGTGGGATACCTTCAAGCAAGGCAATGCTTTGTCTGTAATATACTTTGTAACCACTTTGCAGGAGTTTGGAGATGCTGCTTTGGGTCGAGGGTATAAACCATACCCTTTGGCTCTTGCAGCAGCACCCTTCTGCTTTCCCAACCCAACCTCATCTGGAGGTAGGGTCAAGACCAGAACAGAAAAGCCATGATTTGGCTTCCAAGGACCTGATGATGGTTGGATAGATGGATAGATGGATGGATGGATGGATGGATGGATGGATGGATGGATGGATGGATATGCTGCCACCCCATCAGAGGCTCTGCCTTGCATCAGAAGCAGAACATGCCCAGGGAGCAAACAGTATCCAAGGACTGAGCTATCAGGGTAGGGAAGGATAGGACTTCATAGGCTGGAGGATGCTCTTAGCAGAGCCAGATGCATGTCTTGACCACAGAGCCCTTTCTGGGACAGTGGACATTTCAGTGCTGGCAATGCCTGATGTGGCTCAGTGTCACCTATAAACACACAGATGGCTTCCTTAAAAGATGACACATGCCACAGGGGCAAAGAGTAAAGCATAACACATCATGAGATGTGCGGCAGTCACAGACTTCCCCCATCCAAGCCTTAGAGAGAGCTCCAAATCAGCCAGGCTGGATTTGAAACAGGAGATGTTCCTACAGTCTGATAAAATTACAAGTGACCCAGAAAAACTCCTTCTCTTTCCATCAGCAAAAATGCCAGGGAAGGGAGCAGGGCACTCTGATGAATTATAAAACACTTGGAAATGAAAGGCTGTATAGACAAGTGCTGAATATTTCATTCCCTCTCACTTGGATCTTGTCTACCAGGGGAAATAGGTTGGGAAGGGTCCAAGGAAGGAGCACGTTGTCCCAAACCTAACAGTGGGGGGTGTGTGTAGGGTGCTGCACTTCAGGAGGAATAATCTCTTGCAGACAAGGTCTGCAGGCAGAAGTGGGGAGCACAGAAGCACTCGGTGGGTCTGAAAGGGTTGCAAAATCCAATAAGAGGATGGTGAAAGGACCTACAACTCACTGTGTGGAGAGCTGGGTGTGGAATATGCTAAAAAAAATCCATCAAGGGCAAGTGTAGGGTGCTGCACTTCAGGAGGAATAATCCCCATACTCTTTGCAGAGAGATACCTGGAAGTCCTGGTGAACACCACGTTGCCCATGACCCAGTAATGTGTCCTTGAGGACACAAGAAGGCAAACAGTCTCCTGGAGGGCATAAAAAACAATGGGGCCAGCAGGTAGAGGGATGTTCATCCTCCCTCTCTGTTCTGCGATGGGAAGGCTGTATGGGAGCACTGGACTCCTCACTTTCAAAAGGACAGAGAACTATTGGAGAGAGTGCAGCAGATCCTACAAAGATGCTGAGGGGACTTGAGCATCTCTGTGTTGAGAAAAGATTGAGAGCCCTGGGACTGTTCAGCTGGGGAAGAACAGGCTGAGAGGGGATCTCATCAGTGCTAAGCAAAAACTAAAGGGCAGAAGGCAAGAGTATTGGGTCAGACTCTCAGTGGTGCTTTGGGACAGGACAAGGATATATCTCACAGCACTAAGTCTACCCATCACTTCAGTCCTGTCAGGGATGGTGCCTCAAACACTTCCCTCAGTAGCCAGTCGCAATGCTTGACAACCCTTTCAGTGTAGAATTTTTTCCTAGTATCCATCCTAAACCTCTCCTAGTACAACTTGAGGTCATTTCCTCTTGTCCTCTCACCTATTGCTTTGAATAAGAGACCAACCCCCACTTTCCTACAGCCTCCTTTCAGGTTGTAGAGTACATCATCCAGATACACACAAAAATGTGCACACAGGGACATGCGACTTGTGTTAAGAAGGACCATTTGGGTAGGGAATGGAAAAAAGAGGGTTGGCAGAGGCGAGAGTCAAGTAAATTGAACCCCAGAGCCAGGGAAGAACCTCTCCAGGATGCTAAGCATTGAGATGGATTTCAGAAGGAGCTTCAAAGCATGAGGAGATGGCTTGAGAGCCAGGAAAGACAGAGCCCAGAATGTCATAGAGCAAATCTGCAAACTCTGCTTTTTGCTTGGGTTTCCAGACTGATGATGCAGCCACAACTTTAGGTGCTTGAGTTCCTCAGGAGCAGACGCAGGAGAAGAGTCCTCAGTATCCCACCACACAACACAGGGAGTTCTTGTCTCCCTCTCCAGAGTCACAACTTGATAAATCAGCATGATCGCGTGCAATGCCTAAGGGTTTGTAAGGATGAAGCCCAATCAACAACAGCTTTCTCTCTGGCCAACAGAGGACTGCTGACATATTCCTGGTGTGTCTTATAGTATCTACGCTGTCATCTTGGATCACAGAGATGGAAATGACATGAAAAGCAGACAGTGTCAGGCAGCTCTACACTCACTGTTTCAGGGCTTTTTCCATGTCAGGAGTCACTTGTTGGCTCATAGCTGGCTCTTCTCTGGCTGGGAAGGTCCCTCTGGTGCAGAACATAAAGCTGCAGCTTCTTGACAAGCCATGAGCTGGCAAGTAAGTTATGACTTTTATTAGAGAGCACCAAGCTTCTCTGCTCTCTGTACTAGCTATTTGGACCTGTAATTTATCAACTGGGGTGGCTTTTAGTGCACATGGTGCTTCACTCCCCGCCTGTGAGAATGAGCCTGGGCAAAAGCCTCTAAAAGCTATTAGATGCCTTAAACCTGTTCATCATGGAGGAGTTTATGGAGGTGATCAGATTCCATGGGGAGAAATACCCATGGTAGTTGGATGGTGTTACCATGCTTACCTCAGTGGTCATCTCAGCTCATGGTTGTCAGAGTGGGAGTCAGTGTTCAAGTCAAGTGGGAGAGATGCAAGTCCTCCTCATCAATTCCTATGCAGAACTGGGCAGGCTGCTTGGTCAGCAATAGAGTTGGGGAAACCATCTGGTTTTCCACTGAGTGAAAGATGGGAGTGCTCTGCATCCAGCAGAGCAGTGTGAACAACCTGGCAAATGGGAAATAAGGCTTTAAACCACGGTGTTAGTGTCTCCTTTTGGATACAACAAGCCATTGAGGCTCTAGGACTCATTGTCTTGGCTCAGATGAATGAGGTGTGACAGTCACACAGGGGCCAAACTTTGTCATGCAATCCCATCAAGTTATCAGATCACCAAAGACCATAAGATCACATCACGCCTCCAAATCCCATCAAACCTGGCCTTGAACCCCTCCACTGATGGAACAGCCTGGGCAACCTTAGCCAGGTGTTCACCCCCTCACAGCTAAGAATTTCTTCCTGAGATTTCATATAAATCCCCCTTCTTCCAGTTTAAAGCCATTGAATCACACGTGACTAGGCCACTTTTCCTCCGAGCAGCTTGCAGCACCTTCAGGCGACATCCAAACAAGTAAACCTTCCCATACGAGCCCTGTTATCTAAGCCTGGGCCAATTAATCTGGGCTGGGATCCTTAACTCATCCCACATACAACCAGACATATCTAAATTCCTCCAGAGATGCTCTGCCTCGGAATTAATGCCTCCTGGGTGGATGGCATGGGCCCAGACATGTTGATCTGAAACCTCCTCATGCCATGGGCTGTGCTGACAACATCCTGCTGCAACACAGAAGACTGGTGGGCTGTGATGGGCAGTGCTCTGGTTCTTGCCTTGTTAAATTTACAAGTGCAGATATAACTGCAGACACTTGGGATGGAAAAAACCAGTTTTGTTTCCCTTAGGCACATCTTCAGAGTACAAGACTGGTCGTTCCCAAGGTCTCCTTTTCTTATTTCAACAGAGTTACCTTGGAAGGCTTCTCTCCTGGCTTCTTTGCCCATCATCTCCACTTGGGGTCACTGGCTGCAGCTGCCAGAGCCCTTGCTCATGTTCTGATCCCACAACTCACATTTAGAATCACAGAATTCTAATTTACTCTAATTTATTCTGATTCTTATTCTCTTAGGGCAAATGGGAAGTGAAAACAGCCCAGCAAGCTCTGGAGATTTGGCCAGGAGGACTCTTTCCCGATGAGACTGAAAGGTTGTGGGTGCTCGCCACAGATCACCTGACTTCTCTTTCCTTTGTTCCACAGGCTCATTGGCACTTTCCGGATGGTCCTGCAAAAGGTGGTGGAGGAAGGGCAGGTAGAGGTGACAGACACGCTCATAGACGACAATAATTCGGCCATTCAGGTAAGTCATGAGGAATAAGCAGACACTTTTGCCCTTCAGTCTTTGGTCCATCTGTCTTTATTTCTGTTCACTCTGTGGGAACAGAGAAGTCTGTGTTGTCTTGGACTCAAACAATGTTTTGGGAGGGAAGGAACTTTAAAGATCACCTAGTGCCAACCCCTGCCCAAGGGGAGCACAGCAAAGGCTAGTTATTCAGCATGCAAAGCATAGGATGGGGCAAAGTGGGAAGGGCTCATGTTTAATCTTCACTAAGACAGTGTGATATTGCTCAAGCACAACTCATAGATAGCCCACAGGCATCCTGCTGCTGGTTTTTTTGTGGCAGCCCAGGGCACAGCTTGGTCCTCAGATCCTCACAAAGATGCTTTGATCATCGTCAGGATAAGAAATACCACCCAGTGTGGGACTGTACTCCTCATCCAGATACCCCTTCAATGGCAAGGAGAATGCTCCCTGTCTACAGAGTGTGTTTCCACTTGTTTAACATGTCTCAGGGGACCTGTTTCCCATGGAGACTGAGTTTTTTAACATGCTTGGAAATGCAGCTCCTTCTGATCTTCCCTGGGTATCAAAACCTTGGTGTTTTCATCACAAAAAAAACCCCAAATAAAACTCAAGCTTCCTCCCCTCTCCCTTTCCTGTTCCTTTACAAGCTGCTTCAGCAGAAAGGAAAAGAGCAATTTTGTGCAACCCTCTGTGCTAGCAACAGGCAATTAGCAATGGAAAGATGCATGGTTTCATTAGGAGGAGACAGGAGGTGACTTGAATGAGGGCAGAGGGAATTAAACCAATAAAAGCTCAAGGAAACCAGTCCCGAGGAGGAAGAAAAGATGGAGGAGCTACAGACCCAGGATACAATGATAATTTCACAGTTGGAGAAAACAGTTCTCATTGTTCTCTTCATTCATCAAACTGAGAGTTTGCCTGATTAGCACCCACAGGACCCTCCAAGGGAAGAAAATCCCATATTCTTAAGATCCTTTGTTGTCAAAGGGGGGAGAGGAAAACAATTAATGCATGAAAATAAAATATATGCAACTTCTTCAAGTCAATAGCAATGAAATCTATAAAATTAACCTATTGAGGTGGCACCTACTGCATATTCCACACCCAACTCTCCACACAGTGAGTTGTAGGTCCTTTCACCATCCTCTTATTGGATTTTGCAACCCTTTCAGACCCACCAAGTGCTTCTGTGCTCCCTAATTCTGCCTGCAAACCTTGTCTGTGGCCAGGAGTTTGGGGTAGCTCCACAGCAAGGCAAAACAAGTGGTCTGCTCCTCTTCATCAGTATCAGCCATGAGCTTCTAACTGCAAACACCTGTAGGAGAAAAAAACCTAGCCCAGCCTGTGCCTGATGGCCTCGGGGACCTGTGAACATCACTTCCCCTCTGATTGATCCCATGTCACATACCGAGCACTGGTGAGGCGCAGCCTCCAGTGTTACGTGTTGTTTTGGTCCCCGCAAAAAAGCCCTTGAATGGCCAGAGCAGGTGGAGAGAAGGAGAGAAAGAGAGCTGGTGGGGGGTGTGAGGAAGTTCTGAGGGATCTGGGGGTGTTCAGCCTGGAGAAAAGGAGGCTGAGGGGAGACTTTCTCCATGTCTGCAACTCCCTGAAGGGAGGGTGCAGCCAGAGGGGGGGTCAGGTTCTTCTCACAAGGAACAGGCCATAAGACAAGAAGAAATGGCCTCAGGATGTGCCAAGGGAGGGCTCATACCACATCCAAAACACCACCTGCCAGTAAGAAATTCAACCCCATTGCAGGTGAAACCACAAGTCTGAAGTGAAAGCAGCATTTTCACTGCCCTCATTTCTTGGAAGGCACTTTCCAGGCATATCCTCATCTTTCTGTCATTAAAAGGAAGGGATGGATTGAAAATTATCTTCCTTTTTTCTGGGCTGGCTGCAAAACATCACGAGCAGCTTCCAGCCAGCTTTAATGGCATTATTGACTTGCTTTAGCAACGAGACGAAATGAGCCAGGAATTGTAAAGCCAGGAGGGATATTATGATTGCATCCTCCTACAAGAAACAGCCTGACATGTCTCAGAATTTGTTATTGTCTCAAGTGGTAAAAAACCCAAAAACAAATAAATTATTTGAATTGTCCACTGACAGATCAATCCAGAAACCCTTGGGTGAATCATTCCACTCATTAATTTTCTTCACTCTTAAATCGAGAGTTAGATTTCCAACATGAATTTCATCTGGATTCAGCTCACACCTACTAATTTGCCTTTGAACAAGTGATTTTTTTCTGCCTAAACCAAAATCTTTCTGTTCAGTTTTTTATTTCTGCTAAATAGTTTTTTAAACCTTTGAATACAGTTCAAAAATGAGATCTCAAAACCAAACATTTCAGAACAGCAACCGGGAGGATGAAAAAAGATGGGAAAAAGATAATGTTTCAACCTGGGTATTTGTCCCTCCTCTGCATTTGCTTTTTTTAAAACAATCCAAAACAGCTTGGAGAGGTCGGCACAGTGCAGCAAATAATTTTGATTGACTCAAATGTGTATTTTGACACATGAAGAATAAAATCTGTCCAAAAACCTTCCACAGAGCTCTGTTTCAAGCTGGGTTTGAGTCACCTTGTAGCTGTCACTTGTTAAATACAAAGAATCCTTCTAGGATGTGTCTTGTATATTCTAACCTTTCATATCAACCCTTTGACAAGCTGCAGTTGGAGCAAGTCAGGATGCTCTACCACCTCTAAAAAATATGAAAAATTTTTTTTTAAAAATTCCTGTTCCCATTTGTTGGTGTTTTCATTTTATCCCCTCTTGTAGAATTAATTGTCTTTGCATTAAATATAACTTACAATTTGCTCTGCAAGGTAATTGAGGGTGGAGAATGGGATCTTTGCAGCAATAATTTGTCTATCAAAATAAGGTGCATTTTCAGCAGAGATGTTTTTTTTGGTCTGTTTTGTCCAAAACTGTAGCTTCAGAAAGACTTTGGACATTGGGGCAAAGGTAGCACCAGCAGTTCTTTACAGCAAGATGAACTCGCACTACTTTGTATTCAAAATGCAGGAAGAAAATGAGGAGAAAAATGATTGAATGCTCCAATCCTGAATGTCTTGCAGCAGCCTGATGAAATTTGAATGTATAAGTTGAGGGTGACCATGTAGAAGAGGGAGAGTACCTTACTTGGTTGATCCAGAAGAAGCTTTTGATCAAACTTGGACAGTCCCAGTGCCAGGTCTCTTCCCAATGAATTATAGAAACACAAAATAGTTTGAGTGGGAAGGGACATTAAAGGTCATCTTGTTCCATTTCCCCTGACATGGGCAGGGACACCTTCCACCATCCCAGGCTGTTCCAAGCACCGTCCAACCTAATCTTGAATTCTTACAGGGATGAGGCAGCCACTTCTACTCTGGAACCACCCTCAGAGTGAAAACTTTCTTCTTAATGTACAATCTACATGTCCCTTCTTCCAGCTTCCTCAGCTTTCCTGAAGCCCCTTTAGGGACTGGAAGGGGCTCTAATGTCTCCCTGGAGCCTTCTCTTCTCCAGGCTGAACCCTCCTCTTCTCCATGCTGAACCCTCCCAATTTTTTCAGCACCCCTCTTGCGAAAGCAGAGGGACTCTAGCCCTTGCAACATCTCCAGGGCCTCTCCTGGACCTCCTTGAACAGAACTGAGATAAACCTATCAACATGAATTGGCTTCATCTACTCATGGTGCTTTCAGCT
This sequence comes from Turnix velox, assembly GCA_013400935.1. Classification (NCBI taxonomy): domain Eukaryota; kingdom Metazoa; phylum Chordata; class Aves; order Charadriiformes; family Turnicidae; genus Turnix; species Turnix velox. Next base: position 40,378 of record VZTY01004207.1, read on the forward strand.
GTTCAAAGGATTTGTCTGCTGTTCAGAGCTTTTGGAGTTTCTCATATGTGATGTACCTCATCTCCAAGTGAATCAGATCCCTGAGCAGGAGGGAGGTTGCAGCACTGTGTCTGAGCACCTCCTGAAGCCAAAGACCTGCTCTCCAACCATATCATGCACTGGGAAAGAAGGGACTTTGGGATCAGTAAGGTTCAGAGATCAAGAAGCTGATGCAGTGGTTCTTCCTCTCTTCCAGAATTTGCAGGAACATCCTTCCTCCTTGAGCTGATTGTGTTTTCCTTGTGTGTTGCAGACCAGCATCTCCATAGAGATCAGGTACCAGGCTCCAGATGGGACAGTGGGGACGTGGAATGAAAAGGAGTTCCTGGAAACCCCGAGCATGCATTCAGAGGGGGATGGCAGGTACCCCTTAGAGACAGACAGCCTCCTCTCCAGCCACCGTCAGGGCTTGGACATCACTCCAGGCAAATCCAACCAGCAGTCTGCAGAAAGGAGCTTCAGAAGGTAATGTGATGCTCAGCACTTGAGATGTGTGATGATAGTAGGGATGGGGAGATGCTGGCTTGTCATGAAAAGGCATCATTGCCCCATAGCTCCTCTAAGGTGTATCACATCTCCTGGCCATCAGAAGAATCATTATCACAGCTCAAGGTAATGAAGGACTTCAACTGTCTACCAGTGTCAGTAGGTCTCTTGTGCTCCACCACTGAATCCTTCAACTCTCAGCTTGTCCTCATAGAAAGACAGTAGCTCTTGAACTGATTGCTCTCTTTGAGTTGGATGAGTAGAGACATCAAAGTCCTTAACCTGCTAAAAATCTCATGGGAAGAAGTAAACTGGTAGAGGAGACTAGGAGTGTCCATGCAGAGCTGGCTCCTCGGGTCAATCACCACTCTCTTGCCATAAAGACATCCTGTGCCTAGGGGCTACAGGCCCAAAGGTGGACAGCTCTTGTGTTTCCGAATTCACACTGGTGCCCAGGCTGGGGATGTGAATCCACACACAGCCCTGGGAATCGGCTGCTTTTTCAGTAGCACTTCAGTAGCTGTGCACCCCCTACATTGGCCTTTATGCAAGTGTTTGCTTTCTCTCTGGGTTTAGCACTTTATTGTAGCCATATAAGGGCAGAATTTCATTTTCCCCAACTGAGGGAAGATATCCCCAGTCACTTGCATTACTCCCAGGCAGTTAATTAACTGTGTGAATTGGGCTGAAACCTGAGAATTTTCAAGCAAATTGGAAGCACAGATTTGCTTCCCAGCTCAGTGGACTGTGATGCTGCTGAATTGGGAAGAAACAGATGGATTTCAAAGGTGGACAGCAGTGTGTAGCCTGGTTTTCAGGGTCATCCACCCCTTATGTTGGGATGTCAGCATCCTGCCTTGTAGAGTTTGGAGTGACTTTACTCTCTCCAGAGGTGCAATTAATGCCATGATGCTGATGCGGCAGGCTTTTGGATGAGTTGAGGCTCTGAATTAGGTCACCAGGGGATGTAGAGGGTGGAAACTGAGGATGAGGACAACACATTTGGCCAAAGAGATCCCAATGAGCTACGTGGTTTGCTGAGCATCCCTTCTGTGGATGCACAGAGCTGCATGGTGGCTGAGCAGAAGAAACCAACCTTTTTGAAGCTGATTTGTATGTAGCTGCTGAAAAATCCTTCCTGTTGGAGAGGTGAAGTAAAAGCAACTCTTCATGAAGAGGCAGCGAGTCCTCATGGGGTTAAATACCACTGTGGCATCTGCAAATGGTGCAGTGGCATTGGTCCTTGCATTGCATTTCACCCAACCAGGTCTTCGGGGGTGGGAGAATGGTTCATGATGATCACATTTTGGTAAAAGTCCCTTCATATTTGGCTTGAGTTTCTCCTTCAGATCCGTAAAAATTTTGAAAAAATACCCCTTTGCTCATAGGGCTTACACTGAGCAAGCCCAGACTACAAGAGAACCCTTGTAGCCCGTTCTCTTGTTTGCTAGCCCTGTGCCATAAGGAAGCCAACCCTCAACTGCTTTGAAGGAAGAGAAAGGAGAGCATCCCTTGGCAGGCATGCTAAAAAAAACAAGAGATGCTGGTCCAACTGTCCCAGGCTTACGTTACCACATTAAAACTGGTTTCAACTGCTGCATTACTCCCAAGGACCTTCTCCACATCTTCTCACCTGGAGTCTTGTCCCACAGCAAGCCACTTTGAATCTTAGAATCCAATGACTCATAGAATGTGTTGAGATGAAAGGTACCTTCAAAGGCCATCCAGTCCAACCCCTTGCAGTGGGCAGGGACATCCTGCACTAGATCAGGTTGCTCAGGACCTCATCAAGCCTGGTCTTGAATGTTTCCAGACATGGGGCCTCCACCACCTCTCCAGGCAACCTGGGCCATTGTCTCAATAACTTCACAGGGAAGAACTTCTTCTTAATGTCTCATCTAACTCTGCCCTGCTCTAGTTTTGAATTATTTTCCCTCATCATATCATCACAAGATATTTCAAACAGTCCCTGCACAGCTGTTTTGTAGACTTCCTTCAGGTTTTGAGCACAGACTTGGATGTATCTTGATGCCCTCACCTCTGACAACCCTAAGGGCCATTTGTAGGTCATTAATGTGACCACCACCCCTACTGTTACAATTACCAAGTAGGGAAAGGGCTGATGTTGTTCATGTCACCCCACTCACAGGATGGAAGAGGATGACATGTATTACCACAGCGAAGATGAACTTCTGGGAGAAGGGGACACCCTTAGCCAGGGGTCCCTCAACACGAGGTAGGGAGCTGATCAGCACCCACTGGTGCTGGTGGCTGTGGGGTGTGCAGTGCTTTGTTGCTCCTCCTGTGTCCTTGGAGATGTCCCACAAGCATTGTCCCTGGATTTCCATTTCTTGGATGCAAGAGAGATGGTGGGAAGAAGTAAAGGAGAAGCTGGAAAAGCCTCCTTGGAAAGGATGCTTAGAAGGTGTGCTGGGATGGAGAGAGGACTTTGGGAAGAGGCTGTAGCTGGGTAAAAGCCTGGCCTTTGAGGTTCTCTTCCTTCTTCAGATCCCACCACTCATCAGGCACCAGTCCCAGACTTCACCCATGCCCAGAGTGTGAGGGAAGAGCTCCTTTTGATGTGCATGAGGATCTGATTTATGCTTGCAGTGGCTTTTCTTGCAGTGCAGTGCTGTGAGTTGTTCCTCATGTGGAGTCGGAGAAGGAGCTGCCAAAAAAAGTTCAGGTAAAACCCAGGGACCAACCCATTGCCTCTGGGAGCAGCCAAGCCAAAGGAAAGATCATTCTGGGTGGGATCTCCTCAAATTCTGTGGGTCTAGTGACAGTGAGGGTGCACATGAAGGTGGTTCTTCCTACACACCGCTCTTCTAGGGAGCTCTTTTCTTGTAGCTGTTCCCTATGCTGCCTGTCACTGAGTGCTTCAAGCTTCACTACCATGAAGATATTGACTCTCCATTGTGGGGATTTGTGGCCTCATCTGTATTGGTAAACATCTGTCAAGTCTCATCAATGCCAAGCCAAACACTTGAAGTGCCCATGACACTAATATATTATTAAGAACAGTTTCTGAGACTGTTTGGGATTGGATGGGTGGACTCTTCAGTGGATAAGGAACTGGCTTCATGGTCACATCCAGAGGGTTGTGGTCAACGGTTCAATGTGCAGATGAAGAGGTGTGATGAGAAGTGTCAGTGATGGGACCTCTGGTGTTTAATATCTTCATATATTATATAGACAGTGGAGTTGAGTGCAACCTCAGCAAGCCTGCAGAACACAGCAAGCTGAGTGGTGGACTTGACAATCCAGAGGGAAAGGATGTCATCCAAAGGAACCTGGCTAGGCTGGAGAGGTGGGCCTGTGCAAACCTGTTGAAGTTCAACAAGGACAAGTGCAGGGTGCTGCACTTGGGCTTGGCTAATCCTCATTACCAGTACTGACTGGGAGGTGAAGGGATAGAGAGCAGCTCCATGGAAGTGGACTTGAGGGTACTGGTTGGATGAAAAGCTTGACATGAGCCAACAGTGTGCACTCACAGCCCAGAAGCCAGCTGTATCCTGGACTGCATCAAAGGAGCCATGGCCAGCAAATCAACAGAGGTCATTCTGCTTCTCTACTCTTCTCTCATGAGACCCCACCTGGAGTTCAGTGTCCAGTTCTGGACCCATCAGTTCAAGAAGGACATGAACCTGTTGGAGAGGGTCTCCAGAGGAG
>VZTY01004207.1:45047-122115 GCA_013400935.1 Turnix velox
GGCTTAAGCCTTGAGCAACCAGATCTAGTGCAGGATGTCCCTGCTCACTTCGGGGAGTTTGCACTAGATGACCCTTGAAGGTCCCTTCCAAATCTATGATTCTATGATCCTACCGGCACTGATCCAGGGAAGGTCAGGAGGTGCCATGGGCCAGTCCCAAAGGGCAGATCAGGGACTACCCACTGAAACTTTTTCTTTGGGTGGGTATCAACATGGTTGAGGCTTCAAAGGTAAGGAGTGTGAAGTTTTAATTCCATAGCACAGAGGTATGTGGCTGTAGGACATGGCCAGTGAATGGGACACTCCAGCAGTGTCTGTTCCTCCACATTCCTCAGATGCATCTGGCATGTCTGTCTGCCTGGAGATGGAAGGACCATTGAGATAATCTAATAAGGTTGACAGATGCCTGGAAGCCTCCTGGGCTGAACCCCAGAGGTGGGACCTGTCACTCCATGCATTGGATAGGGAGATGAATCCAGCTTCCTGAGGGTACCACTGCTTGATGTAGGAACTGAGATGGGCAGCTCTGCTGTGCCAGGGCAACCTTCCAAGCTGGACAAACCAAAGAAAACAAATTCAAAGCCAAGAGCATCTCCCACTTTGCCTTTGAGTGCTGAGTTGGTTTTAGAATGAGCTGCTCATCTTTTTGGCAACAGAATAGCCAAAAATCAGATGTCTGCAAGGTGGGAGCAAGACAAGATGTCAGTATGAGAGAAGAACTCCAGGTCTGATTGTGAGGGAGTTCAGCTCTCATCCCTGGAGATGCTTAAGTACCAGCTGGATGCACACCTCAGGGAGGGTTTGGAGTGCTCTGATCTGCCTTGGAGAAGAAGCTAGACTTGGAATCTTCTTGGCAGGCTCTGTGCCTGTAACTGTGTGTGTGTTCACAGCTTGTTTCCATCCTCTGTGCTCCCCTGGGGAGGTTTTGAATCTGAATGAAGTCAGGGGAAAGATCTTCATGGATTTCCACATGCTCTCTGTCAGCGTGGTCTCTGCCACAAAGCTGTTTACCTCCTCCCCTGGCTCATTAGGGACGATATTTTGTTATTCCCCTTTCCTGAGGGAAGGCAGAAGGAGAAGGCGGGGGTGGGGGGGATAAACAAGCAGACCATGAAATAGGAAAAGCAGCAGCAACAGCAAGGAATACATAAATAGTGCTGGCCTTGCCAAGCATTTCTCAGCCCTTCACTTGCAGGCTAACAGAGGTTCCAGTGATGCTGGCAAGATATGTGTTGGAAACCTGTACCTGCAGTGGGGATTTTATCAGCATTATTTGCAGCCAGTCTTGGTCTCTTTGCTTCCAGGAGCAGACATACACCTTGTACAGAAATATTTTGCATTTGCTCTTGTAACCCCTCTGTGTGAGGTGTTTGCACAAGGTGAATTGCCCTGTTTTGTGGACAAAATCTTGAGGGAGCGAATGAGGCAGGAGAGACAGATGTTCACATTGTGTAAATGCAATCATAGAATCATGAAATTATAAGAGTTGGAAGGCACCTTCAAAGGCAGTCTAGTCCCAGCAGTGAGCAGGGACATCTTGCACTCAATCAAGTTGCTTGGAGACTCAGCAAGCCTGGTCTTGAATGCCTCCAGGGCCTCCACCACCTACATAAATGGTCCAAATGTGAGCATGGGTGAGGGTTGGTCTGTGAGGCAGTAAAAGGCAGAAAATATCTCTATAAGTCCAATCACAATTCACTATTTCAGCCAAAAAGGTACCCAAATCCCTTGTCCCTTCTGGGCAGAGGTTGAGCAATAAACCCTGATCATTGCTGCAGCTGGATGCTGCAATGCAGAGAGATCAAACAAAGTTTGTTTGCTCCCAGCATCCCTTGTGGCTCCCACCTTCTCTCTCCTGCCAACACCTCCATTTCACTGTGGCCAAGCTCAGGACACAAGTCCACCTGGCCAAAAAAAGCAGTCAAGAAGTAAGTAAATAACCACTTTGGGCTTTTATTTATTTGTTTTTCAAAACTGAGTCAGTGCCAGGTCACAGGGGGAACATGTGCTGACCACCAAGCTGACTTCAAACTTTGTACTACCTTTGCTGTTAACCCATACCCTGAAACTCACTTTGCTATTGACTCACAGCCTCACACTTGGCAAATTTCTGCCTGGATTCAGACTTTTTTGCACAACAACACAGACATGGAGACTTGCATCTCTGGCCAGGTTACTAGCCAGGGTCAGCCCCTCTCTTGACCTCAAGGTGAGGAGGTCTTTATGACCAAGAGCTACCCAAGGAGGTAACCAGCACTTTAGGGAAGGCTGGTGGGGATGTTTGGGACATTCCATATTGCTTGGCAGTGAGCAAGGGATGCCAGATGTGCCTTCTTTTTGGTAATCTGTGCTTCATCTCCCATAGCAGAGCCCTGAAAAAGGAGTGAGTGCTGCATGGGAGCCACCCTGCCCTCAGCAGGAGGAAGAAAATCCCTAAGGGAAGGCAATTTGCTCCACAGAAATTCCAAGCTGGATTCACAGAATCACAGAATGTCAGGGATTGGAAGGGACCTTAAGAGATCATCTAGTCCAATTCCCCTGCTGGCGCAGGAACACTGAGAACAGGTCACTCAGGAATACATCCAGGCAGGGTTTGTATGTCTCCAGAGAAGGAGATCCCACACCCTCTCTGGGTAGCCTGTTCCAGTGTTCTGTCACTCTCACTGTGAAAAAGTTTTTTCTGATATTTCTGTGGAGCCTTCTGTGTTCCAGTTTCCACCCATTACCTCTTGCCCTATCATTGGAGGTCACTGAGAAGAGCCTGGCTCCATCCTCCTAACATTCACCCTTTACATATTTATAAATGTGAATGAGGTCACCTCTCAGTCTCCTCTTTTCCAAGCTAAAGAGACTCAGCTCCCTCAGCGTTTCCTCAGAAGGGAGATACTCCAATCCCTTAATCATCTTCGTGGCTCTGTGTTGGACTCCCTCAAGCAGTTCTCTCTCCTTCATCTGAGGGTGAATTACTTGCAGAAAGAGGCAAAGTGACAATCTGCAAACTGCTTTGGTGCTGAGATCAGAGCAGTAGGAATGTGTAAGCTTGGAAGGGAGCTTCCTGGGAAACAGATACATCAACTGCAGAGGCAAAATTCTTTTTTGCTATTTTTCCTCAGTTCCAAGCGCCTGGAGCGTTTCTGCGACTCGCCGCTAATGGCTGAGGCAGAGAAAAACAGCACGTTGAGTAAATGAGACTGCAGTCAATAGACCTGCAGGAAACAGCTTGTTGGAAGCTGCTGCCTTTTTAAAACATTCTTTCTAAAACACGCCCATGCTTCCTCATAGCTTGACCCTTGCCTGGGGACAGATCCCTCAGGAACCTGGGCTCATGATCTGGTTGCACACATGCTGTTTTCATGCCGTGACAGCATCATTATAGGCACTTAATCTTGCAAAGTCTGTGAACTACTTGGCATCAGCATAGTCTGGGGTATTTTTTTACCCTCTTGGGGTTTTACTCCATCTGAAAGCCCCAGGCAGCCCCTCACTCACTCCCTCCTGGTGAGATGAGGGGGAGAATTGAAAGGGTAAAAGTGGGAAAGCTCCTGGACTGGGATAAAGACAGTTTAATTGGTGAAGCAAAAGCCATTCACAGAAGCAGGTAGAGGTCAGCATCCGCAAGAAAGCCAGGCTCCATCACGCATGACAATGACTTGGGAAGACAAATGCTGTCATTCCAAACCTCCCTTTTCTTCTTCTTCCCCAGCTTGGTATCTCATGACTATCCTCTTCCCAAATCCAAAACATAGCACCATACCAGCTGCTAGCAAGAAAGTCAACTTCATCCAAGCTGAAACCAGGGAGAGCTCTTAATTTTTTGCCATCCAAATATGTGATATGTTTTCTAAGCTGCCTTCCCAGGCTCCTTCAAAGTTACTTGGAGAACCTTCACAGGCTGCTTGTCCCTTTCTAAACCCAAGCTCAAGGAAGACAGACAATCTCCAACCAGCCTCAGCAGCATAGGAGATCCCTGTTGAGAGATTTGCTCTCCATCCCTAAAGTGTAAATGGCTTAAGATCAGTAAGATAATTCCTATCTCAGAAGTGCCTACAGATAGTCCAAGTGGGCAAATTAGGGCATTTCAAGGGCTGTTTTTATTATTCCACTAACTGGAATTGTAAACCTGAGTATTTATTGAAGACAGACCACTATTCCCTCATTTCTACTACAGGTACCAAAAGTAGCTAAACTCTCAACTGTGTGAGTCCTACAGGGTGCTAACTGTGATCCCTTTGCAGGACTTTATATAAGCTTCACAGAGAGCTCCCTACAAAAACAGTGGTGATGGGGATAAGTCCTGCAGGTCATCATTGCTGGATGGTCCTCCCTATCACCTCGTAGTCATTATGAATGGATCCTGTCTGGGATGGGAGAGGTTTTCCCCTGGCAAGCTGGGATCCCTGCTTCTGTGAGTCATGGATTAGTGAAGTTGCAAAGAAAAAGTTCAAGAGAGGAAGACTGCAACAGTTGAGGTTTCTAAATGAGGTGGGTTTTCAAGGATAACAGGGCTAGATGGTTCCATGCAAACTGCAGTCAGGAAGGGGAAGATGCAGGCAATATTGGTACACCCTGTCCCATCCCAGAGACAGGACAACCTGCCCTGAGATCAATCCCCAGACAGATTTCAGCATCCCGGAGGGCATTTTACCATTGTCTGTGTTTTCACTGAGCCTCTTTGGTGCTGGGAGGATTTTTCCCAGGAGGAAACATCTGAGGAACTGTGCAAAGCTGAGCCCAGTTCAGACTGTAGCAAACCCACGCGGGTGTTTACCCTGAATTAAACAAGAGAAGGGAAAAAAAACCCCAAAACTATGTTTCATATTCAGGCGATTGAAAAGAATCAAAGGGAATTTTGATGTGAACCATCCTTTTGGATCAAAGAGATTTGCTTTATTTTTTTTTTGCCAACATGAACAAAAATGTCCTGACTCCTTTGCAAGGTCCTTCCTTTTCCATTAGTGATGGGTTCCAGCCTCCCACCCAAAGAAATGTTACAGCAAAAGAATAAAAAGAAGAGAAAGTTATGGTGCTGGTACATCTGCATTTCAGAAAGATTGCAGTGTGGCTTGGGGATGCTCCCTCAAGAACTTCTCCTTGGCCATTCTCATCCTCATGCCCTAGTTTCCCTCCCTGTGACAGTGCCAAGAGCATCACAGGTCTGAGAGTGTCCTTTCTACAGCCTGAGGAACCCCCTGGATCATCCATCCTGCCCAGAGGATGGACAGTTTGCATCAGGGTAGCTGGATCAGGGTACAAAGAGATTATATGGGCTCAGCAGCAGGCAGGGAGGAATAGGGAGGGATCAGCCAGGGGAAGGAAGATTAACAAGGCATGGCCCTTTCTGTCCCCTTGTCTTAGGTTAGAACCAAAAGGCCACTCTGAATGACAGAGCCCCGCCAGCCTCAAAAGAGAGGAGAGGAAGGAATAATGAGATATATGAGTTTAGAAAACTTCTAAATTCCTTTAATAATAAATAAACCAATAAATAAAATGGAAAAAGAGGAAAAGGTATACAAAACCATATCAAGCTCCCAGGAGACACAGGGAAGGTCCTGGGGTCAGCTACAGTCAGGAGCTGGATGCTGGAGACCTCAGATCAGGATCAAAGGCAGATGGACAGAGTCTTTCCTAGATGTTGGCCATTGAAAGAAAACTGTCCCTTTGATCCCTCAGTTTTTATACTGAGCATGGGGCAGATGGGATGAAATCACAGAATATCAGGGATTGGAAGGGACCTCGATAGATGATCTATTCCAATCCCCCTTCTGGAGCAGGAACACCCAGATCAGGTCACACAGGCAGGGTTTGAATGTGTCCAGAGAAGGAGACTCTACATCCTCTCTGGGCAGCCTTTGTCACTGTTTTTTACCCTCACTGTGAAAAAGCTTTTTCTTATATTTCTGTGGAACCTTCTATTTCTGTGGAACCTTCTGTGTTCCAGCTTGCACCCACTGTCCCTTGTCCTGTCACTGGAGATCACTGAGAAGAGCCTGGCTCCATCCTCCTGACAGGGTCCTCAGCACACCTGAGAAACATACCAAAGCCTAACATTACTCATGAAGTCATGTCACCACTTTCTAGTCATATACACTTGTCATGATTCTCTGAAAAACTTCTAACCTTACTTTTTGCCAAACCTTATTAAGGAGAACCCTCCAAGCCCACCAGGCAGGTTACACCATCTTACTGCTTCCAACCCCTGGGGGAGCAGATGACAAATTTTCTGACCTTGATTGCCACAGTGATAAATGCATCCCATTCCTTGGTATAATCAGGTCTTATCAGTCTGAGAGCAAACAGTTTCTGAACAATGTGCAGTTAACTTCAGAGCTGAGTCAGACAGAAGAGGCTGAGCTGAAAAGTGAAGTTACAAACTTAAAAACTGGGTCTATTTTACTTCAAATCAGGACACCTCTCAATGACACATTAGCAGCCTAAGGGGTCACAGACCAAGCCAATCTATGGCCTTGGAAACAGACAATCACCAAAGCATTTAGGTAGGAAGGGACCATCTAGACCAACCTGGTCTGAGATGGGACAGAGAACTCCCCTCTGGGCAACATGGGCCAGAGTCTCACCACTCTCCATGTAAACAATTTCTTCCTAATATCTGACCTAAATCTCCCCTTTTTTATGTTTAAAGCCATCACACCTTGTTCTATCACTACAGGCCCTGCTAAGAAGTCAGTCCCCAGACATGGGGCCGTGGTTTAGCTCCCAGTTTTTATAGAATCACAGAATGGTTTGGGTTGGAAGGGACTGTAAAGATCACCTAGTTCCAACCCCCCTGCCATGGGCAGGGACACCTCCCACTAGACCAGGTTTCTCAATGCCTCATCCAGCCTGAGAAAATTTTCAGTTAGAAAATATATTTTAATTACAAATTCTCCTTCCTATCTTCTCATGCAGCTTTCTTCCTTTCTCTGCCTTCCTTTCAACCCACTCCCAACTCTGAGACCCAGGGCTCTCCTTTCCCTTCTTATCAGTCATCTGTGACTCAGTCATAGACATCTCAGAGATCGTGTGGCTTTGGTGGGTATGCTAGGAGAAATGCAGCCATCTCCAGCCCCAGCATGGTTCAGGGCAGCTGTGCCACCTTCCCATGGAGCAGAGCAGTAGCCAGCCTCCAAATCTTCATCAAGGCTTTTGGAGGTCATGCTCCAGGTCCTCATCTCATGCTGCCAGTACCAGGGGAAGCAGATTCACCTGCATCAGCAAGGGATCCAACTCCCGCAGAGTGACTTGGATGGCTCTGCACCAGCTTATCACCTTCCAGTTCACTGGATTTTGGTGCTACCAGCAGATCAAAGGGCTACAAAGCTGAAACCCTGAAGTAAATCAATGATGATCAGGTCTGACTGCATGCCTTTTCCCACATGAGGTTGGGTTTGGGAGGTCAATGAAGCTGGTAATGGGTTGGAGATGAGACAAGGAGAAAGCACCTGTTACAAGTGAGGAGGAAGAAAGCCATTACCACCCCAGCTGAAAAAGCCCCCAAGAATATGGTCTTATTTTTAATTTATTATATTTATTAGGACATCTTCCTTGTCCAGTGCTGGATTCCAGACCATCCCTTTCTCTGACAGGGGGCACCCTCATCTTCTCTCCCTCCTTTGCAGGGTGTCTCTCTGTGTGTTTTAGCCCCCATGCCTCTGCAGTCCCACAGACTCCAATGTCTCTGCATAATTCTGAGTGTGATACTTTCATTAATGTAAACAGGACCCCTGATACTCTTCTTGAAGCAGCTGCCTGAGAGGAATCCTGCAGTTTTCCAAGCTCAGATGGTGATGGGGAGCTCTACTTCATTTCCCATCTCCTCGATGGGATGATCTCGGGAGAGGAGAGCACCTCCAGCTGAGTTTGGAGCAGAAATCTCTTGTGCTTGAGCTGATAAAATCGTCAGAGCTTCATTCTCAGGCCCCTTAGAGTGGTGCTGAATTCCCTTGAGGGTGCTCCACAAGATGTTTCCAGGATGGCCCCCGATTCTTCAAGCTGGGATGATTTTTTTAATGATATTTGCTTCATGATTTTGATGGGAAGGGAGCTGGTTTTGGGATTGATTCCCACTTCTCATGCACACCACTACAGTCAGCCAGGATGGGGGAAGGGCAGGACTTTCCAAGGGAAAAGAAGCTTACTTCTTTCTACTCACTCAGCACCACTTTTTTCTCAGCCAAAGCAGCTTTTCTCTTTGAGCAAATTCATCTCAAACAGAAGGGATGAGGTCAAGGTGTGGGGAAACAGTTCTCTTTCACCCTAGACTAGAGCTCAACTAGACTGCCAAAGAAAACCAGTGTGGATCAAGCACTGACCCTGCAGGTGGAGCTGTGAGTGCCATGGACAGACCAACCCGGTGTAGGGTGGTTGTAGGTTCTGCTGCATGGAATGGTTTGCTGTGTCGGTGTGTTCTGAATTCATCTCCTTTTCTAAAAAGCTAACCCCGTGGAAGGTTTCTCTACCTTCATATCACAGTTGGTTTTTTTTTTTTCTCCTCTCTCTGTAAATGCCCTAGCCTTGGAGACGACGCAGAAGAAGATCAGCACACTAGGTAAATGCCCAGTTGAGACCCTGAAATCCTGCTTCTGCAGTCCTGAGACATGCTCAAAGTCTTGCTTTCCAGCCAGCCCTTCCTTAAATCTAGGTTTAGACATTAAGTCAGAGGATCAGATCTGCTAAGTCAAGATTTATGTGTTTCACAGGGGAATGTGGGCTAGGAGCTTGCTCAGCCTACCTAGCATGCATACTATGGGCACAGAGGACAGCAATGTCCCATATGTTAGGTCATTAGGATGGTCCCTGACATGGCTTTAGTTCAGTACATATCTGAGATGGTTGCCTCTTGTGGCCAGTCGAGATGGGCACTTCCATAAGTGGTTCATGGAGAGTAAGACATCCAGAATTTGGGTGGGATAGAGTTGTACACATCACAGCTCCTGACTCCCCCGAAACTGAGACCCCCGAAGGCACCACCTGATAGCTGTTGGCCTTGAAATATTCATGGGCAGGACAGAGCCCTGCAGCCGAAAGCAATCTGGTCAGGGTGAATTATTGATGGGGTCTTTTCTTGTGCCTGCCCAATGGATCCACGTCACGTCTGACAGGGTTCAGCTCCTTGCCTGCCACTAATTAGCCCTGTGGATCACTCGCTTCAAAGCTGGGGTCATTGCCAAGTGCTGGGGTTGAACTTGACGATGGAAATACCCATGACAGGAGAGGCAGAACTCCCTTCTTTTGTCACTTTGTTGGTCAGTCTGGGCTGGTCAATGGTGTAAAGACCATTGGTGCATGACACTATTGCTGCTCATTCTGGCTTTCCAGAGCTTCTGTCTCTATAGAGAGGTAGAAAATAGGTAGCTCAGTGAGATGCATCCCAGCACCATCCTGCATAGCCCCATGAAGCTCATCAAGGCTCTTGCTATGATCCCAAATCTTCTTAGCTTATCCCCAAGTCAAAGGAACAGGATGTCCTAAAGGAGGTTTACCCACATAGGATCTGACTCAGTCTTTGGATGTCTCCATCTGTGACTGTCAGGGAAGACCAGTGGGATACAATTCATAACCTCCATGGCCAAGTAGATAAAGGGAATCCAAAACTGCTTATTCAAGTGTGACATTTGGGAATATTTTAGGGATGTTACATACCAGACCATTGCCCCATCAGCAAAACCAGGCAAGTCTAGAGTCCTTTTTGTCCTGAGAAAAGTGAAGGGATCTCATAAAGTGTCCCTGTCATGTTTCCCTTATCCTTTTCACAACCCTTCAAGTGTTGCTACTTAATTGCTAGGGAAAAGATGCACTCTGAGGACCCTGAAAAGCAGGAGTTATTCAAGGCAGTGTACTGGGTGCTGCTGTGAGTTCCAAGCCAGAGCCTTCAGGAGCTTGAGATGTTTACTGGAAGCTGTTTGACCCCAAACTGTTCCAGTGCAGGAGATCTTCCCAATCTAGCAGGACCAATGGAGGATGCTGGCTGTCCCAGGGAGGTGATGGCTTTTGGGCTTTGTACCAGAGATGCAGATCCTGTCACCAGCTGGGGGCAGTGTGAGCAGAGCACCCTAAAGTGGGTTCACAGAGTTGAAGTTATTCCCCTTCAGTTGTCTCGGAGCATCCTGTGGCGGGGAAATGGTGGCTTAGAAACACCACTATCCCTCTTGGGAAGGGATGCCCCTTCACTCACAAGGTCCATGTTTCCCTTGCTGTCCAAAGGCTGCTTCAAGAAGTCTGACACTGGGTTTTTTTTCTCTTTTTCCTCGGTGCCTCACTCAGGATTAAGTTTAATGATGGATACAAGTCAGTAGCAAGGTACAAAAATGTCATGACTGGTGGGATCTTGGCTTTTTTGGGGAGGGGTTGTTTGCTGTCATCCCAGCTTATCCCAGTCACCCACCATGTAGTTGCATAAATATGCCCAGGATTTATGATAATGATCTCAGCTTTTTAAGCTCCATATCTTAATTCAAATTAATTCCCAAACTGCAAGCTGGGAGAGCCAGGTCTGGACTACATGGTCCAGATCTGGATGAAGCCAATGCTTCACACACCAGCATCACAGTACCGGATCTCTGCAAGAACAGAGCATATGAGAGCTCTGAAGCTGGAGGAAAAGCTGTATGACATGACATGAACCCTGTCCTCCAGGAGATTTTTGTGGGTCTCAGATGCAAAGAACCAGAGAATTGTAGATTATTTTGAGTTGAAAGGAGCTTTAAAGATCATCCAATTCCAACCCATGTGCCCTGGGCCGGGACTCCTTCCGCTAGACCAAGATGCTCAAAGCCTAATGCAGCTTGGCCTTCTGCACCTATAGAACACATTGCATAGGAGATGCAGGTTCTGTAGACTCTCTGCAGCCACAGAGAGTCTCTGCAACTATATGATGATGCTCACCCTGCTTGTAGGGGCAGTAGACTCCCAAAGACACCATTAATAAGAATAAATCTGTATAGATAAATTTCTCTGGCATGGGTGAATCCGGGACAATGGTCTCAGCCTCAACCCATCCCTGTAAGACTGCTCTTCATTGGTGCTGCTCAAGGGCAGCTCAAGGGCAAGAAGAAATCTGCAGAAAAGTGCTGACCTGCCACTTGCAAGAATGACCTGGGTGGTGGCAAAGAGCTGTGGGACAGTGTCTCCTCAGTTCCTCACCACACAGTGCTGGCTAAGGCCTAGGTGGGTCCTTGCCCTCTGGTGTCCATTGAATGAAACTTCCCAGCATCAGCGCAGGAGAAGCCTCCCAGGGATGGTGGCAACAATTAGATCCTTCTCCCGCCCTAGCCATGGGGGGTTTATGTTTGGTTTGTGTGGATTTGTTTCTTCATCACATTCATCCTCCTGGCTGTGTCTCTTCCAAACAGTGAAGACCCTGAAGATCCCAGGTACTGGCCATGGAATTCCTGCTTTGGTCAAGCCCTTTGGACATGCTGTGTGCATGCATTAGATATTTGTGCTGGCATATCAATCCCTGCATGGTGTTTGGACACAGGGAAAGGTCCTAACTTCTTCCTGCTCTCTTCTCAGCAGAGCTTTCTTGTATTCACCTCATCCCCTTCTGCACAAGGGGATTCTTTGTATTCAGTCTGTTCTCCCCGTTTGCCAGCAAGGGCACATTTACTTCCAAGGAAGGAAGCCTTGGGGAAAATATTTGTCTGTCTGCATGTTCCCCCATCCCAATGCAGTTCTCAGCATCTACAAATCTGTCCATCAGTCCATCACAATACACTCCCTCCATCTCACTGCACTTCTTTCTATCCATCCCTGCATTTCTCATCTTTAATCCATCCTTCCATCCACCCCGCTTCACTACTGCACATCTGTCCTTTCACGCTAGTGCCATTCCATCCATCCATCCATCCATCCATCCATCCATCCATCCATCCATCCTACCATGATACTACCCTGAACCAATGCTCCTTTGTCATCACTTCTCTCTTGTTCCTGCACTCTTTCTTCTTGCTCATTCCAACACCACCAGTACTGTCACCCTGGATGCCAGTGGATTAGAAAGTCCAACTCTATGTCCCCCTGGCATGCTTTGGAACTGGGTTTGATTGGTTGCTTTGTGCATGCTGCTGATGGGGTTTTATTTTGAGGGGAGAAGGAAGGGAAGGGTCTTCATCACTGTAGCAGGATGAATCACATCTTCTCTTTGTGATTGCAGAGCTAAGGCTAAGGGGAAAGAGAAAAGACACCTCGTGTTACCATTCAGGTATCCTGGCTCCCCCTGCCCCATCCCTTCCTGTGCCCAGGCACACTCTTCAGCTTCTAGCCCTTGGCAGTGGTGTGAAACAGCTGCAGGGCTGCCTCTGTGCCAGTGAGAGTGCTTAAGACCAAGCTTTAAGCCATAAAATGAGAACTAATGGGAAATCTGTGCTCTTTTTCAGGCCCCCAGAGCTTAGATTGTGATGGGCCCCTCAGAGTCACCTTTGGCAATGGGGTTTGTGGAGGAAGGGATAAAAGAAGGGAGGGAGAAAGAGTAATATGGTGTTAACTCCTCTGCAATGTTCTTGGAGGGGGGTCTCTGGATGTCTCACGCCTATAACCCAAGCACTGATGATCTGAATGCCCAGGACCATGAACTGCTGCAGCCAGGAAGTCAGAGAGATGCAGGAGGAGAAGGAGACTCAGGATGCAAGGGCAGCCATACCTGTGTTCTTGCATCTCTCATCCAAGCCACATAGGCAACAGGGAAATGATCAGGGAGGGTTCAGGCACCATATCCAAATGTGCTGGTCCTCATCTAAGCATCATCCAATAGCAGTAAGATGCCAGTGCTGGTCCCTGCAAGGGACCTGCAAGAAGCTTGTACATTCAGATCCAGCCAAAACAGCCATGCTCATGCTGAGATAGGGGATTTGCAGGGAACTCGCACCAGATCCGCAAGGTACAGGAGAAAGCATGGCGTGATTTAAATCATCTGCCAACGCTGGGCAGGGGCACCAGGGCAGCTTTTACAATGCAGATGAACTTGCTGATCTGCTGGCAACAGTGTTTGCAGGCTCCCATGACAAGCTTAGCTGTCAGGGGCATAATTTCTGCTTGTTTCCTCTGGGAACAAGTGTCAGTGAAGGTAGAGATGCCCACCTTGTGCTGAGTGGGAAGGCCCTGATCTTCACAGTGCTGGTTCCTGCTCCCTGTTCTGCAATAGAGCTGGTCTACTGGACTTCTCTAAAATTCCACCTGCAAACACACCGGATAGAAATGTTGGGTTTTTCTGGATGGTTCTCCAGCAGCTCAGAGCCCAGAGAGCCAGAGCTTCAAGCTCTAAAGCCACATTCCTTCCATGGGCAGAGACATGGCCATAGGCTGAACCATAGAATAGTCTGAGTGGAAAAGGACCTTACAGTCCCTCCAGGACCACTCCTTGCCCTGGGCAGGGACACCTCCCACCAGCCCAGGTTACTCCAACCCATATCCAGCCTGGTCTTGGAGGTCCTGAAGTGAATTAGTGAGGTGTAAGGGTAAAACCAGCCCTCCCAAGTAGTCTCTAGAGCAGTTTAATTACTTCCTCCCCCTCACTTTGCTGGTGGAGGAGATTAGGCAGGAAAGAACGAGCAACTGGGGAGGAAAACAGGTAGGCAGGACAAAAATAGAGAAATGTGGGAGTCATGAGAGACGGCAAATAGTTTGAAAAGGCAGAAAGCAGAGAGAGAATAGGAGTCAGAGGAATAGGGTGGTGAGTGGTTAATGTTTCCTGCATGGCGTCAGGACAGGAAGACAGAGACTGTCTTGCCAAGTATAAGGACTCCCAGATCCAGCCCATCTCTTCCAGCTGAGCCCTTTCTGGATGGAGGATATGAATACAGCTTTATGGGAGAGTAGGGAAAATCACTCCCTTCGACCAAAAAGGAGAAAAGAAACCTTGTTTCCTGCCCCAGAAGCAACCCCAATCCATGCTCAGACAGCTGTACCTGATTTGCTGGCCCCATAGACACATCTGATGGAAACCCATCACTTCCAGTTGCTCATACAGGGAGCTGTGATTCCCTTGATCCCCTCTAGCCCAGCAGAGGGTCATGCAGAGATGCTGCTCACCCCATTTACAGATGTGAGCAGGATAGAAGTGTTTAGGGTCAGCCCTTCTGTGGAAGGTTACCCATGGCAAACACCTGGGGATGGGGCACTTGGGGCTCTCATGAGGAGCAGAGAAGCTCCAAGGGAAGAGCATGTTATGATCTGATTTGAAGTGTACTGAAGCTTGTTTGCATTTTGTTCCCTCAATGCTTGGCCACCGGCTTCAGCAAAGGCAAAGAGAAGACAAAGGAGCACAAGTAGGTTTGCTCTCATTGCTCCTCCTCCTTCTTCTTGCTTCCAGCTTTCCTAGCTCTTGTTGAGGCTGATCCCATAGATTATGTGCTCTCCCCTTCTCTAAAGTCCACCCTGGAGGAGCTTGGGTCTCTTGGATGTGTGGCCTGAAGACTTAGAGCCCGCAGGAAATAAATATTGATAGCAAAAACCAAACATAAAGGTTGGAGAGGTACCTGGCAGCACTGGAAGGGAATTGTGAGTCCTTGAAAGAATCCTGGCTCCCATTCTTGCTGTAGAAAGAGTTTCCCACTTTGATCATGGACAGTCTGGCCAGGGCTCCGGGGAAGGAGAAGGTCTGGGTGCAGGTCTCCAGTGTGGGGTTGGACAAACAGGACTTAGCACCAGCTTTGTAGCTCTTGTGCCAAAGCTTAGACTGCAACTCCATCCACATGGTTAAGTTTCTTCAGGTTCTGGCTTCCTTTTATCCCCATCTGCTTGTACTGGTACCAGAGCAGAGCATCTCGCTCTGCCCCAGCATCCTCCAGCTCTCCAGTTTAGCAGATACACTGAAATTTAAGCTTAAAGTCTTCTGTGAGTTCAGGTTCATCTCCCAATGGCCCAGGGCTCCAGCAAAGTCTCTTATGGCTTGTATTTATTGCACTGTGGCTGAGGAACCAGTTCATGGCTGCATCTTACTGGTGAACCCTCCAGATTAATCGTGTAAATCAAGGAGGCAGAGATGAGGTGGGGAAGGGAGAGAAATGTCTTCAAGCAATCAGTGTGGAGAGAGCAGACTCGAGAAAAGGTGAGAAGTGATCTCTCTACATCAAACAGTCCAGTCTGTGGTATCTTCTTTCCCCAGTTTGGCTGAGCTAGGAAGAGGCAGGCTGGGTCTAAGGGCTGAGATCTTCCCTGGGCTCGAGGAATTGACCCTATAGAGCTGGAAGTGGAATCTGTCCTCAGTAAAGGTGGGAGAACTGGAATTTCTGGGTGATGGAGACAGCACCATTCCTGCAAAGAAATGAGCCATGGAAACTCTTTTCTCTTCTCCCAAAAACAATGATCAAAATGTCCTTCTTTTGGTCATGAATAATTAATCAGTTACCTGCAACCATATCCTTAACTAGAAGCTGGCCAGCAGAGAGACTACTTCCACCTTCCTCTTTATCCATGCATCAAAATCTGCCTCTCTCTCTGTGTTCCCCTCCTGGAGAGCCACAAGGGCAAAAAGAACAACCTAAATCTTCTGGGAGCAGCAAACTGAACTTCTCCATCAACTGCAGATAATTCATCTGCTCAATCTTGTATTGGACACCAGAAAATCCATGGGGAGGATGCTGTGGGAGGCTGGGTGGATGCTCTGGTGCTCAATAAAGCTACAGGGTTGCTTGGAGGCTTGTCCCTACTTGGGAACAGAGTCAAGACTTTCAGTTCTACACCCTCAAATTTCACCCAAAGTCATCCCAGTCTTGACTCTGCTGCCAAACTGGGTTGCAATGGGCCAGCAGCTGGCACTGATTTGGAGGGGAGATGGAACAGGAGCATCCTCTGGCATCTCAGTTCTTTGGGAAAACAGGCTAAAGACAAGCTTTGGCAAAGAAGGGGAGCTCTCCCTGCCACCACCCAGCCTGTGCTGGCATCTCAGGTTCGCAGGTCCTCATGTAATATTCATCTGGGGACGGTGTCAGCTCTCTGCCAGCACCAGCTTCCCATCTGTGCCTTCAGATGCCTGGAAGGAGCAGTGGAGAGGTTGGCACAACCTTTTTTTAATGCTGCAAAGAACCCACTGTGCCTGGAGAGGAGCTTGGCGAGGGTTCCCATCCCTGCTCCTTCCCCACCTACACAAGGGGCACAGCTGTACTGCCAGCACCACAATGGCCACCCCACGCTAGACATACCACTGGCTGCTCTCCAGATTCAGCTGAGCTCTTCCAGCATCTCCTCCTGGGGCACCCAAGTCCTGGATGGCCAGTGGATGAAGGTACTACCCCTGAGGGATAGGAAAGGGGATGGGAGGGGGTCGTATGGGATGTGTTGGACTTCACCTGACTTGGAAAAGGTGGGAAGATGGGGCTTGGGAAGAGTTTGGGAAATGGTGCGATGCTCTAAAGATCCTTCCACATCCTTCATTTACTTCTTCCTTCCTCTTCAACACATACCATGAATTCTGAATCTAGGGCATCACTAAAATCCACTCTATACTGAGTTTTTTTCTTTTTTTTAAAATTTATTTCTATTTTTATTGGTACCCTTTGGACTCCATTGTTTCCTAGATATTTACCTTCCTGGGACCCTAGTCCATGGCAACAGACCCAGTAATGTCAGTGGTGAAGGAAGTGGGCAGTACTAGATGCAGTAACTGAGGCTGAGAAGAGCAGCAGGGAGATGTGGCCAGGGTATGAGTATGGGGAGAGCACCTCATGTTTTATGCTATCAAGAGATCTTGTGCCCTCTGGACTATGGTTCCTGAACCAGTCTGAGCTGAGGCTCATCCTATGGATGTGCTGCAGGGGAGAATCATAGAATCATAGAGTTGGAAGGGACCTTCAAGAGTGATCTAGTCAATTTCTGGGACCTCTTCTGCAGTAAAGCTGCCTTTGGGGACACATGGGAAGGTCCTGCAGATGATGTCCATAGTGATGGGGTCATCATGCCTGGGAGGTGACACCAGCCCCCATGACAGTCCCTCTGGAGGGAGCTGTGTTGGGCTGGTGCTGCTGGTATGGGTCTCAGTTCACACTTCTTGGACCAGGCACTTTATCCCAGTCTTGGCCCAAACCCAGCTTCATTATTTTCCTGACTGTTCTCCTACCCAGGAGCCAAGGCATCCCATGCAAGTACCAAGGTATTGTGAGTCCTGGTAGAGAATGAACTCTACCAGCATCTTCCCTGCAGAGCTTTGTTGACTCCATCACCAGTTGCTCTCCTGCTTTGTTTTACTTTGCAAAGAACTGCAAAAATTCCCTGGACAGATACAGCAATTTTATTATTAACCATCTGCAGTTGTCTGCTCTGGGGCTGGTGGGACTTCTTTTTTTCTTCTTTTTAAATAAATTAATTGGAAAGAAGAGACTGAAGCCTAACCATCCCTTGAGGCATATTGTGAGCCAGGGGCCATGAACCTGCTGGAGAGTGCTGAAGAGTGGTCTCAGAGCAAAGTTTCACAGTCTGAGCTGTTATTACAGCATTTGCTCATTGAAAAAAAAAAAGTTAGTAAATATGTTTTAATGTGCTACTTCCCCTGTAGCACCTCATAGCAGATGTTCTCTGGTAGGATAGCAGATGTGGAAACCCATCCCTCGTCTTTCCTGCTTTTATCCATTGAGGAACTGCCCTGTCACTGAGATTCTGTTAATTAATCACAGCTACCAGAGATTCCCTGTTGCTTTAGTCTCAATTAAACTTCAGCTTTAAATAGTTTATGTATCTTGTGGTGGCCTTCTGTCCTGATTGAATTCTGCCTCCCTTGGTAATTATATTACCTTCCTATTCTCCTTAGTTTTCTTTTCATTTACTCTGGACCCTTCCTGGAAGCCGGACCCTAAAAACACCTGGCTGGCTGAAATTCCAGGAGTTCTTGGATTTGTAAGAAAACAAACATGCAGCTTCATCCTTTGGTCCCAGCCAGAAGTGATCCAAGCTGAGACCAAGGGATCTTCCACTTTTGGTGCTATCATCTGGCTCATGGGCTCTCTGTTACATCTGTGCTGAGTCCTTGATCCTGCCTTGGAAGACAGTTTGGAGGAGGTGAGGTCTAGACTGGAGGTGAATTCCAGGCTTGGAGGTGAGGCCCAGGAGTGTAGGCGAGGCCCAGGCTAGGTGATGAGGTCCAGACTTGGTGGTGAGATCCAGGCTTGAAGGTCAACTTGAGGTGTGAAGCTATAGTCCAGGCTTCAAGGTATGAACCAGACTTGGAGGTGAAATCCAGTCTGTAGGTATGGTTCCCTCTTGCTTTCAAGCCACCCCAAACACATGCACGGCTTCTGCAAAGAGCAGGACTTACAGATAAGATCAATTTTCCAGTAAAAAAAAAGAATTTCCTTTAGCTTTATCATGTTCTGCCCTTGCCCTTTAGTGTCTTTCCAGCTCTCTAATACTGGAACAGGGCTATCACACAGTCTGACTTTGCTTCCTTCTGGTTTGCAGAAGTGTTTTTGAGGTATTTAGATGAATCTTCAGGTTAAAAACCGACATTACATCCAGAGTCTATAACTTTCACCAGGTTAATTCAAAACCTCCCTCTGCTTTTCAGCAGCAGACAGGCTTACCTCCAAATAACACAGAATGGCCTCCTGAAAAATATCTGCAAGGCTTTTACTCTTTTTAACAGTCCTTGATGTACATTGGAGATCAGTCCAGATTCAGTCTTATTTAGAGATAAATCTGTCATTTGTTTAATTGAATGTGTCATTTGTTTAATTTGCTGGAAAGCTAAGTAACAAACTCTAAGTCACGAAGGAGTCCAGACTGTCCCTGCCCTTGTGGTTGCATGGACTGATCTCTGAAAAGCAGAAACAGTCCTAGCCCCACTGAAGAAGGCACACTGCTCAAACTTGTCTTCAAATGAAGGATTATTTTAGGGTTGCTTGTGTTTTGCTCCAGCCTAGTGTTTTACCTCAAGTCGAGGCATCCCCTGAGACCCAAAAACAAGACCCAAGACTCAAATGTAGAGTGTTTTAGAGTCTTGGCTCTGCCCTGTGGTGTGTTTGCAACAACTTCAACTTACTCTTTCTGCTTGATTTTCATCTCTTTCTGTAAATGGCTTCTACTGTTCCTACTCCTAAATTCTAGAAAACAGCATGAAACCATAGTAATGAATGATTGTGGGGTTTTTGTCTTCCCCTCTTCTTCCAGAGCTGGGAAAGGAGTTTTTTCAGCCATGAAGCTCGGCAAGACACGTCCATCAAAGGATGACCATAGGAAACAAGGTATGTTGCTCCAGAGAGAAGACTGTTCCTTGTTCCAGTACTGCTCTTTGGCTGTTTTCCACACCCCAGGAAAGCATCTGAGTGACCCCATGGATTCATAGAATGGTTTGAGTGGGAAGGGACCTTTAAAGACCACATAGTCCCACCTCCTGCCTTGGCCAGGGACATCTTGAACTAGACCAGGCTCCTCAGAGCTCCACCCAACCTGGGCTTGAACACCTCTAGGGTTGGAGCAGCCACTGCTTCTCTGGGCAACCTGGGCCAGATTCTCACCACCCAGTTTCTTTCTTGTATCTATTCTGAATCTCCTCTCTTTAAATTTAAAGCCATCACCCCTTTTCCTATCAATACAGGACCTTCTAAGAAGTCTTTCTCCAGAATGGCTCACATGGAGTACAGACAATCTTTAACTTGGGGATTAGAATGGGAGCATTGGATGCTCAGGAGGAGAGATGGAGAGAGTGGCTCCACCTGGAAATGAGAAGTAGGAACTGATGGGAGGGAGATTCCCATTCAAGGCTTGGCCAGGTATCACCCACCTTGTGATAATTCCACCTATATTATCACCTGGGCATCATGAAGGTGCCATCCAGCTTATTTGGCCTGGCTGGAAAAGGCATTGAGCAACCTGGTCTAGTGGGAGATGTCCCTTCCCATGGTGGGAGGCTGGAACTGAATGTTCTTCAAAGACCCTTTCAACCCAGCTCATACTACTATGATTCTTTGGGAAGATTTGCAAATGTGATAATGCAAAGCCAGGTTCAGCTCTTGCTCCTTGCTGAAACAGTGGTACCACTGAAGGAAAGGCTCTGGGGACTGAAATCAGATGCCTTTCTGGAAACACACAGGAGGGTCAGCCATTGGAAATTCATTGTTGTTTCCATTCAGACCAAAGGATTGGGTTTCAACAGCAAAGAAATGGGGGATTGTCTGTGGGCAAGGACAGAGTGTTGCTTTAGATAGTGTGAGTCTGGACAAATCTCCTCAGCCAGGTTTGAAAATGGGAAAAGGAGAACTTATTCTGGGCCATGAGTCTGGGTAGAGACACTTTGGCCTGTGAGAAGGCATGGCCTTGGAACCTGGGTGGTCTCCCACTGTCCCCAGGGACTGGGCATTCATTTTGTGGTTAAAGGTTCAGGGAAGGCCATGGGGAAAGGAGCTAGGATGTGATCATAAAGTTCCTTCACAGGTGGAGATTTATCTATAATTCTTTCTGGAGTTTAGGATTAATTTTGAGTCCTTGCTGAACCCCCGTCTCTGGAGATGTTTAAGGCTAGGCTGGACAAGGCACTGAGCAGTCTGGTCTAGTGGAAGGTGTCCCTGCCTATGTCAGGGGGGTTGGAACTAAATGATCTTTAGGGTCTCTTCCAACCCAAACCATTCTATGATTAGGGAGCAGTGGTGACACAGCTGTTTTATTGCACGGTGTGGTCATTGCCACACAACCACGTGGCTCCTCCTTCAACGTCCTCTGCACTGGGGGCAACTGATATTAACACGGTAACCAATTCCTCCTGGCTCTCCGTGTTCCTCTGCCTTTCAGACAACCTCCTCTCTCAGCCTCAGCACTGTCTCCATTATGGTTCTTCCTCATGGTTTAGCCAGCAGGTGGTGGGATGGGGTTGCCTGCATGGCATCAGCCCATCAGACTTCACATCACAGTGCTCATTGAGATTACCCAAGGTGGAGTGTTGATTTGTAAACAAGGAAGGTGCTGGCACAAGGTGTATGATTGCAAAAACCTTTTCCCAGAGTCACCAAGGTCAACCTACCATTGGCCAAACCAGCATCTTCCTTGCACCAAAGTCTGGTCTCCTTACGTGTCATCCTGTACAGATTGCTGGTCCTCCTCAGGTCAAGCAGACCCATTGAATTATGGAAAACCAAACTGGCAGGGTGCTAGTATTTCTTCTCACCCCCATGTAGGAAGGTTGGATCTGCTAAGGTCACCTCAAAATCTCCCAGCTAAGTTGAGGATACTCTTTCCCCTCCCAAACCACAGCAGGGATGGAAGGCTGATGGAAGGCTTTTCTTAACATCTAGACTGGATCTCCCTTGCTTGAGCTGAAGACCGCATTATCTCACAAAACCTGGCCAGAATATGGTGAAAAATATGGTTTTCTGGTCTTCTGAAATAAGCTATGATCTTGCCTAGGTTAGTAAAGCCACAGGGAACCTGCTTCCCAGGAGAAGTGGATTTGGTGCTGCCCTGCCAGGCCACCAAAGCAAACCAGTGACCCAGCAGTTATACTGGTGGTTTTGGCCCAACGTAAAAAGAAACCCATAGTTTTTTTGTGGTCATTCCTTGACCAGAGCAGAGGTAAGAAGGATAGGTAGGATAAAAATATGGATTGTACTCAGGAAAGTAGTATCTCAGCAGCTTTTCTCAGTAGAAATGCAGACCAGTGGGTAACACGGCTGTATCTCAGTGTTGATGGGGTCTCAAACCTCACTACAAGAATTTTCCTTCTTGGGAAATTGCTTTTTTTTATCTCAGATCTCTCTATTCTAGAGGTAGATAGTTGGTTGTCTTTTCAACTGCTCTTCTGATAATTAGAGCTGCAACTCTTGCCCAAATGTTCTTCCAGCCTGTGAAGTCTGAGATGTTTGTTATTTTCTGATTTCTTTTTGTCTTCACAAAGCCGTATAGAAGAACGCTATTAGGTGGCATCATGTGTCACAACAGGCAATACCTCCTTTTTAATCCCTTTTTAGACCAGGTTGTCTGTGACCTGACCTGGTGACTATTGTTCTCTGCATTATCTTGTGAGGTTGATAGGACGTATTGGTTACTTTTCTCCTGGACTTTAATTATTCAACAAGTGGAAACAGTAAGAGACATTCTTTTGTCTCCTTTTTTATGCAGATGAGCCTGCTGTTTTGGAAGCAGAAGACCTGGACCGAAAAGCCATGAGACAGGGATGTGGACTGGAGCCAGACACCATCTCCTTGGCCTCCGTCACAGCTGTCACCACCAATGTCTCCAATAAAAGGTGAGGGACATGTAGCTTGTGCAAGCTAGGGAGTAAGGTCATGCTGGCAGACATCCCACAGTCCACCAGGTGGAATATGGTGAAAACCACCACAGCTGGTGGTTTTTTGGCAATATCTGGCCTGCTTTGAAGAACACCAGCATTCAGTGGTGTTTCATGGACCCTCACATTCCGAGAGGGCAGAAACTCTGAATGGTGATCCTGCAAATCGCAGTATGGTTTGGATTGGATGGGACATTAAGGATCATAGAATAGAACTGTAGAACCAAAGAAGCTTCAAGTTGGAAGGAACCATCAAAGACCATTTAGTCCAACCACTCTGCAGAGAACAAGAACATTTTGCACTAGATGAGGTTGCTCAGAGCCTCATCAAGCATGGCCTTGAATGTCTCCAGGAATGGGGCCTTCATCACCTCTCTGGGCAACCTGGGTCAGTGTTTCACTTTCATCATGGGGAGGAACTTCTTTCTAATGTCTCATCTAACCCTGCCCTGCACTAGTTTGAAACCTTTGCCCCTCGTCTAAGCACTCCATGCTCTGGAATGCTCTCCCCAGCTTTCTTGGAGGCCACTTCAGGTACGGGGAGACTAGAACACCTCCCTGGAGCATTCTTTTCTCCAGTCTGAGCAGCCACCAACTCTCTCAGTCTGTCCTCATAGCAGAGGGGCTCCATCTAGTTCCAGTCACTGTGCCCTGGTCAGGAGCACCTCCTACCAGACCAGATTGCTCAAACCCTGTCCACCCTGGCCATTGAAAATTTTAAATGGTCCACCATATCTTACAGTAAATTTATGTGTGATTTGACTGAGGGTTTCTTCTGTTCCTCCAAAGGTCCAAGCCTGACATCAAAATGGAGCCAAGTGCTGGGAGGCCAATGGATTACCAAGTAGGTGAAAATACTGTGTCCTCAACCTCAGCTCACAGGGGTTACAACCCAGGGGCTTCAGGGAACAAGTTCAATGCCCTCAATGGCCTCAAGTTGTTGCTGGGAGGGTTTGGGATGGATATTAGGGAAAAATTCTGCACCAGAAGGGCTATCAAGTGTTGGAAAAGTCTATCCAGGGCAATGGTGAGTCACCACCTCTGGAAGGATTTAAAAGCCAGGTAGACATGTTGCTGAGGGACATGAGTCCATGGTGGGCTGGGCAGTGTTGGGTTCATGTTGGATTCAATGATCTGAAATGTCTTTTCCAACTTCGACTTTCCTCTGATTCTATTAATTTCTCTCCGCAGGTCAGCATCACCATCATTGAAGCCCGTCAGCTGGTTGGGCTCAACATGGACCCTGTGGTCTGTGTGGAGGTTGGAGAGGAAAAGAA
This sequence comes from Turnix velox, assembly GCA_013400935.1. Lineage (NCBI taxonomy): Eukaryota > Metazoa > Chordata > Aves > Charadriiformes > Turnicidae > Turnix > Turnix velox. Next base: position 68,526 of record VZTY01004207.1, read on the forward strand.
ATACACCTCTATGAAGGAATCAACCAATTGCCCTTACTACAATGAGGTGGGTTTGTCCTCCAGTGATGTTCTCAGCTATCCAGTGAGAGTCCCCAGTGTTTATACTGCTGTTAGTCATTTAAAAGTAATTTCTTTCCACTTGGGCTTCTTTCTTTATTTCCTCTGTCACCTCCTGTCAGAATAACAAGAAATCACAAACCACACAGAAGGTGAAATGAAGGCTTTGCATGTTGGTATTTTGCAAAAAAATCAGTGACAAAAAGAGGACTCAATCTGTGCTAAATTCTTTTCAGTTTTTCTGAGAAACTAGAGCTTCCTTCTAGTTCCCTAGAAGTTGATGCTGGGCCCCACCTGAATCAGTCCCAACTGTCTTGTGTGCTGTAGAATGCTCCTCCAGGTAGCCATAGCTTCTCCAGCTGGAGCACATGCAAAAATATTGCCTTCACAAGTGCTCTTTCTCTTTCAGTACTTCGTCTTCGATTTCCACGTTTCCCCAGATGTCATGTTTGACAAGATCATCAAGCTGTCCGTAAGTCTGCGTGGTTTGTTCTCCTTTTCCTGGGGCTTTGGAGGAAACCAGCTCATTTTGCATATGCACTGAAAATGCTTTTGAAGTCCTTGATGTGAGATCCACAACAGGAGCTGAGGTGTTCAATCCTGCAAGTCTCATGTCTTTTGCAGAACCCCTTAACCCTTCTTTCTGCTGCTGAGCTTTATGGTTGGGTTCATGCTGCTCACATGGCTCAAAAGCTGTATCCTTGTCTCAAAGATTAATTTCTTTTCCTTTTCTTGTATTCAATCCGAATATACAGTTGCTTGCAGTACCATTAAGTATGAGTTGCCAACTTCACCTTGGCTCACCAAAGTCCTGCACAGACCAAGGAAAATGCACCCAATGCCTTTCCCATCTGACAACCAAAACATCTGGAAAGAGCCTTATGGCTCCCTAGGCATGGAAAAAAGTCTATTTTTTTTCTTTACCCTCTCAATTTCCAGGTGATCCACTCAAAAAACCTCTTGCGGAGTGGGACTCTGGTGGGATCTTTCAAGATGGACGTTGGAACTGTTTATACTCAGCCTGGTAGGTAAATGATGCTTGCAACCAGTCAAGACATGAAAGGTAAGGCCAGATGATCCCTGAGGTGCCTTCCAACTTGATGCTCTGTGATCCTATGGTTCTATGTGCCTACTTGCACCATTGAATAAATGTCATTGCAAGGTTGCCATGCAGTTGCTAGTTTCTGTGATGGCTATCCAACTTAATTTTAGTTTCCTAGATATAAGCAAGTCACCTGAGTTCCACCTTTGGTCAGGAAGGAGCACTCAGCACCTCTGAAAAAGGTTGTATATCCTATCCTGAAATAAGGATTGGTCTCTCTTCACTGACCTGCTGAGGAAGGAAGACCAAAGTGACCTGTTTTGGCAAGATATCAACCTTCCAGATGGCCTGAGCATCATGGATCTCATAGATCCATGCCCTCATAGATGGCATTTAAACCAAGAAAGGAAGATGTCTGAATGGATAACAAGGAGAGGTTGACTTGAGTTCCTGTCACATTGAGCAATGCCCCTTTGAGGACCTGGTGCACGCAGAGCTGAGCACACAACCCCTCCCTGTGGTTTTGGGCTTCTTTTACTCATTACTGTGTCACACCTGTTGCAGCACTCTGCCTCTGTAAATTCACCTGAAAATATAAGATGTGGACAATGCCTCCAGAGTCTGCACTTGAGGGGTTGTCAGCAGATGAGTGGGGAGAGCTTAAGGGAGCATCTAGTCTGATTCTCTGCTCAACAAAAAGATTAAGTCTTTTTCACACTATGCAAAGTGCACCTGAGGCCTTGGAGACTTAGAATTATGGAATCATTTAGTTTGGAGAAGCCCTTTAACGTCAAAGAGTCTAACTGTTAACCCAACACTACCAAGTCCAACACTAAACCATGTCCCTAAACACTGCATCTGCACATATTTTAAATATCCAGAGATGATGACTTCTAATCATGGCAATTCCAGCCCACTTCAGTTTGTAGAGTCATAGAATGCATTGGGATGTAAAGGATCTTCAAAGGCCATCTCATATGATCCCTTGCAGTAAGGAGGGACATCTTGCACTACATCATGTTGCCCAGAGCCTCATGAAGCCTGACCTTGAATATCTCCAGGGATGGGGACTACACCACCTCTCTGGGCAACCTGGGCCAGTGCCTCACCATTCTCATGAGGAAGATCTTCTTCCTAATGTCTCATCTACCCCTGCTCTGTTCTAGTTTCAAACCCTCTACAACTTTCTTAAAGTTCATTCCCATTGCTTCTCTGATTCCAATAAGAGCCACATCTTCCTATTGATTTTTTTCAAGGGATTTTTTTCTGAATTCCTGACACCTAGAGATGTCTTTTACATTCATGGTCAGGTCCCTCTTCTTGGCTGGGAAGGGCATTTTCACTCCTCATGGTAGTTGATGTGTCTCATTCTGATAAATGACTGCCTTGTCCCTTGGCTTCCAGAGCACCAGTTCTACCACAAATGGGCCATCCTTTCTGACCCTGAGGATCTCACTGCCGGGCTGAAAGGTTACCTGAAGTGTGACATTGCTGTGGTGGGGAAAGGGGACAACATCAAGACACCACACAAAGCCAATGAGACTGAGGAGGATGATATTGAAGGGTAAGTTTTTACCTATGAAATCCCCACTCCCCACCTCAAAACAGGAGGACAGGCAGAAACAGGACATTGATGAAATATGTGGCTGTTGAAATGGTCATCTTCTCACCTCCATAAAGCCTTTGCTCAGAAATCAGGGCAGCTTCTCCCTCTTCAGTTATCCTCTCCTGACAAACCTGTCAGGCCCAGTAGCTGTTCCCAAATCCTATCTATTGATGTTGCAGGAACCTCCTCCTTCCAGATGGGGTCCCACCAGAGAGGCAGTGGGCTCGTTTCTACATCAAGATCTATCGGGCAGAGGGGCTGCCTCGTATGAACACCAGCATCATGGCAAATGTGAAGAAAGCTCTCATTGGGGAGAACAAGGACCTGGTGGATCCTTATGTGCAGGTGGTCTTTGCAGGGCAGAAGGTAAGTGTGTGTAGTACCAGGGTGAGGCTGGGGGGTTACATGAGTGGGACCAGCTATTGTGGAGATGGCCAGAGATGACCTCAGTTGTCCTGGTTCGTAGACATGAAGATGCATGGATAAGCCATTTTGTTGACTATGTTTCATAGAATCCTCAGTTCCAGAAACTGAGCTGGAAGGGATCTCTAAAGTCCATCTAGTCCAACCACCTGCAGTGAGCAGGGACATCTTGCACTAGATAAGGTTGCTCAGAGTCTCTGCAAACTGGCCTTGAGTGTCTCCAGGAATGGGACCTCCACCACCTTCTGGGCAACCTTCTCCAAGGTTTCCCCTCTCTTGTGCAGACTATGATGGGTATTCAGTACCCTATATTTGAGCAAAGAGCTTATAATCATAGAATCCAAATGGTTGGAAGAGAGCTTTAAGATCATCAAGTTCAACCATTAACACAACACTGACAGGTTAACACCATCCCATGTCACTCAGCACAATGTCTGCCTGGTTTTTAAATACTGTCAGGCATGGTGATACCACCACTGCCCTGGACAGCCTCTTCCAATGCTTGAAAACCCTTTTGGTGCAGAAATTTTCCTTAATATCCACCCTAAACCTCCCCAGGCACAACTTGAGGCTAATTCCTCTTGTCCCATGGCCTGTTCCTTGGGAGAAGAGACCTACAAGACAGAATGCTGGTTTCAGTGGCCATTAGTGAGGGAGCAGCTCATATGGTGAGAGATGGCCTGGGAGCACAAGCCCTTGGCAAACATCCATCTCCTCTCCCCACTCGGCAGGGAAAGACATCTGTACAAAAAAGCAGCTATGAGCCTCTCTGGAACGAGCAAATAATCTTCACTGAAATGTTCCCCCCGTTGTGTAAGAGGATTAAGATCCAGATCCGAGACTCAGACAAAGTCAATGATGTGGCCATTGGTACCCATTTCATTGACTTGCGGAAGATCTCTAATGAAGGAGACAAAGGTAAGGTGGGGGGCAGACTTATCTACCTTCTCTGTGGTAGAGAAGCATTCCTTTGGCAGATAGTTAAGTGAAATAGCCAAAGATCATTCCCCATCCCTGGTGATAGCTGCTTCTTGGTGCCCAGCTGGAGAGAGGCTTCACTGCAGTGGTCTTCTGAGGTGACTGAATGCAAACTCTTAGAAAGCCAAGCCCCAACACAAGCCTCTGGTATGATACCTGAAAGCAAAGGCACCCAAAAACATCTTGCCCTTCTCAAAACTTCATTGCCTTGAATGGATGAGAATCTGACAGGTTCCCCCCTTCACATACACATGGACAGGGCCAATGTGGAGCCAAAGATGGCTCCAAAAAGGGGACCAGTGGGATGTTCCTTTGTATTGATTCACACATTGGGTAACCCAGACCAGGAAGGGGATGCCAATCCATGAGGGAGTTTGTGTCCTGAGGCAAAGACATGCCCCCCTCTTCGAATATCCTCTTCTGAAAGTGCTTGTTCGATCTGCTGCAGGCTTCCTGCCCACCTTTGGCCCTGCATGGGTGAACATGTATGGCTCCACTCGGAACTACACCCTGATGGATGAGCACCAAGAGCTGAACGAGGGTCTGGGTGAAGGCGTCTCCTTCCGGGCTAGGCTTTTGATGAGTCTAGCTGTGGAGATCTTGGATACCACCAACCCAGAGATCAACAGCTCCACCGAGGTGCAAGTCGAGCAGGCTCCTTCTATTGCTGATGTAAGTCACTCCTAGCCCTGAAGTTGCCAGTGAGGAGTCTTGAGGGCTCTTGATTTTTCTCCCATACCCAAGATTTCATTTAGTGTTGCCCTAAGTGATCTGTATCGGTCAGAAAAATGAAAGCAAGTCTTTCAAGGATTTCAGATTTTATGATCATTCAAGTGCTGAGCAGAAGAAATATCTGAGGGAGGAAAAATCCTAAACTTTGAAATATTTTCTCATTGAGAGTTAGACAAGGACAGAGAGCCATCTACCAATGCAAACTGTCTCACATCTGATATAAAGGTAGATTTCAAACAGAAGCCAAGAATCTAATCTATATCCCAACGAATTCTGGCAGCTTGAGACTGATCAGAAAAACTGGACAGCTGTTTCCTGACTGGAGAAGCCTCACAGCTTTTCTCCTGATGTGTAGGAGCTTCAGGGCTAGTGTCTGTTCTCTGTGTAAAGACACATCCAGGCATGTCCTGCCTGGGGATGCCCACATATGTCAATCCATGTGAACCAATGCTGTGAAGAAGAAATGGAGAAGGCTGAAGGCAGCACAACCTCTTTGTGAAAGGTCTTCAGACATAAAGTGGCCATAACTCCTCTCCAGGGGAAATGAAGCCTGCTGGAAATTAAGCCATTCCAGTTCTGAAAGAGTATTCAGACAGATGGTTCACTGTTATTTGGTTGGTTTAATTTGTGAATAAACTCCAGCTCATATCCTCAGTGTCCCATAGACAGGCCATCATATGGAAGGGATGACTGGTCTCAACGCACTTAAAAGTTGGCCTGAAAACTTTAATTAAACTCTCTCTTCAGTGAGCCTAAAGGTGGCTCGGGCTGCAGGGGAGAAAAACCTCATGGCCCCCTTGAAAGCCTGAGCACTGATATTTCATCTTCAAAAAGCCCTTGGGGATGCTCAATGGTGCCAAGTCATAAACCCCTCCATCTAAGGGGACCTGTCCTCCTTTGTGCCCTTCCAGCTGACCTGAATTCCATTATTTCTTCTGCAGAACTGCACTGGGAAGATGGAGGAGTTCTTCCTTTTTGGAGCCTTCCTGGAAGCCACCATGATTGACAGGAAGATTGGTGACAAACCCATCAATTTTGAGGTCACTATAGGTTGGTTGGTTGGTTGGTTGTCTTTTTGGGGAGGGACGAAGCATACCCGTGGGGGATGCAAGGTCCAAGGCTGGGGGAGTGGGGTTGACTCCCCATTTTCCATGCAAACATATGCTAGAGCATGAAGAGCTCTCAGTTTTAGGGGGAAGACAATGGCTGTTTTATCAGCACGAGCTACTTGGGGCCCCAAATCATCTACCCTGTGTGTGCTATGCTGCAGCCAGTGGAGCTGCTCCCTCTTGTGCCTTGGCTTTTAATCTCCTGAGGATGACCACCAAAGGGGGCAGGAATATTCCTACTGTCTCAAGAGGGAACACAGGCAGGGGACGAATGCCCATCACTAATTTATGGGCATAGTTTTGGAAAGTTGAACTCTGCTGTCTCACATGGTTTCTGCAGAACTTCTCCCCAGCTTGAAGGGATGGAGTCCCACTGGAGTTGCAACCCCATGACATTATTTCCCATTTCTTTCTTGAGGTAACTATGGGAACCAGATCGATGGCATGAGCAAACCCACACCACGGAGGAAGAAAGAAGGAGGGGATGGGGAGGAGGAGGACTCTGAGCTGCTCCAGAACTCCAGTGAGGATGAAGGTGATGAGGATGGAGAGCTGATCTCTGTTTCCTCATCTCAGCCTGTGAAGCCCCTGGTCACAGACAGGTAAGTGTCTCCACCCATGTCCATGTTGTCTTGGGGCCTGTAGCCATTTGGCCAAAGAGCAGCAGGGGGGACCAGATCTCCATACCCCATGAAGGGAGATTAGGTTCCCCCAGCAGATCATAGAATTAGTGTTGGAAGGGCCCTTCAAAGGCCATCTAGTCCAACCCCCTGCAGTTAACAGGGACATCTTGCACTAGATCAGGTTGCTCAGAACCTCATCAATTCGGGCCTTGAATGTCTCCAGAGATGGGGCCTCCACCACCTCTCTGAGAAACCTAAGCCAGTGTCTCACCATTCTCATGGAGAAGAACTTCTTCCTAATGTCTAATCTAACCCATTTCACTCTATTTTAAAACCTTTGCCCCTGGTCCTAACACTCATACATGCCCTTGCAAACACTCTCCCCCCAGCTTTCTTGTAGGCCCCTTCAGATACTGGGAGGCTGCTATGAGGTCTCCCTGCAACTTTCTCCAGGCTGAACAGCCCCAACTCTCTCAGCCTGTCATGTGTACCAGGTGGAGAAAAACAAAAGTCCATCTAGAGATAGGGTCCTATTTTCAGTAGTGAAGGTAATTTGTGCTGAGACAAGGTGTGTTTCTTTGTAACTTGGGATCCTAAAGCTGGACAAAGTCATAGAGGATGCAAAAGGTCATAGAGAATGCAAAACCATCTCTGACAAGATCTTGAGAATGTGTTAGGAGGGAGAATGAGGTAAAAAACTAAGTCAACCTCCCTAGTTTGCAGCATCTCTCTTTCGGGCACTCTGTCTGTCCTCATCACTTGCAGTCATTGACCATCACTCTCTGAAATGAACCAGGATATAAGATACTGTGTCCTACCCTGGGTCTGTCAATGTCTGTCAGTGGACAAATCACTTCTCTCTGCCTCAGTTTCTCCAGCTGTAAAATGAAGATGACTTTTTCGTGTCCAGTTTACAAATTCCTATGTGACATACAGGTAGCAGTCACACAAAAATACAGGCGAGAGCCAAACAGTAAATGGGATTCTGGTGAGTATTTTCCATGCCAGGCAGCTGGATCAGGAAGCCGCAAATCAAATGGCATCCACACATGTGTCTGAGTTGGGCTTCAGCCACAGCCTGAATTTGCATACAAAGGACTAGTATTAAGGAAAGCTAATTGGGTTTCACCTGAGGAGATATGATTAAAGTGGATTTTAACTGTGTTACACCAGCTGATAGGTGCTAAGAGAATTAACCATCTGACTTGATTCAGCTGGGAAATAAGACAAAAACACACTGAATCAAGGGGATCTGAGGTCCAGATAGAAGTGTCTACCAGGATTTTGCCATCTCCTTGTCAAGGTGAATGCTAAAAGGTGATAAGAAGGACCCATGTCCCCCAGAATCTCCTGGGATCTGCCTCTCATGCAGTATCCCCCTTATATCTCCATCCCCTGAATGGCAGGAAGAGCCTTACACTCTGCTACGGGACTCTGCTGACATCTTCTGGCTGGAAGTGCCCTGATGGCTTCAGAAAGATGAACTGAAGTGAACTAAGAGTGATCCCAGGTGCAGCAAGAATCATGCAATAGTCTAGGTTGGATCATCAAGTCCAACCATCTCTGACAAGAGCCGTCTCTAAACTGTGCCTCTGTGTCTGCTTGTCTTTTAAATTCCTCCAGGGGATTGAAATACCTCAAACCCTTTCCCTGGGCAGCCTCTTCCAATGTTTGACAATCCTTTCTGTGGAGAATTTATTCCTAATACCCACCATAAACCTCCCCTAGGGCAACTTAAGGCCATTCCCTCATGTCCCGTGGCCTGTTCCTTGGGAGAAGTGCCTGAACCTCCATGGCTACAGGCTCTTTTCAGGGATCTGTAGAGAGTGAGAAGGTCTCCTCTCAGCCTCCTTGTCTCCAGGCTGAACACCCCCAACTTCCTCAGCCACTCCTCACAAGACTTGCGCTCCAGACTCCTGACGAGCTCTGTTGCCCTTCTCTGGATAGGATCTGCAGTGCATGGATCCCAGCCCACAGTCAGTGATCAGGCACCCAGGAAGCATAAACCCACTCATTCTCCCTTTCATTGTACCACGGAATGTCTCTTCACCCTCCTCTTGCAGGAACTACTTCCACTTGCCTTACTTCGAGAAGAAGCCCTGCATCTACATCAAGAGCTGGTGGCAGGATCAGCGCCGACGGTTGTATAATGCCAACATCATGGATAAGATTGCAGACAAGCTGGTCAGTACACCTGGGGAAGGAGGGAGGGAGGGAAGAAGGGAGAAAAGGAGGGGGGGGGGGGAAGGGAGGAAGTGAGGGAGAGGAGGGAGAGAGGTCATTTGGGGCATGAGGTTGGCAAGAAGCATCTTGCAGGTCCCAGTGCATCTCTTCACCTTGACACAAACAGTGCAATGCTCCATTAGCAAACTAGTGCCAGAAAGGGGAATGTTCCATAATTTGTTCCACAGTGTTGGAAATGTTCCACAATGTTGGAAATGTTCAACAAATTATATGCCCAAACCTAAAGAGCTTGTTGAATTTTCTGTGGGTTAGACCAAGCTGCCCCCACCAAAAGGATAAGGAGCAGGGAGACTTTGTCCTCCTGGACTACAGAAGAGATCCACTTGGCTGGGGGAGCCTCCTTCATGGTCTCAGCTAATTCCCAAGGAGACTTTGTGACTGCTCTGCATTGGCAAGGTCACAGCGGGATCTGTAAAGACCAGCAGGTCCAACCAGGATGATGTGGACCTGGTCAAACTCGCTTCATGGACAGCAGTAGAGCCATTTCCATCACCCAGAGCCAAATATGAGCCAGACCTAAACTCCAAGGCCAGCAGCTCTGGATACTGAGTAGATCTTTCCCACTGGTAGCCCCTCACAATATGCCTTCTCATGGAGTTGGGCCTCAGGGGATACCTTGCCCCATGGCAGGTCTCTGACCAACCTCCCCCTGACCACTTCTCCCATTGATGCTGCAGGAGGAAGGGCTCAATGATGTGCAGGAGATGATCAAGACAGAGAAGCCACACCCAGAGCGTCGTCTCCGTGGAGTCCTGGAGGAGCTGAGCAGTGGGTGCTTGTGAGTAAAAGATGGGTAAAGATGAGCAAAAGATGGAACTCCTGCTCTCTGTGGGGCTATGGGCAAGATCATGTGTATAAGCTCACCTTTCCTTGTCCTCTGGATGATGGGCAAGCGTTTCATCGCACTAGCACAATACCACATCAGCTGTCTCTTGGGTTGGAGCATGGGTGAGGTGGTAACCAGTGGTGAAAGCCTCTGTCTTGTGGCCTCCACAGGCTGGTAGTACCTGTTAGGAATCTACTCCCTGTGGATGGCACTCAGCTGTGGGTGCAAACGGGCCACTCAGCCACAATTGCCTGGCAGACTTGGGGGGAGAATGAGGGAATTTTCCTCCAGTGAGGTGACCTCCTGCTGGCAAAGATCCAGCCATCTTAGGGAGAGCCCATGAGCTCCAACAGGATTCATGTTGCTGACCTTTTCTACCAGACGCTTTGTGACATTGGCTGACAAGGACCAGCACCACTCTTCCCGCACAAGGCTAGACCGGGAGAGGCTCAAGTCCTGCATGAGGGAGCTGGTGAGTAGGATTCAGCCGGGGAAGGGAGGTGGGGCATTCATGACATGGACCTTGTTAATGCAATGGGGAACTTTGCTCTGTAGGCCAAGGTTGTTGAAGTACCATCACCAGAGTGCAGGTGGTGGGATTAAACCATCTGCCTTCTCATCACCCTTTCCCCAACAGTGGGTGCTGCTCCCTTCTCTGTAATCCCTTCTTGTCTTGCTCATTTGTCCTGGGCTCCCCTTTAACCACAGGAGAACATGGGGCAGCAAGCCACAACTCTGCGATCACAGGTGAAGAAGAACACCATGAAAGACAAACTGAAGCTGGTACAAAATTTCTTGCAGAAACTCCGATTCTTGGCAGATGAGGTGAGTCCTTGTTTACCAAGAGAGGGTGCAGCAGTCTGGAGGGGATGGAATCCTCTCTGCAAACCCTGTAGGCAAGATAGCAAGGAGCTACTCTAAGTCTAGACACCAGACCAAGCCTCCAGATTTTCTTGTGTTCTGTAGAACGAGTTGACTATAAAACCAATTGAAGAGCTCTGGACAATTTAAGAGCTGAGTCTTCTTGCAGCTGAGCTGGAGTCAGTTTGGGAAGCTTCAGTCACAGTGAGGCCATGCTCAGCAGGGACATCTTGCATTGGATCAGGCTGCTCAAAGCCTCAGCAAGCCTGCTCTTGAATGTCTCCAGGGATAGGGCCTCTCTGGGCAACCTGGGACAGTGTCTCACCACCTTTATGGGGAAGAACTTCATAATGTCTTAGCTAAACCTGCCCTGCTCTAGTTTCAAACCATTGCCCCCTGTCCTATCACTCCATGCACTGGCAAACCATCCCTCTCCAGCTCTCTTGCGGGGCTCCTTTAGGTACTGGCTTTGATTCACCACATTAGAACATAAGCCAGACTATAAGGTGTGATAGGACCTGTCTAGACAGGGAACCTCTGTCCTGCTGTCCCTGTGGATACTGAATGAAGAGAGAAAGAAAATCTTTAGTCTTCTAATATAATCTTATATTTTTTTTATGTAAATAAATGTAAATCCTGGATTATTTCCAGCTAGGCTTCACCCTGATGAGTTTAGATCTGAGCAGCTTTTGCAGTGAGAGTCTCAAAACCATTTCAATTGACTCATGTGGCAGTAGATGCATCCCATCTCCTGTAGTATCTGTTGAATTTGCCTTCAGAAGGTCTCCAGCCCTGCGGGTGCCTCAGTGGTAAGAGAAAGATGAGGCACTGACCAGGCTCTTTGCTGCTGTTCACAGCCCCAGCACACTATTCCTGACATCTTCATCTGGATGATGAGCAACAACAAGCGCATTGCCTACGCCCGGGTCCCTTCCAAGGATATCCTCTACTCCATCGTGGATGAGGAGATGGGCAAGGACTGCGCCAAAGTGAAGACCCTCTTCCTCAAGGTGACAATTTTTCTTCCCTGGGGGTAACTGTGGCCACGGGGAGGGGAGGGAGACCTGTGCTCCACTGGTAGGGGTGGAAGACTCTTGCTGGGAAGTGTGAACCACTGATTTTACCCAGCCTGGTGGGTCAGAAATGCCTGGAAGGGGAAGAGTGATCCAGCTGGTGAGGAAAAAAGTGTGCTGTCTCAGAAAGAGGAAGTCAACGTGGTAGGGACAAGATGGTACATGAGACATAGTGTCATTGTCCAAAGTAATGAGGGCTAGGGCCCTGGTTTTAAGGGGAAGGCATAAAAGAAATGCAGCAGGAGTTGGGATGCCACAAGAAATGGCATCTCTAAAGCCCTTCCTATATCCCTGTACACTCTTCTGTCCTTTGAAACCAGCTACCTGGGAAGAGAGGATTTGGACCTGCTGGCTGGACAGTTCAGGCCAAGATGGAGATGTACTTGTGGCTGGGCCTCAACAAACAGCGCAAAGACTTCTTGAGTGGCCTACCCTGTGGCTTTGAGGAGAAGAAGGTGGCCAGAGGCCAAAACCTGCCAAACTTCCCACCCATCAGCCTCCTTTACACCAGTAAGAGCTTCCTGCCTGTAAAGGGTCTGGAGAAATGGCAATAGAGAGTGGGAGGGAGCCTGACCTGATGGGAAACTGTTTGAACCCAGGGCTTGCAGGAGATAAGGGAGAGATATTTCCAGCTGTCCCAGTTAGAGCTCCATGAGGAGCTAGGATGTAGGAACTATATACTCTCTTCCTTACTCTATTCACATGTTATTCTCCATGTGACAGAAGACCATATCCATTCAGGTCTAAAGCTTTGAGATTATGTCCTTCATCAGTGCTGGCCCTCATCAAAAAGTTGCCCCTGGGACGTCTTTCTGCAAGCTGAGCCCCACAGCTGGGCTTCAAGGTTGTGGAGGTGTCTCACTTCTCTTCTCTCTTGCAGAGAAGCAGGTCTTTCAGCTGCGAGCCCACATGTACCAAGCAAGGAGTTTATTTGCAGCTGACAGCAGTGGCCTTTCAGACCCCTTTGCACGAGTCTTCTTCATCTCCCAGAGCCAATGCACTGAGGTAAAGACCATCTCATGACCTGGAGGGCTGGGAGAGGCTCCAGAGTTACATGCCCCATCAGGTCTCCATCCCCAGCCTCATGACTGCTAGTCAATGAAGGATTAGGTTGATCATGGGGTCTTGGGGTGGAAAAGCAGCCACAGCACTGGAGATTGATTGTGGGAGGGATGGGAGGAGAAACAGATGAATAAACGAATGTATGGAGAGAATGAAGAGGGGATGGGTTTTTTTTTCTCAAAGTAGTCCTTGGAAGATACCCCGCAGTCCAAAAATTATGTGCAGTGGCCCACTGGTGCTTTGAGGCTTAGACCAACACCCAGTCTGCTGCCCTTCACAGAGCCTTAGTCCCTTTCTGGTTTAATACATCTCTCCCATTCTTCCAGGTTCTTAATGAGACTCTTTGCCCAACGTGGGACCAGCTGCTGGTCTTTGACAATGTGGAGCTGTATGGAGAAGCCCATGAGATGCGGGATGACCCTCCCATAATTGTCATTGAGATCTATGATCAGGACACAGTGGTAAGATGAACGTCAGCAAAGGAAAATGTTTATGATTTAGATGCTGCAATCACTTCTGAGTTAGAGACCATGCAGATGTTGCAGCTTTTCTCCTGACTCTTGGAAGATGATCCCTTTCATATCTCCCATGGCATAAGCAGCCTCTGCTCCTCATTAGCCCTCAGACTCAATGATATCTTATTTTTGGAGAATGAAGCATGATCTTTTGTGAGGCTGGAGGCAAGGAGATATTACCTAAGTCTTTCCCTTTGGAAAATCTGCACAGCTCTGACCTTCTTGTTCTCCCAGTACTTAGACCACCTCCTTCACTTTATCTGTAGAAGCCAGGAGTGAAAACTCTCACTGACCTTTGGTGCCCCGGGCCCTCTGGGACTTGTTCTGACCACTCTGGGAGGAGCTGTGAGGCTCACTTGGAAGACCTTGAGTTGGGTTGGCAAATCCAGGCATTTTCTTTGCCTCTCCAGGGCAAAGCTGACTTCATGGGCCGTACCTTTGCCAAGCCAGTGGTGAAGATGTCAGATGAGCAGTACTGCCCCCCACGCTTTCCCCCCCAGCTGGAGTACTACCAGATCTACCGGGGAAACTCCACAGCAGGCGATCTGCTGGCTGCCTTCGAGCTGCTCCAGGTACCAACTGGCCAAAGCCACCCCAGGGTGATGGGGATGATCCACCCAAGAAAGGGCTTGTGAGGGCCCTGGGTTGGAAACGGGACCTGAAATCGCAGAATCATAGAATGCTTTTGGTTGAAAGGGACATTAAAGATCATCTTGTTCTACTCCCATGCTAAGTGAAGGGATGCCTCCTACCAGCCCAGATTGCTCCAAGCCCAGTCCAACCTGGCCTTGAACTCCTCCAGGGATGAGGCAGCCACAGCTTCTCTGGGCAGCCTGGGCCAGGGGATCAACCCCTTACAGACAAGAATTTCTGCCTGAGATCTCATCTAAATCTCCCCTCTTTCAGTGTAAAACTCTTCTCCCTTATCCCATGGTTCCTGTCTGTGCTCCAGAGTCCCTCCCCAGCTTTTCTGGAGCTCCTTTAGAGACTGGAAGGGGCTCTAAGTTCTCCCCACAGCTTTGTCTTCTTCAGGCTGAACACTCCCAACTCTCTCAGTACCCCCCCACAGCAGAGGGACTCCAGCCCTCAGAGCATCTTAGGAGCCTCCTCTATGGTCCCACTCCAATAGCTCTGTGACTCTCTGGTGCTGAGGCCCTGGAGGTGGAGACACCAACCCTTGTTGATCTTACAACCTCTGGGATAACACAGCCACGATGCATGTGAGCAGGGTGTGACAGCTACAGCCAAGACTGACCCAAAAGTAGTTTCCAGGATCTAATCACCAGCTCAAAGGAACAGAACCTAAATCAGGCTGCATCTCTTCCAGATTGGCCCAGGTGGCAAGTCAGACTTGCCCCCGATTGATGGCCCCACAGATGTGGACCGTGGACCCATCCTGCCTGTGCCACTGGGGATTCGTCCAGTGCTGAGTAAATACAGAGTGGAGGTAATTGCCTTGGAGTGCAAAATTTTGACATGTGGTGTTATGTGGGGCAGGAGAGCCTATACACAGGTGTTTGAAGGTCAGGAAGGACCTTTGAAGTTGTGATGAGTAGCTGAACTGTACTATATCTCCACCCAAAGCAGTTTTACAGGTCAGGTGAGCTGCATCCCACCAGCCTCACCAAGGACAGGATGCTTCTCATGTATCTCTAGATACCTGAAGGATGATACATCCAAACTCTTATCACTTCCCTTAGTTGTCTTGGTAGATGATGATGAACCAGACAACACAGCCAGTAACATGATTCAGACATGGTTGTAGGTATCTCTGCTCAGGTGAGATGCTGTTGACAAGATTTCCAGATATCTGTAGGGACCCTACTTCCAGGTCTGGTTAAAAAAAACTCTTATCACTCTCATGTGCAAAGTGTGCACAGCCACAGGGAGGCAGGAAGTGGAAAAATCTTGGTTTAGGAGAACTTCTGGTCATAGTGGTGGTCTGTTATCTCAAAAAGGGAGAGACCAGTTTTCCCAGTGATACTGAGAGCATTTTGATGAAATTATGCCAGCGCTGAATCAGAATCACTGTGTGTGGACAAAGCTGGTCTGGTCCTGCTCTATTTTGTCCCATGACAGAAAAGAGACAGAAAGGGAGAGAGAGCACTGAGAACAACAGGTTAGGGATCTTACATTGCTGCAGATCAGGCACGTGGTATAGTATGTGTGGTTTTGAGAGAGAGTATATGCTGAGCTATGTTGGGGAGAAGATACCTCAGGGATCCACCACTGCACAGGCAGGATTCAGGTCTCTGCTCCTGAAGGATGTGAAGAACCAGCACCAGCCTGGTTCCAGTCCTCATATTCACACTCCCCCTTCTCCTCCTCTTGCCCTAGATCTTGTTTTGGGGGCTCAGGGATCTGAAGAGAGTGAATTTGGCCCAGGTGGATCGGCCTCGTGTGGACATTGAGTGTGCTGGGAAAGGAGTCCAGTCATCCCTCATTCAGAACTACAAGAAAAACCCCAACTTCAACACTTTGGTCAAGTGGTTTGAAGTGGTGAGTGTTTCCCCTTCCCCCCTCTTCTTCAGCTGAAAGACAGATTTTCTGGAGCCCAAACCATGTTTCCTAGCCCCTTATTTCAGTTTCCCCACAGCAATGGAGGACATGAAATCCATCCCATTTGGTGATTACCTTTCTCTGAGGGCTTCCAAGCCAGTATGGAGCTCTTCCAGACTTTGTCCTCCAGCACAACTCCTGTCCCTACTGACCTTTCTGACCATCACAGCCCACACCCAGCCCTTGATAATCAGCACACCTTTGCTCCCCAGGACCTCCCAGAGAATGAGCTGCTCCATCCACCCCTCAACATCCGAGTGGTAGACTGCCGGGCTTTTGGGCGTTATACCCTAGTGGGGTCCCATGCTGTCAGCTCCCTCCGAAAGTTCATCTACCGCCCACCAGATAAGAAAGCCCAGCACTGGAATATGACAGGTATCAGGCTTGGGCCTTGGGTTGTACCTGGTTGGTACAGTTCAACAGTGGGGCATTGCATGTGGAGAAGAGGGAGATGGGCAGAGGGTGGTAAGAACGATGTACTTGTTGGGTCAAGGGGGTGAGAAGGTAGAGGATGAGGCCATGATTCCCCTTTGAATTTTTGATCTGTGGGTCTCACTGTAATAACTTCATGCTCCCCTGATAATACCTTCAAGAAAAAAAAGGCTGATTCACCTCTATCAGCTTCATCTCTTCATGGTTCTGCACTCCTCACATGTTCATCAAGACTGGGAGATGAATTTGCTGTTCTCCATGCCTGATGATTTTATTATTTGAGTAAAAACTAGAAAGCTAGATTTGGGCCAGGAGTTGCTGCCCTCTCAATCCCAACCACCTCCCCATCCATCATTACCAGAGAATTCCCCACAGGAAAAGCCATCACAAAACCCCTCTCCCTGCTCCCAGCACAGCAGCCAAGGTCTTGGTGAGCTGCAGCAACCAATGATCTCTTCCCAGTCCTTGGTGAAAGTAGAGACACCCTTACTGGGCAGAGGAATGAGGTCTGTGGGGGAATCACCAAGGGCCATCCCTGGTTATGGACAGTGGTCTGGACCTCTGTGTTCATGCTAGCTGGTACTTTCAGGGCAGCATCTTCTCCTCTGGGGGCTGGTGCAGGTGAAAAAAAGCCCAATCCTTTCTCATCATCTGCTTTCTTTTGCTGTGGTAGAGTGTTTTTAATCATGCTTTAAGGATCTTTGCCCATTTCCTCCACTCTTCACCTCTGACCAAGGTGGTCACACATCTCTCCTGCATGAGTCCTGTGGGATTTCACCTGAACTCTCAGTTTCTGCTCTACACTGTCCTCCTCTCTTGTTCTTTCTCTGTCCTCTGTCCAGCTAAACACCTCAACAGCTACATGGCAATGGCCAATGGGGTCCATCGCTCTCACCCCACAGGGGAGATCGTAGTCAATATGGAACCTGAAGTTCCGATCAAGAAAATGGAGACGATGGTGAAGCTGGAAGCTGTGAGTATCTGTCTATTGGCACCACTTTAGCATCTCTTTCTTCACTGAATTGCCAGTCTTTGAGAAATTCCTCCCAAACCTTGTTGTGCCAAACATGATGCTGGAATGAAGGGCCTTGTGTTATCTCAGTTGTACTAGCTGGTCCTACTACCAGTACCTGAAGGGGGCCTACAAGAGAGCTGGAGAGGGACCGTTTGGCAGAGCATGTAGTGGTAGGTAGGATGAAGGGCAATTGTTTGAAATGAGAGCAAGACAAGGTTAAATGAGACATTAGGAAGAAGTTCTCCCCCATGGGGGTGATGAGACACTGACCCAAGCTGCCCAGAGAGGTGGTGGAGGCCCCATTCCTGGAGACATTCAAGGCCAGGCTTGCTGAGGCTCTGAGCAACCTGATCTAGTGCTCACTGCAAGGGAGTTGGACTAAATGGCCTTTGAAGGTCCCTTCTAAATCTGTGATGCTATGATAATTGACTTCTATCTGTCTTGGCTGAAGTTAGCTGGTGCTTGCTACTAAGAAGAGGGCTGTCCTAGACTATGCAAATTAATCAGCCTCATGTTTTTCTTCAAAAAAAAATTAGCTGGGAATGAGCACAATCCTGTCCTTGTCTATGACCAATACAGATACAAGGGACTCATCAGAAGAGCAGAGCTGAAGCAACCCTACCCTTTCAAAGTCCTTCACAGCCTCTTCAAGCAGGCAGGGTCCTGCAGCTTTTTCTGGGGCTTTTTTTCCCCTTTTTAACAGTGGTTTAAAATCACTCAGGTGGCTGTATCAGCTCTCTGAAATGCTCGATCAGCAAATCTAAATGGCTGGCCAATGCCATGTTGCTGCACAGGGAGCCGGGGCTATAGGGGACACGGCAGATGCTCATGGCATAGAGCTGACTCAGCCACAGAGGGTCAGCCTGAAGCAGCCACGGCTCTTTAGATCCATTGCACTTGCCCTGAAAATATGTGGTGTATCTTAGACTGGATACTGGGAAAAAAATTTATGCTGAAAGATTTATAAAGCATTGGAAAAGGCTGCCCTGGGCAGAGGATGAGGCCCCATCCCTGAAGAGATTTAAGAGCCAGGCAGACACAGAGCTCAGAGACATGGTTTAGGACTGGATCTTGCCAGAGCTGGATTGATGGTTGGACTCCATCTTTGAGGTCCATTCCAACCTGGACCATTCTATGACTTGTCCCAGAGGCATTAGGCTTTGTTCATACTGAAGGTGCCTGTGCCCAGAAGATGACTTTCATCTTTCTTCTGCTCCACAGCTTTCTCCTCAAAAAGAAATAGATTTCTTTTTGCAGGGTGACCTTTGCAGCAACAGAATCATGGAATGGTCTGGTTTGGAAGGGACTTCAAAGATCATCTAGTTTCAACCCCTTGCCCTGGGCAGGGAATCCATCCCACTAGACCTGGTAGACTAGGAAATCTAACACATAGACCTTCCTAGACAGACCTTTCTAGAATTGCTCCAAGGGAACAGAGAGGTAGTATCCACTCTGAAATCCAACAAATCTTTCCAGACTCAGTCCCTCACTCTCTGGGACAGTGATTCTCCATTAACAGAGTGCAAGAGAGACCTCTTCCACATGGAGTTGGGTTAGGCCAAGGTTCTTCATTCAAGGCTTCATTCAAGTTTGATTCCTTCATCCTTGGGGAGCTGTCTGGGTCTTCTCATGCATGCACGTGTCAGTCTGTTTGTACTCAGCTGAGGCTGGGCTGCTAACCCACTCTCCTTTTTCCCTTCCATCCTGGGCATCAGAACTCAGATGCAGTGGTGAAGGTGGATGTGGTAAGTGATGGATCTGCTCTGTGTCCCTACTCCAAACCCTCCACACCCCATCCTACCCATCTGTGTGACATTCAAAGGACTGTGTGTCTTCACCAGCTCTCAAGATAGGCAAGGATTTTCTTCATCCTAAAACAGAGATGGAGCCACATTATCTCATCAGTAGATATGACAGTGGCCTGATTCCTGCAAACTGGGAAGCATTTCTGGGACAGCCCTTCTCAGCCCAGCTGTGCCACCAGGCAGCACCTGGTGGGAAACATGTTGGTTGTTCTCACCACAACCAGATACCAACGGAAAAAGGCTTTTGTTCACCACTAAGTGGATCCAGGGTACTTTAACAGGTGGGGGGATCATTGCTATTGTTCAAGATTCCATGCTGTGTCCTGAGAAATACATGGAGGAAAAGTATGATGGAAAGGAGGGGATGTCTCCAAACCAGACACTGTGCCTTCTGGAGCCCTTGTGCATCTTGCTCTTCACCTCAGTGTCTTCAGCTGTAAATTGAGGAATGTGCAAATGAGGCCATCCAGTCTGGAGGGTTCCACCTTCTTACGTGCTTCACCTACCACCTCTGCCCTTCAAGATACATTTGACTTTCATCTGACCTCTCTTCTTATGGAAGGACCACTTGCAAGGGCACACAGTGATAGAACAAGGGGCAATGCTTTGAAACTAGAGCAGGGCAGGGTTAGATGAGACATTAGGAAGAAGTTCTTCCCCATGGGGATGATGAGACACTGGCCCAGGTTGCCCAGAGAGAAGGTGGAGGCTCCATCCCTGGAGATATTTAAGGCCAGGGTTGCTGAGGCTCTGAGCAACCTGATGTAGTGCAGGGGCTTGCACTAAGTGACTTTTGAAGGATCCTTCCAACTCAACCCATTCCATAGCTCTTTCTTTGCTTCCCTTTTCCCAACAGACTGAGGAAGAGAAGGAGAAAAAGAAAAAGAAGAAGAAAGGAGGAGGAGGAGGAGAGGAAGTAGAAGAAGAGGAGCCAGATGAGAGCATGCTGGACTGGTGGTCCAAGTATTTTGCTTCAATTGAAACCATGAAGGAGGTGAGTTCAGCGCAGAGAAGGGGTGTACCAAGGGAAGAGGAAAAAGGTTCATGCCTGCAAGGTCTGTGCTATTTCCAGCTGCCTTCAAAGGCTTTAGGCCATGCTACTTTACTCAATAACCTTGCCTGGTAGACTACAAGGCATTTTTTCACTTGTTGTTGCTGAGCAGGATTCTCCTTTTGTGGGCTGCACTTGGGGTGGGCTGG
Organism: Turnix velox; assembly: GCA_013400935.1. Lineage (NCBI taxonomy): Eukaryota > Metazoa > Chordata > Aves > Charadriiformes > Turnicidae > Turnix > Turnix velox. Next base: position 88,688 of record VZTY01004207.1, read on the forward strand.
CTTGTGCTCAGATGTCTACCAGCATCCATGCTGGAGGCTGCCCTTGAGCAATCATGCTTTCTCCAGCTCTGCCAGTACCTGACTGGTGGCTCCGATGGGAGGAGAAAACTATGACCCTGGGTTGGGCATGTCCAGTGAGCACAAGAGAGTCCTTAGTATGAGCATCCCACTCCCTCTTCATTTCTTCCCAGCAACTCCGGCAGCAGGAAGCGGCTGCAGCAGAGGCAGAGGAGAAGGAAGAAATGGAGATTGCAGAAGGTAAGCAGGCTGGGAACCAGGGAGAGGGAGCATGGCAAAGGAAGATAGAACCATTTAGTTGCTTGGGCATCCCTTTTGGAGTCCACTGCTGCCCTTCTGCTGAACCAGATGTGCCCAGCATGTACACCCCTGCTCAGGACCAATCATTGTTAATGTAAGGCTGGAGAAAAGAAGACTGAGGGGAGACCTTTTTGCTCTCTCCAGCTCCTTGAAATCAGGGTGTAGCCAGGGTGATCAGGATCTTCTCTCAAGAAACAAGCCATGGGACAAAAGGAAAGAGACACAAGTTTCACTAGGGGAAGACTGAATGGAGACTTGGGGAAAATCTCTTCAGGGTTGTCAAGCATTGGAAGAGGCTGCCAAGGGCAGGGGATGAGGCCCCATTCCTGGAGGGATTTAAGAGCTGGGCAGACACAGAGCTTAGAGATAGGGTTTAGGGCTGGTTCATGTCAGAGCTGGGCTGGTGATCGGACTCAATGATCTGAAAGGTCCCTTCCAACCTAGGCTATGCAATGGCTTTATCCATTTGCATCCTGGAGGGTCCTTGACAGTCCCACTAGTGGGGCCTGGAGAGGTTTCCCTAAGAACTCACACATGCTCTCCATCTGTTCCATGTCTCCATGACAGCCTGTCATGGCCAAGCAATGCAAAATCCATTAACAGAGAAAAATACAAAGCTTGGTTTCTTTTGAAAGATTAATCTTCATATCATGAAAAAGATAAGCCCAAGTCTTCTGAGCTTGGATACAACTGTGAGCAGCTTCTTCCTGACCTTGTCAGAGCAGGGTTTCTGGGGAGTGTCTTGTGTCTCCCATTGTTTTCCTTTCTGTCCTCCTAAAAAGATCCATTTCCCCGTGACATTTCCATACCTTCCTCCCCTCCTCTTCCAAACTGGTCTTTGTCTTCTGTCTCTCCTCATCTGCATTGCCCAGCAGTCATGAAAGCTGGCAGAGGCAGTGAGGGATGGTTACCATAGAGTGGTGGCTGAAGTTTTCTTTGATAGTGCCACAGGTTTATAGTGGAAATTAGGAAGAAGTTCTCACCCATGAGGATGGTGATACACTGGCCCAGGCTGCCCAGAGAGGTGGTAGAGGCCCCATCCCTGGAGACATTAAAGGCCAGTGAAACAGGAGATTGAAACAGCTAGGCCTGGGAAAGGGGGGAAACAATTGAAAAGTAGTCACTGAAAGTGAAGATGTGCTTAGATGTTAGTTAAATAATGCAGCTGGTGTGTAAACACTGCTTGGCTCAGTCCTTGAGGCTTATTTTTGAGGAACAAGGAGGTATTAAGTCCAGCCAGCCAGTAGATAAAAGGGAAAGCAGACCTTGAAGGCAGCTTTCAACCATGCACATGCATAAGGATGGAGTAATCCCCTGCACATCCAGCGCTGCAATAAAGAATACCTGCTTAATAGTCATTGGACTATTGAGTCTTTTTTCCTGGCATCACCAGGCTTGCTGAGGCTGTAAGCAGCCTGATCTAGTGCAAGATGTCCCTGCTCACTGCAGGGAGTTTGAACTAGATGGCCTTTGAAGAGCACTTCCAACTCAATGCATTTTATGATTCTATGATTCCAGGAAGTTTGGTTCCACTGTAGTTGATGTCCCCAGCTGGCAGTTACTCTGAATCTGCCCCTGACAACCTGTTGTGGCTGCTGATCTTGGGTAACACCTCTTTAAGTTCAGCAACCTGTGCTCTGGTGCTGAGCATCGATGTGCCCCTCTGGGCTCTGGGATTTTATTCTCCAGACTGCACACAGCAGGAGAAGTCTCCAACAGACAGCTCTCTTCACTGCTGTTGAAGCTAGTCAGAACCTAGCACTCTCAGTCCATGTTTCATAGTCCTCCAGATGACTTCTGATCAGGTCAGCTTTGGATACTCCTGAATATACCATTACTTGGGCAGTGGTAGCCAGAGTCAAGGAAGAATATGAGAGGGTTGGGGTGGGAGCTGCAGGCAGTGGTATATGTCAGCTTTCATGCTCCTCCTGTTTGAAGGACTTTGATCAAGCCACCCTTCTCTGTCTCCTACATCCCCCCTCACCCTCATCTCCATCTCCTCCCTCTCCACCGCTTCCCCTTGGACTCAGAAATCAAACTTGATGACTCTCCCATGAAAGGCTCCAAGGGTCAGGGGAAGAACAAGGACAAGTCCAAGGCACCTAAAGAAGAAAAGAAAAAGAAGCAACAGTCAGCCCCTGAGCTTCCCGAGAAGAAGAACAAGCAGAAGATTGATGAACTGAAGGTGTGTGTGTGTTGGCAGGGGAGGCTGAGACTTTACCTGCAGGGTGGGAGGTTGGAGGTCTGACAGGATGGCAGTCCCAGCCATCTGGAGATCACAGCAGGGTGGATCAGCCATTGGACATCTGAGGGGTACCTAATTCTGAGCAAGATGGGCATCATGACTGAAATTATTAGAGGGAGTCAGAGGAAATGATCTCTGGGATAGGATCATCCCTGGGTCAGACAGGGTGCTGGGTCATCTTATCTGCACTGTGCTTTGTCATGAAGGTTGGACCAGATGATCCTTAAGACCCTTTGCAACCTGGTTCTCCATGGTTCAAATAGCTTGGATATGCCCTGGATGGAAGGGAGAGTTTTCTAGGCTGTGGCTGGCCCAGAAGGGACTTGTTGCAGGGTTGGGTTCTGGTTCAACATCCTGATCCATGGTGCTTTTTAGGATTAATGTAGTTTGTGGTTTTTGGCTTCAGGAGAGGTTTGAACCTGGGTCTTACTCCCCACCCATTCAGCTGAGCTTCTTTCTTGTACATTATCAGTTCAGCAAGGTGCCTATGGCATCAAGGTCCAACTCAATGACCCTAAAGTTCCATTCCCTTCCTGGATAGCTGGGTATTTTAGAGCTGAGTTGTCCTTCCTTCTGAGTTGATTTGGCTAGTCACCCTACCTTCTCTTCACCTTTTTTTTTTTTTTTTTTGGCCTAATTCACCTACTTTGGAGTTTCTGTCATCTCAGGTCTTCAACAAAGAGCTGGAAACAGAGTTTGATAACTTTGAGGACTGGCTGCACACCTTCAACCTGCTCCGGGGGAAGATTGGGGACAATGATGACAATGCAACAGAAGAGGAGCGAATAGTGGGGAGATTCAAAGTGAGTTTCATTGCTGAGTCCGACCCAGGGCAGGGGAAAGGGGGTAGCCCTTGCCAACAACCCCTGCTGGTTTAGCAGGAAGGGACTGGATGCACAAGAAACCAATTTTCATCAACCCAGCTGCAGGCACCTTGCAAACAGGGAAAGCCACCAAGGAAAGCCTCAGAACTCAGATGGCTTTAAAGGTTTACCTGCCGGCAAACAGACCCACCATGATTCTTACAGAAGGCCAAGGGAAAAAACGATCCTCTTTGTTGCTTGCCATAAAAATAAGTTAGGCCCTGGGTTATCTCTGAACCATTTTTTACCAACACCAGTCACGTGGGCCATGTTGCACCATTGCCATTCTCTAGGCAATGTAGGAGCATGGGTTTAGATCAGATATTAGGAAGAAGTTCTTCACCATGAGGGTGGTGAAACACTGGCCCAGGTTGCCCAGAGAGGTGGTGGAGGCCCCGTCCCTGGGGACATTCAAGGCCTCGCTTGATGGGGCTCTGAGCAACCTGATCTAGTGCAAAATGTACTTGCTCACTGCAGGGTGTTAGGTGAGATAACTTTTGAAGGTCCCTTCCAACTTTATGATTCTATGAAGACACGCCACGTGGTGGAGGCATTTTCCAAATCTGGCCTGTCTGCTCCAGCACATAGCTAAAAAAGACTGGGTGTTGACTGGGTCCTCAGAGAGGGTGGTTTGAGATGGGTCTACTTACCCTGAGCAGCAGGACTCTCATGGAGCTCTGCATTCCCTTCCCCCAGGGCTCCATGTGTGTCTACAAAGTGCCGCTCCCTGATGATATCACCAAAGAGGCAGGATATGACCCTAACTTCGGCATGTTCCAGGGGATCCCGAGCAATGACCCCATCAATGTGCTGGTCCGAGTCTATATTGTGCGAGTAAGTATGGTCATGTGGTGAGGTCAGATGTGGTCCTGCTCTTCCTTCAATGGCTCACTCAGGAGCTGGTCTCAACACTGCAGGGATGTTGGGTTTTAGCTCTTGATGCACCATATCTGAGGATGCAGTGTGAAGATGGAAATGACTCATTGATGGGGTCTTGAATGAAGTCTCCATCTGTAGTACTGCATCCAGCTCTGGAGCCCTAAGCACAAAAAGAACTTTGACCAGTGGGAGAAGGTCCAGTGGAGGCCACAAGGATGATGCAAGGGCTGGAGAACCTCTGCTATGAGGACAGGATGAGAAAGTTAGGGCTGTTGAATAGTTTGGGTCATTCTGGACTGTCAGCCACTGGCTCTTGGCACCAAAGTGAAGAACATGCAAAGCTGAATGGGAGCAGGCAAGGTCTAGTAGATCTGGTTGAAGGTCATGGTAAAGCACATGTGGAGCCAAATTGGTCCTGGCAAGGCTTAGCAGACCTGGATGAAGGTCATGGCACTTCCCTGAACACTTGCTGATCTAGCACATGTTTCTTTATATGGAATGTGCTGTGGAAAAAGTCTTTTCCTGACTCCTAAGCTACTCATCCTATGTCCTTGAACATGTGAGTGAGGAACAGTAGCCATAAATAGACTGAGACATCAACAGACTGAGGTTGGTAGACACCAAGATCAACCAGAATGTGCTGAGTGTGTCCATCTGCTGTTGTGTGCGATGATGTAGGATGGGAATGAAGAGTTTGGAATATTTGGCCTAATGTAGTGAGTGGAGAGAACAAGAGGGTTAGGGGACAGACGTTTTGACATCTTAGTTAGGTTGTAGAACTGGGGTTTTTTTCTGAGAAGCCCATTTCTTTCCACTCGTGGACGAGGTGCCAAAGGCGACTGTAGTTATGTCTGAGGGGACATGGCCAGCCCCAACCCCTTCACTAACTGTAGCAGGGAGTGACACAAGGCAAAATTTATCCCAAATTTAAGCCAAGATACGCATTTTAGGGGGACCAAAGTGGTCCGAGATGGAGAATGGGGCCATCCCTGAATTCTTCACTATCTTGCGCAGCACTGATACAACTCATCCATTCTCTACAGGCTACAGACCTTCACCCAGCTGACATCAATGGGAAAGCTGACCCCTACATTGCCATCAAGCTGGGGAAGACAGATATCAAAGACAAGGAGAACTATATCTCCAAGCAATTGAACCCAGTCTTTGGAAAGTGAGTTGCCACAGCCCTGTAACCCATCTGCACCTCAAAGGGGTGAGATAATCCCTATGCCACAAGGACATTCAGGGGTCTGGAGTACCTCTGCTATGAGGAGAGGATGAGAGTAGGGGCTGTTCAAACTGGTGAAGAGAGGACTCCAGACCGATGTCCTAGAGGCTTCTCCATACCTGAAGGGGCCTACAAGAAAGCTGGGGAGGGACTGTTTGCCAGGGCATGGAGCAATAGGATGAAGGACAGCATTTTTAAATTGGAGTAGGACATGGTTAGATACTTTAGGAAGAAGTCTTTCCTCATGAAGGTGGTGAGATGCTGGCCCAGGCTGCCCAGAGAGGTGGTGGAGGCTTCGTCCCTGGAGACATTCAGGGTCATTCTTGATGAGGCTCTAAGCAACCTGATCTAGTGCAGGATGTCCCTGCTCACTGCAGAGGGGTTGGACTAGATGGCTTTAGAAGGTCCCTTCCAACCCAAAAAATTCTATGATTCTATGAAGCTTGATACAATATGGCCAGCCCTTGGACCTGCACTCTATCTGTTCCCCAGATGAGATGGGACTCATCACACAGGACATGCCTTTCAAATGATGTATGCAACTTCATTTCAGCCATTTGTCCCTCTGTGCCAGCATATGGTCCATACAGTAAAGGGCTTTGAAGAGACATCCATCAAGGACATGGAGCTGTTGGAGCAGGTCTAGAGGAGGGCCACAGAGATGATCAAAGGATTGGAGCAACTGCCTTATGAAGTCAGGCTGAGGGAGTTGGGATTGTTCAGCTTGGTGAAGAGAAGGCTTAGGGGGGGACCTCATAGTAGCTTATCAATACCTGAAGGGGGCCTACAGAAAGGGTGGGGTAGGACTTTTTAATAGGATATGTGATGGAAGGGCTAGAAATAATGGTTGTAAATTGGAAGAGGGTAGATTCAGGCCAGATATAAGAAAGAAGTTCTTTATGGTGAGGGTTGGAACACTGGAACAGGTTGCCCAGAGTGGTTGTGGATGCCCCCTCTCTGGAGGTGTTTAAGGCCAGGCTGGACAAGGCACTGAGCAGCCAGATCTAGTGGGAGGTGTCCCTGTCTATGGCAGAGGAGTTGGAACTTGATGATCTTTAAGGTCCCTTCCAATCTGATCTGTTCTATGATTCCATGATTCTAAGATTAACCATCTACTCTAGGGGATCATTAGGCCTGAACTCCAGTGAGAGTTATGCCTGGGCTTTCTGGTGACATACAACTTAGTTTCAGGGCTATTGAGACACCCAGGTCAAGCAAACACCCTGCACCACCTCCTCTCTAGGGTTTCTGTACCTAAAACAGGCTTGATCTGTATCTAAAACACAGAGATTTAGTTAAAACCCTCACCTTGAATTTCTTGTAGTTACAGAAGCCAATTAAACTCTCTGTCCACAATCTGGAGCAGACCCACCTCTCCCATGCATCTGTCTTGAGTAGCAGCCAAAACATTCAACATCTTTTCTCTTTCTCCTGGCTTAGATCCTTTGATATAGAAGCCACTTTCCCCATGGAGTCCATGCTGACGGTGGCAGTGTACGACTGGGACTTGGTAGGGACCGATGACCTCATTGGAGAGACCAAGATTGACCTGGAAAACCGCTTCTACAGCAAGCATCGAGCTACCTGTGGGGTGTCACAGACTTACTCCATGTATGAGCAAAACTTTCTCTGTCCAACCTTCTGCCTCTCCCACCTCCCAAGCCCAGATCTCCTCCAGGAATCTCCTTCCTACGTTGCCTGCTAATGGAGGAATCTGTGCATGCCCTCACTCTTGAGACAGGTTTTGTGGCTAACACAGCATGGCAGCAGTGAAATGGATTGTAAGGAGCCCAGGGGTGGGAGGAATGGACAAAGAGGCACTGGTGGGACCGGGTAGAGGGGTAATATCAGAGCTGAAATGTCAGGAGGACCGAAAGAGCATCAGGAGTCAAGTGAGAAGTACTGGGAATTAAAGATCTGAGTCACCAGAGAGTCAATGGGATGAGGCAGGGGGGTCTCATCAAGCAGAGTTGCAAAGGGACCTGATCTGTTCTGAAGGCTTATTCTTTCTGAACCAGATCCTTTTCTAGTGAATCCTGGGTCCTTCATTATTTGCTTTTCTGGCAGAGGGGAACCAAAATTTTTTTTCCTCATCTTGCTACTACTTCTCTGACCTTACCCTCCTGTTCACAGACATGGTTACAACACCTGGCGTGACCCCATGAAGCCCTCCCAAATCCTCTCCAAGCTCTGCAAAGAGGGAAAGGTGGATGGGCCACACTTTGGGCCAGGAGGAAGAGTGAAAGTTGCCAACAGGGTCTACACTGGCCCCACAGAGATCGAGGATGAAAATGGTACCTGCTTCACAAGATGAAGGTTGTGGAGGGGAGCAGGGAATGTGGGTTACCCCCTCATCATCCAGGCTTTGAGACAGAGGTGGTGTCACCCTAAAGCAGCTCTGGAGTAATTCTTCATCTACCACCTTAAATGGACTAGTTAAGGCAGGGTTTCACAGACCTCCCAGGCCAATGGGTTCCTCTTTAAATCATTCATGGGTGGCCCTCATAGAGCATTATATCAAAGCTGCCTTTGAGAACTTCCTTATGGCTTTTCCAGGTTTGGGAATCAATTCTCCATATAACCAAATGCCCAAGCAATGGTTATATCCCGCACATGCTCAAAAAAGATGAAGGCAGGTCAGGAGGTGTACAGAAGAGAAGGAGAAAATGAGCAGTGGTTATGGAGCTTGTTCAATATGAAGACTGGGAGGGAATGTGGACCTTCTGTAAATGACATGGGAGAGAGAGGAGAAAGAGAGGAGTTAGGGGGATTTGCTGAAGAACAAAGTGGGAACATGGGAATGGAGAGGAGCAGTGAGTAGGCAGTTGGAGCAGGAGTAGAACAGGGTTCAGACCTGTCCCTGACATCTCTCTACCCCAGTTCTTCATGTTCATCTCTCCCTTTGCCATGCAGGTCAGAAGAAGCAGACAGATGAGCACCTGGCCCTGACTGTGCTGCGCCATTGGGAGGACATCCCACGGGCAGGCTGCAAGCTGGTCCCTGAGCATGTGGAGACACGTCCCCTGCTGAACCCTGACAAGCCAGGCATCGAGCAGGTCATCAAAGCCACAGAAGCCTCCAAACAGGGAGCTAAGATCTCAGCTGGGCAGACCAGTCATTACCCACCTTGTAGTGTGTAGTGGAATTTGGGGGAGGCACCCTGAGAAGAGGCACTTGGGCATCAGCAGCCCTTAAAAGTCAAACTAAATTTTAGAGTGCTTTTTCTGCTTTGGCCCTCATCCATTTCATACTCCCAAGTCCCTTGATCCTCTGACTCCCCCCACAACACCACATCATGCCATGAAAGGCAAGGGATGGAAAAGGACTCAGGGCATGGAGAAGCCCTGCCTTGGCCAATATCGGGCACGTATGGTATGGCCAGACTGATATTGAAGAGAAGCTGGGAAGGGACACTGCTGGATACAGGGGGCAAAGAGGGACAAAAGTTGCTGACTGCATCTTTTCAACTTTGCAGGGTCGCCTGGAGATGTGGGTAGACATGTTCCCCATGGACATGCCAGCGCCCGGCCCTGCCATTGATATTTCCCCCAGGAAACCAAAGAAGTAAGGAAGGAACTTCCTGGCCCTCTGACCCTGAGGGAAACTGGAGGCTTCTCCCCTCTCCTGATACTCCTCCACAGCCCTCCACCAGGGCAGCTCCCCTAGTCTCAGATCTGAGAGCATCATGAGATACCTTATCCTTCCAAAGCATCTGAAGGGTGGTATCCCACTTGTTCCATACACTGCAGTTCCCAATCTCTCTCATCTGTATAGACAAGGAAATTAATTAATATTACTTAATATTCCCAACCCCCTCCTGAGTAGGGGAAGGGTTAGCCCAGAGCAGGACATCTCTGTTCAGTTTGGATGGACCCTTTCCTGGAGGTGGTGTATGGAGTCCAGAGTAGAGGTTACTGGGGAAGAGCTAGTCAAGGCAAGCAGGACAGAGCAGACAACAGACAGTGTAATGAAGGATTCTTCCCTCCCCTACCTTCTCCCTGCTAATTAGGAGAGAAAAAAGACATTTCTTCCCTCAACATCCCTACCAGGCCTACCTCAACCTGCTTAGACTGTGTCCTTGGGCCCCTTTTCCCACTTCCAGGACTGGGATACAGGGACAACACTGGGTAGGAGTCTCTTGCACTCCTGTGCCCAGCAGACAATGCCTTGGATGGAGAGAGAGTCCCTTGATCTCAGCGGGCCAAAGATTGGCTCCGAACTGGAGGGGAGTCAAGGCCAAGGGCAAGGTCCAAACACCAGCATGAACTGCAAAAGCAAAGGGTTGTCTACAGGGCAGCCCAGGGGGTTTCATCAGTGAAACCTCCTGCTCACTGGAGGGGGGTCAGACTAGATGGCCTTTAAAGGTCCCTTTCAATTCAGCACATTCTATGGTTCTATTTTTTCTAAGGAGGGGTACAGTCCTGCTAAGCAAGGTAGGAAAACCAGGAGAATTGGATGCAGGATGTTTTACAGACCCCAATTTAGCCACAAAACTACCGAAGACCAAGTCTGGCCTGTCCCCTTGAGTCTTTGGCTTGGGTCTTGCAGAGGTTCCAAGCAGAGGGAAGGAAAGCCCCCCCCTGCTGCTCTGTTCACCCTGCCTGGGCTGATCCGAGCTCATGTGGACATCCCTGTCCTGTCTTTGTCCTCAGCATCCCTCAGATGAGGACCCTGTGAACAGTTCCCTGCCTTCTTGATGCCTGGTTCCAGGAGGCATCACCCCATTCCTTCCCTTTCCCCCACACCCATTGTCTCACCTCCTTGTCTCACTTCCTCCTGCCAGATATGAGCTCAGAGTGATAGTGTGGAACACAGACGAGGTCATCCTGGAGGACGATGACTACTTCACTGGCGAGAAATCCAGTGACATTTTTGTCAGGGGGTAGGTACAGCATGACATGCCAGCAACCTCTCCTGCTTCTCCTGGGGTCTTCAGGTGTGGGAGGGAGGAGGTGCCATGGGCTGTTGGGCCATTGCCTTCTCCGCTATGTTTCTTGCCTGTCCATCTGTCTTTCTCTTGATCTCTTGGCCTCCTGGCTTTGAGCTGCAGGTGATTATCTGGAACACTGCTGGGGTGGCTTTGGAAGATGATGCTTTCCTTGCTGGAGAGAAGATGTCTGACATCTATGTCAGGGGGTAAAGGCCGAGGCTCTCTCTGCTTGGTCCTATTTGCCCCTTTTTTAAGCCTGTCTTTGTGCCTCTACTTGGTGTTCCAGCCCTGAAACCTCCACTTCCAACACCTGGAGCCAAAGGGTGTGTTAGATCTCATCTCCACCTTCATATATCAAAAGGGGCAAACTACCCTGTGGTGGAGCAAGGACTTCTCCTGTTCTACCAGGGCAAGATGGTAGAACAGCATGTTCTGCTCCAGAATCCCCAGCAATGCTCCTTGCTCCCATCCATCTCTTCAACAAACTCCGCACGAAGAAAGACCCAGGACAACCCACTTGTATATCTTACTCTTGAGACCCCTCCCTGTTCCTTCCAGGTCTCTCCCAGATCACTCTGACTCTTGGAGATGCTGCTGCTGTAGTCCCAGCTCATACCTCTTAGGTCCTTATGATCTGTCGTGGGGACAACCTAGCTCCATGGACAGGTTTTGTGCCCTCTGCACCCTCTGATAATGTCACCCCTCTCACTCCTTAGTTGGCTGAAGGGTCAGCAGGAGGACAAGCAAGACACAGACGTCCATTACCACTCACTCACTGGTGAAGGCAACTTCAACTGGCGTTACATCTTCCCCTTTGACTACCTGATGGCAGAGGAGAGGATTGTCATCTCCAAGAAGGAGTCCATGTTCTCCTGGGATGAGACTGAGTACAAGATCCCGGCTCGCCTCACCCTGCAGGTCTGGGATGCTGACCACTTCTCAGCTGATGATTTCCTTGGTAAGTGGAGGGTCCATTGAGCTAGGGCAAGGGATGGAGAAGAAAGGAGCAGTGCAGGATGAGGCAAAAGTCATATAGGAACAGAAGGGTAGATCTGCTCCTCAAGTCCACAACATCCTATTCTTACCAGCAGCATCTAAAAAGATGAGAAGGATGAAAGCTTGTCTCCACCACTGGTGGTCAAAGGCCAGTCATCTATCAAAGATGTCAGCTTTTTAGTTTCCAGAGCCAGTTCAGACATGGTTTCCAGGACAGGAGATGCTGACCCAGATCACTTCCATTCAAGGACTCAGTATTTTAGGGGGACCAATATCTATGCTCCCCTTTTCTCCTGCCAGGGGCCATCGAGCTGGACCTGAACCGCTTCCCCCGGGGAGCCAAGACATCAAAGCAGTGCAGCCTAGAGATGGTGACCAACGAGGCAGAACTGCCCATGGTCTCCATCTTCAAACAGAAGCGGGTGAAGGGCTGGTGGCCATTTGTGGCCCGAGACGAGAACGATGAGCTGGAGATCACAGTAAGGATGGGGGAAAAGGGAGGGGTTATTATATCCTGGCGATTGCATTCTTTGCAGACATCCTCCACTCACCTCCAGTTGCCTCTGCTCCCTCAGGACCCCTCTGTCACTGTATTCTGGGGGAGCTGAGGTGGGGACAGAGGTCTCAGGGCTACTCTTTGTTCCCTGTAGGGGAAAGTTGAGGCTGAACTGCACCTTCTGACAGCAGAGGAGGCAGAGAAATCCCCTGCCGGGCTGGCTCGCAATGAACCCGATCCACTGGAGAAACCCAAGTAAGAAGGAACCACCCTAGGGTGGTCCTTGGTGAGGGAACTAGGCATGGGGATTCCAGGAGGGGAGGTTCAGGATAGATATTAGAGAACATTTTGCTACTGAAGGGTAGCAAAATTGGAAGAGGCTGCTCACAGCAGTGGTTGAGGCCCCATCCTTGGAAGGAGTTAAGAGCTGGGCAGACACAGAGGTTAGAGATATGGTTTAAGGCTTTTTCTTGTCAGAGTTGGGTTGATGTTTGAATTCTGAAAGGTACCTTACAGCCTGGGCTGTTCTGTGATTTTGTGTAGGTGGGAAGATCATGGGCAGAGCCACCTCTGCTGCTCCCCTCCACTTCCTGCTATTCTCTGCTGTGCTGTTCCTCCTCTTTGGCTCCATCTTCTTCCTTTGGCTTCCCACATCACCACTTGTTTCCAGCTTTGAGTGGAAACAAGTGCTCTCTGATGAAGCTACATTACTCCGTCAGAGACACATCATGATGATTCCCTTTGTCCGCCCTCCTGACTCTCCTGATTGGGCTTTGTCAGTCTTGGAATCACAGATTTATCTTGTTTGGAAGCAACCTTTCAGACCATCAAGTCCAACCATCAGCCTTAGAATCATAAAATAGAATCATGGAGTGGTCCATGTTAGAAAGGACCTTCCTGATCATTGAGTCCAGACATCAACCCAACTCTGACAAGAACCTTCCCTAAACCCATCTCTCTAAGCTCCATGTCTGCCTGTCTCTTAAGCTTCTCCATAGCCAGGGCATTAATGATGGATATTTTCTTCCCCTGCAGCCGTCCAGACACATCTTTCATCTGGTTTCTGAATCCACTTAAGTCTATCAAATACCTCATCTGCACACGCTACAAGTGGCTCATCATCAAAATTGTGCTGGCCCTCTTGCTCCTCATCATGATTGCGCTCTTCCTCTACAGCATGCCAGGCTACATGGTCAAGAAGCTGCTGGGAGCGTGAAGGGTGGGATGTTCCCTCCACATTCCATCCCAATGGCATGTCCTTTCCTCGGCCCCATGCCCTTCTCCTCCCCATCTCAGGGGACATCCCATCCCTAACGCTGCTGGCCCTCCTCTTTGCCTTCCTCCTCTGTGGGTCCCACTTGTGGCTTGAGTCCCAGAGAAATGGGGCTGGAGGATGGTATCAATCCCCCATCCAGGGCTGGTGGAGTTGCCCAGTTGGCTACTCCAGGGCAACCAGAGCCACCACTGGGGCCAAGGCTGGTCAGAGGGACATTCAGAAACAAGGATGAAGCAGGTACACAGGATGGTTGGGGACATGCAAGTCCCACAACACCTGTCCCCAGTGCCAGCACTGTCCCTACTCCACTCATGGCTCTGGAGGTCACTGTCACCTGGAGTAAAGGCTTATGCCACCATGGTAGACAGCTGATCCTGCGTACCAGCACCTCTCCATGGCTCCAGGGAAGAGTCCAGCAGCTCAAACACCTCCTGAAGTGATGGTGGGTGAACATCCCTGGGGGACTCACAATGAGCCAGGGTCCCTGGCACAGCGTGAGCTCCCTGTGGCCTTCTGGGTTCTAGGGTGATATTGTTTGCATTGACATTTGGGTGATCTGGAGTAGTTTTGGCTATGGTTATTAGGGGAAGGGCTCATTTCTCAGCTTGCTGCAAGATTCAGCTGTGGAAAAGCTTCTTTTCCCAATTACTCAGGCCTTATTGAGTAACTGAGAAGATCTTGGGGAAGTTTTCAGGGTACTACTGTTTTAATCAGTCAATAAAAATCGACTTTCATGTACGTGTCCTCTGCTGAGGTTTCATGTTAGCAAGGAAGTGGCTTGTTGCTGGCTGCTCTTCCAGAGGAGCCCATTCCTCCTTCCCTCCATCACCCTTCTGTTTCCTGGTCACAGCCTCTTTGGTCATGACCTCTCCCCATTCCCATGCCCAGGGTGCAGCCTGGTCCCTCCCCTACATGGGAAGAAAACCTGTGGACAGGGTGGCAGTGGGCAGAGAGGCACATCCAGAGGAAAGAAGAGGCCAAGAGGAGTTGTGATGGGAAAGGGACTTCTGGGCACTTCATAGAGTCATAGAATGGTTTGGGTGAGAAGAGACCTTAAAAACCACTCAGTGCCCACTCACTCCCCCCTTCCCTAGGCAGGGCCACTGCCCACCAGCCCAGGTAGCTCCAAGCCCCATCCAAGCTGGCCTTGAACCCCTCCAGAGATGGGGCGGCCCTGCCCCGGCTCACGCAATGGGTTGGGCTGGAAAGGACCCAAAAGATCACCTAGCTCCAAGCCCTCTGCCATGGGCAGGGACACCTACCACCTGACCAGGTTGCCCAAAGCCCCATCCTGGAACACCTCCAGGGATGGGGCATCTCTGGAAAACTTGTGCCAGGGGATCACCTGCCTCAAACAATTCCTTCACAGTATCTCACATAAATCTCCCCTCTTTCCATTTAAAACCATTCCCCCCTCGTCCTTAGGTATCCCCCAAAGCTTTCTCTTCTCCTGGCTGAACCACCCCAACTTGGTTGGCTTTCTGGGCTGCCAACACATAGTACCAGCTTATGTTGAGCTTTCCCACTTCCCCCAGCATCCCCAAGCCATTCTCCTGGGGCTCTCTCCATCTTCAGCCTGGGCTGGGACCAGCAGTTGCCCGGGGGCAGAACCCTGAAAATGACGTGGTTGGATCTCATGAGGTTCCTCACACCTCCTCAGCCTCACGCAGTTCCTGTCAGACACTGTTCATGGATCACCCACTCAACAAATGACTCAAAAAATTAGGCAAATTCAGGAGTTGGGCGAGGACTGATCCCTCTCTGTCACCTGCATGTCACCCATATCCCACTATGTGGGCCATGTGTCTCAAGACTGTGGAGAGGCTCATTTGACCATGTCTCTTGGAGGAACATCAGATAGAGATTTGCTCTCACGGTGTGACTGCAGGATGCAGGATCTCCTTTCTACCTCTCCCACAGCTGCAAAAATTCCTGCATGGAGCAAGACTGGGCACTGTCTTCCCTCAGAAATATTCACTGAATATTCCTTCAGCCCCTGGCTGGCACCAGCACTTGGACCTGCTGCCTGGGATACACAAATGCAACCCCAAATGCGGGCAGAGATACCACCACAAGCAATTGTAGAGTCATAGAATTGGAAGGGACCTTCAAAGGCCATCCTGTGCCACTCCCTACACTGAGCAGGGACATCTGGCACTACATCAGGTTGCTCAGAGCCTCAGCCAGCCCAGCCTTGGATGTCTCCAGGGATGGGGCCTCCACCACCTCTCTGGGCAACCTGGAGCAGCACCTCACCACCCTCATGGGGAAGAACTTCTTCCAAATGTCTCATATAACCCTGCCCTGCTCTAGTTTCAAACCATTGCCCCTTGTCCTATCACTCCATTCCCCTTCCAAACAGTCCCTCTCCCCAGCTTTTCTGCACACCCCTTCAGGTACTGGGAATCCTCTGTGAGGTCTCCCTTGAGCCTTCTCTTCTCCAGGCTGGAGTAAGTGATGGCTCATACTAGCCTGCTCCGAACAAAGGGGATGAAGTCCTTGTTTATTTGTCTTCTTTCCTAGTAAGCTAATAAAGTTTAATTCACAGAATCCATTATATGGTGGACCCAAGAGGTCTTTATGGCCTGTGAGCACAGCCTAGGCCAAACACTATTGTTCTTAACAATCCCTTAAGTACATTACACCGACCTAAACAATCCTCTTAGAGGGAGAGGGCTGATAAAGGAGGAGTATCACTTAAATACACCTGGGCTTTTGCCCTGAGCTAAAAAGGGCACTGGAAGAGAAAGAGGAGCTCCTGGGTTGCAGCCAAAGCTCTACAGTCTCCTCTTCCTTCCAACCCAAACCAATCTCAGATTCCATTACTCTAATTTCACAGGCAGGAGAATGCAGCTCCTCCCCATACAAAACACACCTTTGTTTAGAACAGTTTGTGTAAAGGGACTCAAGAAGTCCATCCAGTGCCACCCCATACCCTGGGCAGGGTCACCTCCCACCAGCCCAGGTTGCTCCAAGCCCTGTCCAATCTGGCCTTGAACCCCTCCAGGGATGGGGCAGCCACAGCTTCTCTGGGCAGCCTGGGCCTGGGGCTCAACCCCCTCAGAAAAAGCCATTTCTCCACAGTATCTCATCTAAATCTCCCTTCTTCTAGTGTGAAGCCCTCACCCCTCATTCCATGGCTCCCCTCCCTGCTCCAGAGTCCCACCCCAGACTTCCTTGAGTCCCTTTAGGGACTGGAAGGGGAAAGAAGTTCTCCCCAGACCCATTTCTTCAGGCAATTTAAAGCAATTTTTGCTATTTTCAGCAGAAATGCCAGCAGGTAGCTGGCACTGACAGTCTCTGTAGGGCTCACTGCACATGCAGATCCCTGGAGACCCCAAGAATCTCCACCCCTCTGATCCAATTCAAGGAGGACAGAGCTTTCACAACCCATTAGCTGCTTATTACGAAAAACTTCTTTCCCAAGAGGGTTATCAAGTTTTGCAAGTGTCTGCCCAGGGCAGTGGTTGAGGCTCCATCCCTGGAGGATTTTAAGAGCCAGGCAGACACACAGAGCTTAGAGATATGGTTTAGGGTCTTTTCTAACCTGACCAATTCTGTGAGTGTAAATCAGGCCTTGGCTCTGCCCCAACAAAGCTGGCAGCCATCTCAGTGAGCTCAGCAACATCAGCTCTGGTGCTAAGCAGGGTGATCCTCACCTTATCCTTGTGCACAGGGCCATAAGCTGCTCTTGGTGGCTACAAACCCAGGGCAGGAGTCCCTGGACACCTGATTTAGCCCAGGAGGCTGAGGTCAAGAATTAGGAATAATGTACTCACAAGCCCTAGACTGACTTGGCCACTTAGGCTCCGCTGCCTAAACGTGGGGCTGCCTCTTCTGCAGAAAGGAGAAAAAAAAAAAAGACAAAAGTAAGACAAAAACCATTAAAAGGCTTGGAAAATTTTATTCTTTGCTGAGTTTTAGTAGTTGGTTTTTTTTCTTGTTTGGTTTAAACATAATAAATATTTCAGTAATAGCATTTAACAGACCAGAATTCAACCCCATCGCAGCACCTAAACCCCCAGTGGTACCTAAACCCTGTGACAGGAATCCAGGGAAGGGACGGGGGGACGGGGGTCCAGGCACTGTGGAAGGACCAGGGGGACCCTTTCCCCTATCTCAGGCTCTTCCATAAGGGCTGGAGTTTGGGGCAATTAAGGACCCAACAGAGCATTCCCAGACCCAGAGAAACTGGGCTCCTGATGATGATGGAATCTTGGAGAGGGACAGATCCAAACCACCCCACCAGCACCAAACATATCTTTCCCTGCATCACTTCACAGGCCCCATGATAGCAGGATGGCATTCAGCATCTTCTGCTCTCCAGTGCCTCCAAATTACTTCTACAAGGACAACGAGGAGGCAACACCCACTCCTTCCCTGACCAGGAAAAACTGAACAACCACATGGACACAGGCCTTCGAAGATGTTCTGAGGATTGGAGAGAAGCTCCCAGTCCAGCATGAAGGAGCTCAGTGAGTTCCCAAAACCATCACATGCAAGGGGTGGGTCCTTTGGGTTCTCCACAGTGGTCCTACCTTTGCAGGTTGGTTTGACATCCATGTTATCAGGGTTATAGCAGGGGAAGAGACAGGTTCAGCTCTCATCCACAAGATCATTTAAATTCAGGCAGGTACCCATCACCCTCCTCTTATAGAGGGGCCGGTGTCAGCACAACATAGATCTCTACCAAACCTTTGGCTGAAAGCATGAGGGACAGAATGTCAGCCTGAAACACAGGCAAGGAGAAGGGGGATTTATTCTGATTAATGAGCAATCCAACTCAGATCACAGCACCAGCTCCTACCAAGCAGCCACCACAGATGCTGCTGGCTGAGATGGGGAGCATCTCAGAAGGTGAGCAGTGAATTTCACTGAGAACCTCTTGAGGCATTTTCACCTCAGCCACCTCCTCAGAGCCCAGCCAAAGGCCTCTCAAGCCAACTGTGACCACACCTGGATGGGCCAAAGGGTACTCCTGACCTTTTAACGGTTGGACAACATAGCACCCACATCCATGGTGTCCCACCATGAGCAGCCTCCACATCACCTCAGCCATAGAATAGTGAGCAAGCACAGGAGGAGGCCAGGACTGCAGAGTCAAGTCATTTTTCAGCTGTCCCACCACCATCAAAGCAAGGCTAAGCCACTGACCTTGGAGATTCTTGGGATGTAAAAGAATGCTGGAGCACTGAGAAACTCCCACTTCACAAACAAGTGACAAACAGTAAGCAAAAAGCACAGAAAAACACAGACTGGGAACAAGACTCTGCTTGGGGGAAGTTCTTGCAGGTTTTCTAAGAACACAGAAACCTACAGGCAGTTTTGCTAGAAATTAAGGTGAGGGAACTCTGCTCAGACTTGTTTTCCCAAAAACCAACTGTTCCCTTGTATGCAAGCTGGAAGAAAACCTGAGCTAGTTTCCTGATCTGAGCTAATTTCCAAAAAACAGCACTTCTCTGGAGACTTTGTGGGCTAGGATGGACCTGACTGAGATCAAACCAACTCTGCAGGTACGAACCACAACTCCAAGGAGGTAACATCAGGCTGGGTTTAAGGAGCTTAAATATCTGTTTCCAGACACTGTTCTGCTCCCCCAGCTCTGGCATAACTACGCAGATCAGGTGGCTGCTGATGACAGAGACTGTGAAGAGACCTCAAAGTGATCAACAGCACAAAAGAGAAGCTAATTTCAACAAAGCCCCACCAGGTGAAGGAAGAAGCTAAAAAATAACTGTCTTCAAAGATGGTGGTGAGGACCAGGAGGAGCTGGAAGCCTCGGACATCTCTTCCCGCCATACACAGACCCACCTGGAGCCAACATCCCAATGGCTCTCAGAGGGCTCCCATTCCTTCCTGAACAGGTTCTTTTCCTGCTTATTATACTCCACATTTAGATTAAAATGTGCAAATTTGATTTAGGAAAGAGACTCCCCAAGTTCATCAGTAATTAAGGAAATATGATTAACACTATGCTCGGAAAACATGGATTGGGTGACAAACACTAGGCAGGAGGAGCTGAGCAACTCCAAGAAGCACAGGCAGAGCCTAGGAACAAGACAAATAACCATCACCAACTCTCAGATGCCATCAGTGAGGGAAATACATTTATTTTTAAGATTAAGACCACGATTATTAATGAATTGTTTTTTTTCTCCAGTTCAAGCCCAGCTCTACTCATCCCTCCCTCTGCCACCAGCCCCATTCCCCAGCTCTGGAGTTAAGGAGATATTTTTTCCTAGCTTCAAGGTGCAACAAACTAAGGCACCGATAGAAAAATATCCAGGAATCTCCAAAGATAAAGTCTGTGTGGACAGTAAGAGGCTCCATTCGGGCTTTTTTAGAGAGAGATCTTTTTCCTACAGCATGAGGAGTATTTGAACAGAGGAAGTCCAGCTTCCACACCTTTGGAACTCCACCAAAATGGGTTTTCTAGAGTATTATACACACATCAGCTGCCAGTGAGGTGTGAGCACAAGCAAATAGTGTGTTACAGAGACAAAGTGACATCCTAAGGTGGGAAGAGATGGGACAAAGCAAGCACCAGGCTTGAGATCCCAGAGCTCAGCTACTCCCTGGTGATTCAAACGCATAACCAGAACATAAATCATCCAGTTTCTGTTCTTCATCACAGCTGACAGTTCAATTTTGCTACCTGAACCCATCCCCTAGGCAAGCATTTCAGAACTCCCTGTAATTCCACACAACTTCAATTTATTCTCCCTCCATAATTATGACACTCCATTAAATAGAGTCAAAAATTCAAGTGCAACCCAGCTCATTCATATGCCTTGGATTGGCCTTACGGGGTTGTTTTCTCTGCAAATCAACAGCAAAATTATATAGGAGGAGTCAACTACTTAATTAAATAAACTCTGCAATTTGACCCCTCTCCCTGATTAGCCACCCTTGAAAGAGATGGCATGGCTGGAGGGACACAAGTTTGGATCCTCTGCAGTGTACCGTGATAGTGTGAACCCCACTACTTCGTGTGGGTGCCATGAGGTTTCCCACCTCCATGATGATGACTGGAATTTCCAAAGAAAAGAAATGAAAAAGCATTAAATAGTAATTCCACTCCAAAGGTTTCCCCAAGCAGGATTTGACCTGCCAGAGGGAGAACGTGGCAGCAACAATGGAGCGTCTACAAACCATGATGAGTATTAATTGTTCCCGTGATAATTACATATGCACAACCTGCTGCGCTTGTTCGCTTCCGGATGCAGCCTTTCCAGAGCCTGGGTTTAAGCTGCACTCTTCATTCAAGCACAGGTATTCATTAAATAAAAGTTGAGGAAAAAATATAAAAAACAGAAAAAAAAAAAAAATCAGCCTTCGGTCTTCACCACCTCACTTGAATTACAGAAAACAAAAGAGATTAAAAAATAATCAACGATGTGAACGTGACTTTTTACATGTGGACAGTAAACAAATAGATCACTGGAAGAGAGATGCAGCCACTGGGGATGATGGTTTTGGAAATACAAAGTGGTGTTTGGGAAGGATCCTGCCAGAAAAACGCCCTGATGAGTGACATGATGGTTATGAAGATGCTTCTCCACGCAGTGGATTTGCCAGAAGGGGATACGCAGCCAGGCTGCTGCATGAGGAGACAGAAATAACCAGGCAGTACCAGTCCTACATGACAGGATCATACTGGTAGAAAGAGGTGGGGGGTGAGACAGGATGGGGACAGCCTCGTGCTGCCACCTGTGGGAGTCCAGAGCCCATCTGCAGGTGGGGAACAAACACTGAGAGACAGGAACATGGGTGGGATGTGGTCCCAGGCATAGAGGGCAGCAGAAGCTGTCTTCCTAGCTTCATGGGAAGCCAAGCCCGATTTTCTAAGCTTCCACCTTGTAAGATGTTACTAGAAGTTGTGTGTTGTGTTCTTTTTGCCCCTCTTAAAAATTACAAAGGTGTAAGTATTTACTCAAAATAGATGACTGCAGGAACATAGGAGAAATGTCACCATCCCCTCCCTATGTACCAGCTCAGGATTAGGGGTTGTCCAGCAGGATTAGGGACAGGCAGGAACCCCCCGCACCTCAGACCACCAGGATGTTCCTCAGACCTTGTAGAAATCAGCCATTACCATGGATTTTGATGAGGGGTGAAGTCGCTTTGCTCAGGTAAAGCCATCGCCATCTCCAAGTGGGCTTTCACCTCAGTAAGGAGCTGGAGCTTGAGGTTTCCCCGGGAACATTCAGCTGGTCTAATAATATACAGTAATCAGTGATCCAAAATTACCCCCCCTCTCTTTTTGTCCAGTTTCACCCAAAATAAAAAAAAAAAAAAAAAGAAAGCTTGCATTCCAAAAACGGCAGCGGAGGCTGCCCTGTGCCAGTCACGCCCTGGCTGCAGCGGATACCGTGCGTACTCTGCCCTGATGATCATCTGTCCCGGAGGAGAAAGTTTTAGATTGGTGGTGATGGTAGAAGTATTTACAGGTGTTTGCAGCAGTTATTTACAGTACTTCTGCTGACCTCAAGCTGATGTTCTCTTCCTCCGCTCCTAGTCAATCCGGCGTGGGCTTCTTTAGGGAAAAGGGTCGGATGTTGAAGTGCCGGCTCAACTGGCTCACCTGGAGATGAGAGAGGTGACAGGACAGGGTTAATGAAGAGGAAAGCATCAGACCAGTTCCCTGTATGGCCAGCAAAGCACTGCCACCTTCCTGCATCCACCACTGTCTACCCAGACACCATCCTTGCACCCACTTTATCCCCACCACTGCCCACCCTAACATACTCCTGCACACATTTTCCCTGCTGTCCCCACCATGACAGCTTCCCACACCCTCTTTACCCCATCCCTGACTGCCCTGACATCTTCCTGCACCTGCCCTCTCCACCATTACCCACTCTGACACCTTCCTGCACACACTACCCTCACCATGGGAAGAGGTTGCCCAGAGAGATTGTGGATGCCTTCTCTCTGGAGGTGGTGCCAGACTGGATGAGGCACTGAGCAACCTGATGTAGTGGGAGGTGTCCCTGCCTATGGCAGGGGCGATGGAACTAGGTGATCTTTAAGCTCCCTTCCAACCCAAACCATTCTATGATTGCTGCACCCAGTACCCTCACCATGGCCTGTCCCAACACCTTCCTGCACCCACCTTACCCACCACTGTGGAAAAGTCCTGCAAGGTGCAGCCTCGCTCCTTTCTCATGAGACATCTTGGCCCACCTCTTTTCCTACCATCCTCAAGAGGCAGAAACACTTTCCTTGACCCCAGACATGCAGGATTTTACCCTGTGGTGCTGCTCCCTCTTCACCCACCAGAATTGGTAATAACTTACTTAAATTTCTATCATTTCCACTATCTATTTGAAAAATTACTCCCCTGAATCCATCTGCCATTCCAGCTGTGGGTTGTTGATCACAAAGATCCAGGCCGGAGTGCTAAAAAAGCTAAGGGGAACTCAACATCATAGAATCATAAAATGCAGAGTTGAAAGGGCCCTTCAAAGGCCACCTACTCCAGCACCCTGCAGTGAGCAGGGACATCCTGCACTTGATCAGGTTGCTCAGAGCATCAATAAGCCTGGCCTTGGATGTCTCCAGGGATGGATGGGATCTCCACTACCTCTCTGGGCAACCTGGGCCACTGTCTCAGCAACCTCATGGGGAAGAACTTCTTCCTAATGTCTCATCTAACTCTGCCCTGCTCTAGTTTCAAACCATTGCCCCTTGTCCTATTTATTGCTCCATGCCCTGGCAAACAGTCTTGCCCTGGCTTTCCTGTAGAGTCTTTCAGGTGGGGGCCTTTTCCACCAGCTTTTGGAAGGAGGTTACGCCACCTTACTCTCAAATTAATGGCAGTTTGGGATTACATCCCAGTCCTACAGCCCTAAAAGGCTCTTCAGCTCCAGGTTTCTTTTCCCTGGAGGGCACAGGTGGGCCCTGTGAAAGCTAGAGGTGGGCAGAAGAAGGGAGCAGAGCACTGAGAAGCTCATTGGATTGAGGATTACACCTCCCAGTCCAGCTCCAGCTATCAATCCGAGACCAAATTTATTTAAAGCTGCTTAGCTATTCAAATCCGTCTCGTGTAGAAGCCTCATTACATTAACTGAAAAGACGGGATAACCTGACTGTTGCTTCAGTGCTGTGATTACAGCTCAAAACTCCACTCTGGAAGCTCTGCATTGGAGCTAGCATTCCCAGGAGAGAGAGCTTCTTCCCAAGGAGGGTTGTACACATGTGGCAGAAGCCATGAAGAGGACATTGGGTCCCTTCTAGATCTCCCTGGCACACTTCTGATGGGACTTGGGAATTCCTTGAGTTTGTTTTCTCTCTTAATCAAAGTTTGGGAAATATGG
Organism: Turnix velox; assembly: GCA_013400935.1. Taxonomy (NCBI): domain Eukaryota; kingdom Metazoa; phylum Chordata; class Aves; order Charadriiformes; family Turnicidae; genus Turnix; species Turnix velox. The sequence goes on from VZTY01004207.1 coordinate 112,238, forward strand.
CATGGAGCAAGGGGAGCAAATCAGTTCCTGGATCCCTACAAAGCCCTTAAAGCCAGGGAGAAAACACTGTCCCTGTGTTCCCTAGCAGGGGCATCCCCACTCCATCCTGGCTCTCCCAATGACCCCAGCACAGAGTACATCAGCAAGGGTGCAGATGGAACCCATCAACCAAAGGATTCCCATTAAGCACATTCAGTCTAAAGAGCAGAGAGATATTCTGCTGCTCTAGGTGCCTACCACTGCACAAGGTCAGCCATGCTGCCTTGCATCCAAAGCTGCAACCACAGCCAGGAGGAATTAAACAGGGCGGAAGAGATGCAAGTATCTCTGATACTGCATCAGGGGTACAACAACAACCTCACAAATCATGGGAAGTTTCTTTCAAAGCCACATGACAGCCCATACAAGCTTGGCACTCACAGAAGCAAAGAATGGGCCCAGGCTGGGAGGGATCTTTCAGAGCATCAAGTCCAATCACCAACCCAGCTCTGACAAGAGCCACATATATCTAAGCTCCGTGCCTGTCCAGCTCTTAAATCCTCCAGGGATGGAGCCTCAGCCCTTGCCCTGGGCAGACCCTTCCAATGCTTGTGAACTCTTTCCATGTAAAAACTGTTTCAAATGTCCCTCCACTGACACAACCTGAGGTCATTTCCTCTTGTCCTATGGCCTGGGGAGAAGAGCCCAACCTCCCCTGGCTACACCTGCCTCTCAGGGAGTTGCAGAGAGTGAAAAGGTCTCCCTTAGCCTCCTTTCCTTCAGTTGGCCACCCCCAGCTCCCTCAACCACTTTGCACAAGACCAGTGCTCCAGCCCCCTCCCCTCTTTTGTGTCACACAAGAACTTACAGTTCTCACTGACATTTCCATTTCTAAGCTCCGAAGAGCATCAGAATGTAAAGAAACCAAGCAGACAAGCCTAAAAAGCCCATGCAGCACATTCACCTACCACCACCACTCCATAGTGGATGTGTGCCAGGGTGAGGAACGCGGTCAACACATAAAGGAGAAGCGTTTCGCCATGGGGTGCGAAGCCGGAGATCACCACGAAGAGCACAGCCGCAATGGGGAGCAGCATCCAGTTCAGGGGCTGGCAGCGTGTGCTGCTCATCTGGCAGACAATCAGTTGGCACTGGAGAGAGAGAAACCAGTAGAGCTCACACCCAGCATTGACCTCTGCTACAAGGACATGCTGAGAGAACTGGGACTGTCAATCCTGGAGAAGGTCTGGTCCCAGGGAGACCTTCTAGAGGCCTCCCAATACCTGAAGGGGGCAACAGGAAAGCCTGGGAGGGACTGTTTGCCAAGGAATGGAGCAATATGATGAGGGGCAATGGTTTGAACTAGGGCAGGGCAGGGTTAGATGAGCTATTAGGATGAAATTCTTCCCCATGAGGGTAGTGAGACAATGGCCCAGGTTGCTCAGAGAGGGGTTGGAGGCCCCATCTCTGAAGACATTCAAGGCCAGGCTTCTTGAGGCTCAGAGCAACATGATCTAGTGCAAGATGGCCCTGCTCACTAGAAGGGGTTGGATGGTCTTTACAACTCTATGATTCTATGCCCCTGCCCTGATGGACAACAGGATGCCCATAAGCTAGAAATGTACCCTTGTGGCCAAGGTCAAGGCCATTGTCATCCTGTGGCCAGTGAAGGGAGGTCATCCTCCCTCTCTGCTCTGCCTTAGTGAGACTACATCTGGAGCACTGGGACAGGGAACTGATGGAGAGGAGACAGCAAAAGGCCACCAAGATGATGAGTGGGACTGGAATATCTCTCTGATGAGGAAAAGGTGAGGGAGTTGGGGTTCATCAGGCTGGAGAAGAGAAGGCTGAGGGAGGATGTCACCAACACTCAACAAGAGGTAAAGTGGAGGTGTCCAGAGGATGGGGCCAGTATGTGCTCAGTGGCAGGACAAGAGGGAACTGGCACAAAGAGGAATATGGGAGTTCCATTTTAGACATGTGGCACTTCTTAGCTGTGAGGGTGGCAGAGCCCTGGCACAGGCTGCCCAGGGAGGTGGCAGAGTCTCCGCCTCTGGAGACATTCAAACCCCACATGGACGTGTCCCTGTGAAACCTGCTCTGGGTGACCCTGCTCTGGCAGGGAGTGGGACTGGATGATCTCCAGAGGAACGTTACAACCTGACTAGTCTGAGATTCTGAGTTGTTTCTTCTCTTCTCACATCTGAGCTGACCTTTTTTTTCCCCTGACTCACAGGTTTTGCAGCAGGCTTCAAGGAGGGATAAACTGGAGCATAAGGCAAAAGCTACTTACAGAAATGTTAGCAAAGGCTGTTCCAACCATGAAATAGAAGAGCCTGGGATGGAGCTCTAGAATGTCTGTCGGGGACACAAAGATCCACGTGGTGCAGAGCAGGAAGAGCAGCACCGGGGACACCAGCGGCAACATGATTTCATAGACAGAGTGATGCTTCAAGGTCTTGTTTTCATAGGCCCTGAAAGACAAGGAAAGACATGAAAATACCTGGAACAGAAGAGGATGATTCACGCCTTCATCCTTAACCCGAAGAACTCCAGGCTGTCTGGCTCCCTGGTTTGTGACCAGCAGAATAAGCCTGTAAAATCTGAGAGCCCACCTGCAAGATCCAGTGCAAGTTGTCCCCGCTCACTGCAGGGGACTGGACTCAACAGCCTTTGAAGTCCCCTTCCAACCCAATGTCTTCTATGATTGTATGAGCTTGCTAGCCCAGTCCTCCCAGAACAGCACACAAACTGGGACCTTCTGGTCTTTCAGAGCCATTTTGTCACCTTAAAAATCTGGGACAGCACTGAGGAAACCAAGTTCTAAGAGGCTTAGTGGGTGCTTTGTGAAGATGTAAAGGTTTAAGAAGGGCAAAACTTACTTGTAGAAGTTGTAGAGGCTCATGGGCAGCGTCACCATGAGGGCACAAGCTGGAAGAGAAAAGAGCCACGTTACTGCCTCATGATGGAGGGAGAGGATCACGTGCATCTCAAGAAGGGGCATGTTTCTGTGCCCCAGTTTAAGGTGTACAGGACAAAAATAGCTCAGAGGAGCAACCAGGAATAGTTTGACGCGTCTAAAATAGGTGCTGGCAATTCTGGTCTGTAATTACACCACGAGAGCTGCTATAAATTAAAGTAACTTCATTTTGAAAAGCAGCATTAATGAGCCCAGTACTATGCTTTAAATAGTTATGAAGTTTAATTATGATATTGTCTTTGACAAGAGGCAAGTTCATCCTCCACAACAGTTTCCAGTCTTCCTAAAAAAGCTAATTTGCTATTTATCCCAGTGTGAGGACGCATTTTCAGATCTTGTTGTGCAAAAAATGTTATCATTTGTCAAGTTAAATAATGAGAAGAAGAGTCTAAAGGGCTTTGAAACTCTAGACTTCAAAAGGGAATAATATCTGCTACAGACAGACCCACGAGAGTACGTCACAGCTCCATCCAGGCTTGCCTAGCAATAGGAATATTTGAAACATTTCTGTTTTTAATAAGCTAACTTCTGTCTAGCTGAAGCAAATTTTGAAATATTCCTTCTTTTAATAATCCCAGTGCACAAATCCAGCCTGTGTAAGCATCCAGCTCTACTTTAAACAACGGAAAAGTGCATTTTTTATTCATGTGTGAAGTTATATAGCTGTCAAAGGAAAGCTCGGAATATCCACCCAATGAAAAATGTCCAAGTATTGATTTAAATCAACTCAAGACATACTCATGTGACATTAAGTAACTACAATTAAACCTTCTCAGGGAGAGAAACTGAGAAATATGAAATTAAAAAAGAACTTCTGAATAAACCAAATTTCATCAGCAAAGATGATTTTCTCCCCTCAAGTACCTTACCATTCCCTTCCAGTAACTTGTTCTGACTGACCACTGCAGAGAAAAGCTGAGTTTTACTTCATTTAATGAAAATTTTAATGGATTTTTCAGATTGGCAAAAAATATATTCAAGGTGTGAGCACAGTGCTCTGGTTTCTTTTGCTATACACAGACCCAGGCAGACTGGAGTTAATGTCTCCAAAGGAACCACAGGTAAAACAGTGATGCTTTGAAACCCTGGGAAACCCAGAACATCCCCAATTAGTCACCTCAACCCCAGCCTACAGGAGCCCTCGTGCCACAATCGTGCATTGTAGTGCAAATAGCATTATCACAGAATTCAAAGCATTGTGTTTGGTTATAAAGGTGGAGTTTAAAAAAAGACAGGCTTCAACATGGAGTTTCTTACCAATAATCATTGTAGTGAATAGGTCTCTATATAAGAAATTAAACAGGAAAGGTGCATACCAGGCCTCAACTCCCACTATGGCTGTCACTATGTAGACAATGGAAATGGTCTGGAAGAAAGCAGACGATAAGGAGGGGTGAGACATCCCACAAGCAATGCCAGCAGCTGGACACGTACACTATAAGCTACAGAATGCAGTGGATCCAGACGAGGCCACAACAATGATCAGGGGCTGAGGTCCCTATCCTACAAGCACAGGGTGAGAGAGCTAGGGCTGTTCAGCCTGGAGAAGACCCTAGGGAGACCTACTGGCCTCCCAGTAGCTGAAGAGGCCTACAGGAGGGAGGAAGAGTCTTGGATGGGATCTGTATACATAGGATGAGGGGCAATGATTTGAAACTAGAGCAAGGCAGGATTAGATGAGACTTTAGGAAGAAGTTCCTTCCCATGAGACATTCAAGGCCAGGTTTGCTGAGGCTCTGAGCAACCTGAACTAGTACAAGGTGTCCCTGCTCACTGCAGGGGGTTGGATTTTATGGTCTTTGAAGGTCCCTTCCAACTCAAGGCTTCTAAGGTTCTATCTATGATTCTGTGGCAGAAGAGCAGGGGGTGGAGGGTTAAACTTCCCTGCAGGACGCTTCACCCAACTTTGGACCAAGTGCTCAAATTAAAACACCCCTCATTAGCTTTCTCACAGCAATTGCTTCACTAGGTGAGCAAGACAGAGTTCCTGAATGAACTCTTCATGGAACTGCCCCAGCTGGAAGGGAACTTTCAGATCACCAAGTTCAACCATCAATCCAACTCTGACAACAATCACCCTTAAACCATACCTTGAAGATCTGTTTGCCCAGCTCTTACACTCCTCCAGGGATGGAGCCTCAACCGCTGCCCTGGGCAGCCTCTTCCAAGGTTTTACAACCCTTTCAGGGAAATTCTCCCCAATCTGCATCCTAAATTTCCCCAGCGCAACTTGAGGTCATTTTCATGTCCTGATGTGGGCACATCCCTTCCCTGAGCAGTCTGGGCCAGCGGCTCAACCCCTCACAGCAAAGAATTTCTTCCTAAGATCTCATCTGCATATTCCCCTGGAAAGATTTTCTTTGAAGACAGGCTGAAGACACCCACCTCCAGAATGTGTTGCAGCAACCGATTTACCAGGCTCTGGACATGGAGCAGTGCCAATCACATCGCTCCACACCTCAGTGGGGACTACCACACTCTGGGGACATCAGCATCTTACTCAGCTTCTGATCTTCAGCAGCCATGGCACATACTTACCACCTGGCTGATGTCATATCCCCAGGGCAGGAAGAGGATTCCTGTGTTGTACTTCTCCCAATGGGAGAGGATGAAGGAAAACAAGACAACCCATAAGAGGAGGTAGAGAACGAAGACACTGACGCCCGTGGAGCCCCGTCCAAAGGTGGAGTAGACTGTCACCACAAAGTAGACACATGCCCAGCTGTCCAGGCCATGGTCAAAGAGCTCTCCCAGAGGAGTGCTGGAGTTGGTCCGGCGAGCTTGTTTCCCATCAACACCATCTGGGAAGAGAAGGAGATGAAATAGAGAATTTTTTGGTGGACAACCTCATGCAAAACGTGGTCTGTTGTCAACAAAGCCAGTGAAGAACACCTTTTATCATCTCCATCCTCTAATGGGGACGTTTCCCACTCTACCTAATTCTACTTGAGACTAATAATCCTATCAAATTTTGTTGCATTTTTTATCTATTTAAGTAGACCAAAGATAGTTTCATAATTCATCTCCTAATCAGTTCCAGCATCTTCCTTTCACATCAGCTGCTGTGGGACAACTTACTTCTTTCTGTCCACTCAACCAAGCTGCTCCCAAAAATTGCCCTCATAGTTGAGTTAAGGCACGGGAAAAGACCAGAATCAAAGATTTCTCAATGTGCTCCAAGATAACACAAAACACAGCCTCAGCGTGGACCAACCACACACACAGCCCTCCCCCTGAATCAACTAGATAAAGTCTTACCTAATGTATAGGCAATGAAGTTGAGGAGCCCCACAATGACCCAGACACCATTTGGAACATGTTGATGATCAGGAGCTGCAGAAATCAGAAGGACTCAAGTCAGGGCAGCTCAGTATGGACTTCAAATGAGTTTATTTTGGCACAAGAACTGGCAGTTCAGCAAGACAAAGCACCTTCACACCAGTGAAATTGAGATGTTGGCATTCCAGGAGACCATGGCAGAGCCATGTCAATAATGATTTTACTTCCTTTGTCCTCATTGTTTCCTTTCTCAGCTTCTCAGAGTCAAAGGAAACTAAGAACTGGCAATGTCACCAAATGCAGGCAAATTATATGGAAGTCATTGTGAGGTGAGACACTGGAACAGGTTGCTCAGGGAGGTAGTAGATGGCCCACCATTGTAAACATTCAAGGCCAGGCTTGATGAGACTCTGAGCAACCTGATCTAGTGCAAGATGTCCCTGCTCACTGCAGGGGGTGAGATTAGATTGCCTTTGAAGGACCCTTCCAACTCAACACTCTGGTTCTATGAAGTGGGGACAGATCAGATTGTCCTCAACCACTTGCCCATAGAGCATCAAGTGGAGTGAGAGGTGGTAACACCCAGCTTCTGCAGACACAGGTGAGAATCACCATTCCAGTCTCCAGTCTGCATTCCACCAATTGAAACTGTTCGTCCTTAACAGCCTCTCCACCTCATCCCTACCACTCCCTTTTGGCAGATAGCCAGCTGAGATGTCTGCAGCTGAGGGAGCCCAAAAGGCACCTTAAATAAAAAGAAGAGGCAGGTCTTCTTGCCAGCAGCCCGGCAGGAGGACACACAGAGGTCTCCTCAGGAGAAGAAAGATTCCACAGAATGCCATCTCCTGTTTGCTCAGAGCAGCACAGTGGAGCCTTTTCCAACAGCAAACAGAGAGCATCAAATCTAGTCTAGTCTACCCACTCTGCTTTGGTGAGACCCCCACCTGGAGTTACTGCGTCCAGCTCAAGAGCCATCAGCACAAGACATGGAGCTGTTGGAGAGGGGCCAAAGGAGGACACAAGAACAATCAGTCAGCTGGAGCCCCTCTGCTACAAGGACAGGTTGAGAGAGCTGGGGCTGCTCAGCCTGGAGAAGAGAATGTTGAAGGGAGAATTTCTATCAGTCTCCCAGTATCTGAAGGGGCCTACAGTAAAGCTGGAGAGGGACTGCTTGCCAGGGCATGGAGCGACAGGACAAGGGGCAATGGCATTATACTAGAGCAGGGCAGAGTTAGGTGAGACATTAGGAAGTTCTTCCCTGTGAGGGTGGTGAGATACAGGCCCAAGTTGTCCAGAGAGGTGGTGGAAACATTCAAGGCCAGGCTTGATGAGACTTTGAGCAACCTGATCTAGTGCAAGATGTCCCTGCTCACTGCAGGGGGTTGGACTAGATGGCATTTGAAGGTGCCTTCCAACTCAGGTCCTTCTGTGATTCTATGATTTCATGAAGCCAAGCAAGTTCAGCCACTCATCTCTGTCCCCCTTCTGGTACAGCACTTGGCCTGGGCATTCCCAGGGCAGGAGGCCTTATCAATAAGCACAGGAAGTCACAGCAGAGGAGGTCAAACAGGAACACTCTGCATCCAAAAAAGGAACTCACAAGCCTTACCAGAAGCATAAAAGTCAGGGTCGAAGTATGCCATGAGGAAGAAGTTGAAGACAAGCAACAGGAAGCCAGAGAATGTTATCAAATTTGGGGCCAGCCAGGTAGGGAAGATCTATGAGAAAGCAGCAAAAGAACACATTAGACTTACTAAAATACTTAAGGATGCACATTCTGTTCCCAGCCATGACAGAGACCTGGTTAGAATCATCTGGGTGTTAGACAGCATCATTTAGTTGCATTCAGGATGTCATGGAGTAGCAGAAAGCTTTAGGCTGCCATGCAGCATCCTTTGCAATTAGTCACACCACAAATGAAGCAGGGCTTTTCAGGTATTCTCAGTTTAACAGAGGAGACTTTGTGGTGAGCAGAGTTTTGCTGCTCCACTGAGGGGCAGGATGAGGTCTCACCTTCACTATCGTGTTCCAGAAGGGATGCATGACATAGAGAGACAGGGGGTTGCTGTCCACGGCACTGTACTGGGGATGAGAAAAAGAAAGAACAATAATTAGAGCTTCAACAACATCTGTGAAAAGCCAGAAATCACAAATATTGAGGACACCTGCTCCTCAAGTCCTGGGGTTGCAAGAACACTTGTATCAGGGACAGATTCTCTCACCAGCGATGCTGTTACGACATCCAAAAAGCACCCCAAGATACCTGCCACAGACCCACAGGGGAAGCTCTTGGGTGCAACACCTAATGCCTGCACCCAAATCCCTCCCATTCATAAGGAGAGGCCACATGAAGAGTCCAAAAGATGCTTCTGGAAGGACCTCCAGGACTCCTGCAGCTAGCCTGGTGGCAGCCTTTGCAAACTGGAGAAGTGACACTCCCATGGTCCCAAACCCTCACGCCATGGGACCAACCCACAACAGTCATGACCTGGCACAGCCTGAGAAACCCTGCAGAGTCCTGCTCCACAAGACAAGCAGGACCACGGATCTTTTCAGTTCAGCACCCCAAGGTGCCATGCAGAAGAGCAGGGGGACACATGCCCACCAATCATGAGTTCTGGAGCCCCTTGTGGTCTCCAGGTTACTCAGTTCTCACAACCTGGACAATGAGGAGCTGGCCTTGATGGAGTCAGCAGAATAGAAGACACCACCTTCAAGGAACAGATTTCCAGGCTGACAGCTATGAGCAAAGAACACACAACCAGCAACTGACCCTAGAGACACTGCACAGAGCTGGGGTGCATCAGTCAAAGAGGGAGCCTACTGAGATGGCAGCTATTAGCAACTCATCCAATTCTGGTCACTTAGAATATATGTCATCCTCACAGAAAGACAGCAGATATTCAAGTCTTCAACCCCTTCTCTGTTCCTGCAGATACTCCTAAGTACCACATACGTCACCATGCACTTAGACATATCCACAAATCCTACACATCTCTTCACTGTTTCAGGCACAGAGGATCATCTGGCACTGAAAAGAGAAGCAGAGGCACCAGGCTCCAAGTGCAGCCATGGAGGTGACCTGAGCTGGGTGGGACAAAAGGACACAGAATAGCAATGGAGCTGATGGGGAGTCTGGAGCACAAGTCTTATGAAGAGCAGCAGAGGGAGCCTGGTGAAAAAGAAGTCTGAGGGACAACACTCTCAGCCTCTCCAACTCTGTGAAAGGACAGTGAAGCCAGAGGGACAAGAGGGAATGGACTCAAGTTGTGCCAGGGGAGGTTCAGGACAGATATTAGGGAAAATTCTTTCGCCCACAGGGTTATCAAGCATTGGAAGCAGCTGCCCATGATCGTGGTTGAGGCCCCATCCCCGAAGATGCTTAAGAGCTGGACAGACACAGAGCTTAGGGAAATGGTCTTGGAACAGCTCTTGTCAGAATTGGGTTGATGGCTGGACTCGATGATCCCTTCCAACCTGAGGCTTCCAGCCTCACCACAGGAAGAAAGGACAGATATTGGAAACAGGAAGGGAACAAAGTGATGGGAGCACCACAAGTGAGAGATTTCACTGTTCAGAAGTAGAACCCATGTCATAGAGTCATAGAATACATTGAGTTGGAAGAGCCCTTTGAAGGCCA
>VZTY01004207.1:129266-144338 GCA_013400935.1 Turnix velox
AACACTATCCTACAATTCCGAATTTAAGGAGAGCATTACAGAAAGCAAATAGAGTCTCTACCATAGATGCGACCTCTGCACTCCTCGAGATAAGGAGAGCATGGTTGGGAAAAGGAAGCCATCAGAAGAGAGTAGGTCTATGTCCCCACCCACCCCATGGCCTTGAACCAGACACCAACTCTGCACCTCCCTCCCTCCGTGCTCTTCTCTTCATCTGGAAACTCTGAAAACAGAGAGAACAGCAAATCTGTTCTAAAACTGAGGAAGAAAGTATGTGGGAAAGAGCAAAGCAAAACTCCACAAGACAGATGTTAATGTGAAAAGAATTTGCATGNAAGCAAAACTCCACAAGACAGATGTTAATGTGAAGATGATCTCATGGGGATCTGAGCATAAAGAATAAATTTATAGCATTTGTACACAGCTGGGGGAATCCAATCTACAGAATCGGAGAATCCGAGTTGGAAGGGACCTTCAATGGTCATCTGGTCCAACCCACCTGCAGCAAGCAGGGACATCAAAAGTGCTTTGTCACTAGCTGTTTGGAAAACAGACGCCTAAAACTATGGAAAGCCTGCATGGAGTTTTCATTCTGTACACAGCTTCAGGAGCAGGTAAAACAGACCCTCTGGCTTCAGGAGAGACTCAGATCAGTACGCAGCAAGGAACGAGCTGTGCTCATAGTGTTGGAAAAGCCCTTCCAAGGCCATTTAATACAAACCCCCAGCACCAAACAGGGATATCTTGCACTAGATCAGGTTGCTCAGTCTCATCAAGCCTGGCCTTGAATGCCTCCAGGGATGGAGCCTCCACCATCTCTCTGGGCCATTGTCTCACCGACCTCACAGAGAACTTGTAATTCAAATCCTTGGCAAGGATTTGTATACCTCCACTAGCTCTTCTCTGCCCATCCTGTGCCAGATCATACAAACATCTTGGCTAGAAGGGACCTTTTAGATCATTGAGTCCAACCATGAACTAGCCTGCTTGGAGTTAGCCCAGTGCTTATATTCCCATACCAGTGTACTCACAGGAGATCACTGAATCATAGAACCACAGATTTCTTTGCTTCTGGCTCTGGCCACACAGATGCCCTGCACTCTGAGGAGATGGTTATCATGCTCTTGCTGGTGGCCCCAGCAGCACTGCTAGCCTGCTGTCCCCTATGCAGCTGAGAGCTTCTATTCTGTGGAGGTCAGTAACTCCTCACAAGCACAGAAAAAGAATCAGAATGTCCGTAAGAAGGAAACCAAATGACCAAAAGCAGTCATGACAGATTCTTGTGAGATCTGTGGCTGAATCTGCCTGGCAGGTCATTGTCTGCCTGGCAGGTCATTGTCAGTGACCCAGTGCCAGGTCTCCGACCTTCAGTCTACTGCTGTCCTATGAGCTGACAAAGCACCAGTCCCTCTACGAGGCCAGTTGAAGCTGGGATCATTGTATCAGCAAACCTCTGAAAACAGCTCCACTATTCCCCCAAAAACAAGGCTTTATGTGTCTTTGAGTGCCGTAAGCAAGGTTGGAACATTTGTGACCACAGGGAAAAGCTGCTTATTGATTGTTATCCCCAATTCTCAGGGACAGGGGAGAGGGGAAAGCTACCTAGGATGTGAATCTGAGGAAACTCCACAGAATCATAGAGTGGGAAGGGACCTCCAAAGGTCATCTAGCCCAACTCCCTGCAGTGAGCAGGGACATTCTTCACTAGATCAGGTTGCTCGGAGCCTCAACAAGCCTGGCTATGAATATTTCCAGGGATGAGGCCTCCACCACCCCTCTGGGCAACCTGGGCCTGTGTCTCACAACCCTTGAGGTGCCTTGCAAACACAAGTAAGGGAACACCCAAGCACTTTCCCCTGCCTTGCTCCAAGCTCTAGCATCTGTTTTTTTGTTTCAGGCTGTTTTGAGGATAATGAGATTTAATCAGACTACAGCTCTCCTCCTCCAGTGGTTCAAATCCTATTATCTCTTGAAGTGTTTGGAATTCTGCCCTCCTTCCCCCCTGAAATTGCATTAGGTTGCAATGGAAATTCCTTGGGGGCTTAAACCTCTCTTCCAGACAGCACTAAGTCTGGGGTTTTGTTGCTGCTTGGCTCTGCATCTGGTTGAAGGACATGGAGCTGCTGAGAGTTGGAAGGGTTCATCCCGGAGAAGAGAAGGCTGTGGGGAGACCTTAGAGTCCCTTCCAGTCCCTAAAGGGGCTCCAGAAAAGTCAGACATGGACTCTGGATCAGGGAGGGGAACGATGGGATGAGGGATGATGGCTTCAAACTTAAAGAGCAGAGATTTAGGTGAGACAGTGGAAGGAAATTCTTTGCTGTGAGGAGGTGAGCCCCTGGCCCAGGATCCCCAGAGAAGCTGTGGCTGTCCCATCTCAGGAGGAGTTCAAGACCAGGCTGGGAAGGGCTTGGAGCAACCTGGGCTGGTGAGGAGGTGTCCCTGCCCAGGGCAGGGTGTGGAACTGGATGTCCTTTAAAGGTCCCTTTCCATCCAAACCATTCTATCATTCTAAGAGAGCAGGTCACACCATGCTGGCGATCAATACTTGTCCCAAAGGAAGCCCTTAATCAGACTCCTCACCCCTACATCAATTCTCCAGGTTCAAAGTGTTTGAAGACTGATGTTGCCATGAGAATCTCAGCTGTGGCTGCTCAAATAAAATACTCTCAAGACCCCAAACAAAGCAGTATTTGAGCTCACCACACTCTGCCACTCAACCACCTCATCCTTTCTGCATCCTCCCCATTTTAAATCTGCACACATTGGTAGAGAGACTCACATATGAATTAGAATCACAGAATGTGTTGGGTTGGAAAGGGCCTCCAAATGTCATATAGTGCAACCCCCTGCAGTGAGACCAGGTTGCTCAGACCCTCGGCAAGTCTGGCCTTGAATGTCTCCAGGGATGGGGCCTCCACCACCTCTCTGGGCAATCTGGGCCACTGCCTCACTACCCACATGGGGAAAAACTCCTTCCTAATGTCTCATCTAACCCTGCCCTGCTCTCGTTTCAAACTATTGCCCCTCATCCTGTCACTCCATGCCCTGGTAAACAGCTCCTCGCCAGCTACCCTTTCAGGAACTGGGAGGCTACTAAAATGTCTCTCCACAGCCTTCTCTTCTCCAGGCTGAAAAGCCCAATCTCTTTCAGCCTGCCCTCATAGTATAGGGGCTCCAGCCCTCTTATTATCCTTGTGACCTCCTCTGGAACCTCTCCAACAGCTCCATGTGTTGTATTTGCTTAAGGCCCTAGAGCATGATACAGTACTCCAAGCAGGGTCTCACCAGAGCAGAGGTAAATCCATCTTTTCTTGCTGTGCCACCAGCTCTGACTTCTACCAGCCCACCCTGCATCCCTTTGCACACCTATCACCCATGGCTCCCAGGCCACTGATACTTCTGCTGATACGTCTGCTGCTGGCTCTGGGTAACACGATTACTTAGAAGCGGAATTATTCTTTCTGGACTAGAAGGCTATTACGAGAATCTGGGCTATAAATCTGGGGATTTTTTCTTTTCTGGACACATGACTGGATCTTCAGAAACATTCTGGCCACATGATTAATGTTGGTTTTAAGCTGTGTGGGCCACTGACGTCTTTAAATCCCCAGATGGCAGGATCCTGCTCCATGGCAGCCATCAGGATGGAGGAACCAGGGCTCTTCTAGATGGAGTGAACTGGGGATGAGTGATCCCACAGTCATCCTGGCACAGACAGGACACACAGAGTGTTTGCCAGGACATGGAGCAATAGGACAAGGTCAATGGTTTAAAACTAGACAAGGGCAGGTTGAGATTAGAAAGAAATTCTTTCCATGAGAGTGATGAGACACTGGCAGAGGTTACCCAGAGAGGTGGTAGAGGCCCCATCCCGGGAAGGAACTCAGGCCAAGGTGCTTGAAGCTCTGAGCAACCTGATCTAGTGCAGGATGTCCCTGTTCACTGCAAGGAGGTTGGACTAGATAGTCTTTGAAGGTCCCTTCCAACTATATGATTCTATGCTTATGCACTCCATTTCTCTCATGGCCACTTTGGCAAGGTACAAGGCTGACGGCCAGACGGAGAGGGGCAAAGGAAGGCTGCGCAAAGCAGCTCCAGCAGATGCATAAGACCATTTATTCTAATCTCCTTATGCACAAGGAAGGCGCAAGGCTAAGAATCTTCTCCTATCAAGAGATAAGCCAGGAGGCAACCAAGGTGACGATCCCCGGGTGAACATAACAGAGCAGCACTGTGCCAGGGCAAACAAGTCGCATTTGAGCTATGGCCATATGTCATTGGTGCAGAGGAAGCCATGCCATGCCTTAGTGGTACTCATTAACTCAAGCACTGTTTATCTTTTCTAAGGTCACTTCTCAGCTGGCATAAGAAGGGAGCAGAGCATGTTGGCAGCAGCAAAGCCATCACTAGTACAGGTGCCATTCTTCCTGCAAAGCTGATGGTGATAAGGAGGGGAAGATCACTGCTGCCCACAGCTCTCAGGTCAGAAGTGGTTTCCAATGGACAGAGAATGTGGAGCAACTGCCCCACATCAGTAGTGGAAGAGCTTTAAACTGAAAAAGGGAAGATTTAGAGATCTGAAGAGAAAATTCTTTGCTGTGTGGGGACTGCCACATCCCTGGAAGGGACCAAGGCCAGGATGGACAGAACTAGGAGCAACGTGGGAGGAGTCCCTGCTTAGGGCAGGAGATGGGACTGAGTTGGTGGGCTTCTAGGTCCCTTCAAACCCATGGTTTATGATTCTACGAGGAACTGGCTGTAGGAAAAAGATGGTCATTGGGACAAGAATCATAGAGTTGGAAGGGACATTCAAAGGTCATCTAGTCCAATCCGCTGCACTAAGCAAAGATCTACCTGACAGGAATAAAACAAGGATGTTTGGATGCAAGTGGGTCAGAGCAGAGCTGACACACACAGCACATCTCAAGCCAAATCATGGATCAGATTCACAGACCGGTTGGGGTTGGAAGGTTCTTCTGGAGATCACCCAGTCCCACCCCCTGCCAGACCAGGGTCTCCCAAAGCAGGTACCACAGGAGCACATCCAGGCAGGGACTGAATATCTTTAGAGATTCTACCACCTCGGGGGGGGGGGGAGGTGCTGGTGCTAATCCAGCAGCCAGGAGAAATACATGAATCAGCACAAGAGAAAGGAATTTGTTACAATCCCTAGAAAAAGAAATCAAGTTGAACTTCTAAGGACACCTATCCAAGAAAACACAAGCCCACACTTGTCAGGAGAAAATTACAGATGAAGCAAAGCACTGCAAGGAAGGACGGAGAGAGAATACATTCACATTTCAACGCAGCCTGTGTGAAATGCACAAACACAAGTTTTTTTCTCCCAAACACATTACCCTCTGCTTCTATATAACCCTCATTGGATAGCACCATGAAGAGAAAATTCACAATTAACTCAAAAAAAAAATCATGATATCCTGTTTCGTGCAGAGCAACTTGGGTTAATTACATGAGCCCTGATAACGCAGCCATTTTCCGAGCCAGACACAGGAAGTGACACTTCCATTTTCACAATCATAGCACCATACAGTTGAAAGGGCCCTTCAAAGGCCATCTAGTCCAACACCCCGCAGTGAGCAAGGACATCGTGCACTAGATCAGGTTACTCAGATGGCTGCACACCACATCAAAGAGATGTCCTCCAACTTGCAGGTACCTTCAAGTACTGGGAGGCTGCTATGAGGTCTCCCCCTACCCTTCTCTTATCCAGGCTCAAGCAGCTCAAACTATCTCAGCCTGCCCTCGTAGCAGCCCTCAGATCATCCTCAGACTGTTCTGCTTCTCTTCCAAACAGCCCTGACAGACAAACATTCGTTGCTAATTAGCAGACTGTGACTTTTATGGCAAAGCTCATCCTAGCCAAGATTCAAAATGCACTGATAAACATCACAGTAATTTTTCAGGGCAATTAAAAAGAACTAAGATGAACTGAGGAACAGCCCACGCTCTTTTAAAGCAATTGCTTCACACATCTTGCAATGCTGGGAGAGAATTCAAGGGAGAACCATGTTCTGGAGCCACTTTCTGCTCCTCCATTGCATTCACAGACAGGAGAAGGGCACCCTGAAAGAGGGGAGATTTAGATGAGACATAAGGGAGAAATTCTTTGCTGTGAGGGGTTGAGTCCCCAGCCCAGGCTGCCCAGAGAAGCTGTGGCTGCCTCATCCATGGAGGGGTTCAAGGCCAAGTTGGATGGGGCTTAGAGCAACCTGGGCTGGTCAGAGGTGTCTCTCTCCAGGGTAAAGGGGTTGAACAGAGAGCCTTTAAATATCCCATCCCACCTAAACCATGCTCTGACCACCAGCCACACCCTTCATAGACACAAGCCGCCCAGTTCATGTCTTTCAGGTTCCAGCCCCCTACCCTAGGCAGGGAGAGGGACACCTCTCACCAATCCAGGTTGCTCCAAGTCTTATATAACCTGACCCTGAAACCCTCCAGGGATGGGACAGCCACAGCTTCTCTGGGCATCCTGGGCCAGGGGCTCACCCCCTCAGAATAAACCATTTCTTCCTCAGATCTAATCTAAATCTTCACTCTTTAGTTTGAAGTTCCTCCCCAGCTTTTCTGGAGAACCTTTAGGGACTGGAAGGGGCTTTAAGATCTCCGCACAGACCTCCCTTCTCCAGACTGAACAACCCCAACTCATAGAATGGTTTGGGTTGGAAAGGACCATATAGATCATCTAGTTCCAACCCCTTCGCCTCCCCCTAGACCAGGCTGCTCAATACCTCATCCAGCCTTGCCTTAAACACTTCAAGAAAGGGGGCATCCACAATCCGTCACAGTGTCTCACCACATGGTTTGGTATCTTTGACGCCCCATAGAGCAAAGGCCACTGCTCAGAAACCACACCGGCAGCAGCAATTTGGGGATTGTCAAAGACAGAGGAATAGAAACACACACACAAACCAGGCCCTGGGCGCAGACAGCAATCATCACTCATCAAAACTTCATTGCACATCTAGTGTCTCTAGAAAGCACAACAAATCCCTTGCTCTCATCTTGCTGCTCAGGACATAGCAGAAGCTCAGCCAAAGCTTTGAGCCAGGTCATTTGCACTTAACCTATAAGTGCTGCTGCCTTCTCCTCCAACTGCTAAGCTGGGCAGAGGTTCAAAAGTCTGAATTTATCCACAGAACAGGAGAAGAAAGAAGAACACCTCTAATCTGTACATTGTAGAAATCATGAAGCCTCAGAAAAATTCAGAAATTCCTTACAGCTCCTGTGGGGAGCTGCATGCCATTTAAAGGCTGACGCTCAAGGTCTCAAAACAATTAGAAGAGCCCATGGGAAAGGAGTTCAGTGATTCAAGAACAGGGCTCAAAGGCTTTGCCTCCTCCACACCCTTCCTAAGGATGCTGCAGGAGAAGGCAAGCAGCTTGTCTGGGGGCCTGAAGAGCTGACCTTTTAATCACTGAGGCCTCGAGCCCCATATCCACCTTGTCTCCATCAAAAAGCTTTTCCTTTCTACTGCCCTTGCTACCAGTTTTGTTGTTCCACTGCATTGAACAGCCTCTGGCACACACTGGTGTCTCTGCTTGGCAGAGTAAAACCCTGCAGACATCTCTTTAGGGCTCAACTTTCCAGAAGAAACTATAAACCCTGACAGAGACAGCTTCCAGCCATCTGCTTCCTACAGCACAGCATCCATAACCCTGCTCTCCACAGCACTCCAAAGCTGAGGAGCTCATTTCTTGAGGCTGGGTTCCTCCTTCCAAGAAGGTTGGCTACGGGACACGAGGAAACAGCCTTGAGTTGTGCCAGGGGAAGGTCAGGGTGAGTATTAGGGAAAATTTTTACCCTAAAAGTAAAAATTTTTACCCTAAAAGTAAAAATTTTTGTCAAGCATTGGAACAGCTGCCCAGGGCAGGGGTTGAGGCCTCATCCCTGGAGGGATTCAAGAGCCAGCCATGGTTCAGGGCAGAGGAACCCACAGAAACTGGTCAACCAACAGTCAAAGTGTGATACATGGACCTGGTTAAAGGCAAGCTGATCAGATGGTCATAGAACCATAGAATCAGAGTTGGAACAGAGCTTCCAAGGCCACCTAGTTCAACCCCCTACAATGAGCAGAGACATCTTGCACAGATCAGGTTACTCAGAGCCTCAGCAAGCCTGGCCTTGAATGTCTCCAGGGATGGGGCCTCCACCACCTCTCTGGGTAACCTCTTCCAGTGCCTCACCACCCTCGTGGGAAAGAACTTCTTCCTCATGTCTCATCTAAACCTGCCCTGCTGTAATTTAAAAACACTGCCCCTCATCCTATTGCTCGATGCCCTAGCAAACAGTCTCTCTCCAGCTCTCTTGTAGGCCCCTTCAAGTACAGGGATGGCATTATGAGGTCTCCCTGCAGTCCTCCCATCTCTAGGCAGGCTGGAAGGACCTTTAAACCCAAACAGGACACGTCATTGCCCTCCTCTGGTGGGAGACCTCATTCCCTCCCATGCCACGCATAAGGAGTGGCACTCCGATGTCTTCCTTTGCTGCCATTTCTCCCAAACCTGAGGGTTATGTTCCCTGAGGGGACACAACAATACACCTTTCAGGAAAGACCGAGGTCCAGCCAGTCTCAGGGCAGAGGCTCCTTCTTGCACTTCCACCCAGTTCACACTGTGAGAAAAACACACAAGCAGAGACCAGCACACATGCAGCCACAGCCCAACATGCAACACACATCACTCCCTTAATTTTTAGGCTTATTGCCCTCTACAACTCACATAAAGAGGGTGTAGCCAGGAGGGGTCAGGCTCTTCTCCCACAGAACAGGCCATGGGACAAGTTGAAATGGCCTCAAGTTGTCCCCGGGAAGGGTTAGGATTTTTACCCTGAAAGAGTTGTCAAGCGTTGGAAGAGGCTGCCCAGGGCAGAGGTTGAGACAACATCCCTGGAGGGATTTAAAAGATGGGCAGACACAGAGCTTAGAGATATGGTTTAGGGCTGATTCTTGCCAGAGCTGGGTTGATGATTGGACTTGATGATTTGAAAGGACCCTTCAAAACTGGCTGTTTTATGATTCTACAAGAGTTGGATGAAAGAGTATGACAGCAACCAACATCTGGCTACAAGACATGCCTCATGAACAGTCACAGGCTACTTCATTGCACCAGAAGACACCAGTAAAGCACAGGACCTCAAAGGGCAGAGATGAATAAAGCAGAACCACAAGCTGCTGAAGCAACAGCAGGCACAATAAGGTTGCATCAAACGCAAGGCACATGACTGGTATACAAAAAAAGAGTGACAAACCATCCAAGCTGCCTGGAAGCAAGAAGACACATGAAGACACGTGAAGTTGCAGGGTTCTGCCCTCACTCACAGTCAATCTCACTTCCCACTGGTACTTTCAGCACCATGGTGGCCACGTGAGCAGCCTCCCCTACTCACAGAAATGAACCAACAGTCACTGTGACACAGAAAACAACACCCAGCTCACAGACTGGAAGGAATACAAGTGCTGCATGCAAACCATGAAGCCATCCCTACCCTCTCCACAGCTCTGTCAAGGCCCTAGCTCACACACTGCATCCAGCTGTGTTTTCACCATGCTGGGGAAAGGCACAACTTGCACAAGGGAGAGTTGCCTGGGTGCCTCTGTGAAAACAGGACACGGAGGCAGCCTGGAGGTAAGGAAGAGGTAGGTCTATCTCCAAAACTAAGCAAAGCAGGAGTGTCCCAGATGTCTCATTTTTTTACCCTTCCTGTAATTTTATAGGGGGTTGTATAAAAGCCTGCTCAGAAAGCAATCTGCAGGCAGGTTTTTAGAGGAGCAGATTACCTCTGGAATCTCACTGCAAAGATTACACTCCAAACAAGCAGCTCTTGGCTGCATCTTTTTTGGCAGAGGTAAATTAAGCCAAAGAGAACATCTGGTTTGGGCAGAAGACATTCAATACTCAACAACAGTAGAGCACCCAGTTTGCATTTCTTCTTAAGGTCGACACATGTATCCTGCTCTACAGCCTCCAAAAAAAGAGCTTTGTTTTTGATACGGAGACCTCCATCCTTCCAAGAAGCATTCATCATCTGCACCATGCTAATGAGAGAGGAAGGGCTGGGGCAGACACATTTAGAATGTGTCTGGTTCTCTGACCTCTGCAAGTATCTCCTCAGGAGAAGACTCGGTACATGACTGCCTGACAAGACTGCAACATACTGGAATCATGGAATGGTTTGGGTGGGAAGGGACCTTAAAGATTCTAGCTGGTTACAAACCCCTGTCAAAGGTAGGGACACCTCCCACCAGCTCAGGCAGCTCCAAACCCCGTCCAACTTGGCCAGGAAGCCCACATAGGATGAGGCAGCCACAGCTTCTCTGGGCAACATGAGCCAGGGACTAATCCTCCTCACAGCAAAGAATTTCTACCTAATACCTACACAGAATTTGCCTTCTCTCAATTTAAAACTGTTACACCCCACTCTAGCTATTTATTCCAGCGAAGAACCCTTCTCACTTTAGATTAGACTAACTTACACCGTCTCCAAGGGAATAGAATCATAGAATGCATAGAGTTGGAAGGGACCTCCAAATGCCATCTACTCAAACCCCCTGCAGTGAGCAGGGACATCCTACACTAGATGAGGTTGCTCAGATCCTCAGCAAACCTGGCCTTGAATGTCTCCAGGAGAAGAGCACACACCACTTCTCTGCACAACCTGGGCCAGTGTCTCCCCACCCTCACAGGGAAGAACTTTCAAATGTCTCATCTAACCCTGCCCTGCTCTAATTTAAAACCACAGCACCTCATCCTATCACTCCATGCCCTGACACAGTCCCTCCCCAGCTTTCTTGTAGGCAAGCTGCACAAAAATCCCAGAGTCCTATCAAAGAAGTGTGATGTGCAACCAAAAACTCATTGATAAAACTGCACTTTTTGCCACACAGCTTCCTCGGGAGGAGGAGCTCTTTAGTGCCCCTTCAAGAGCAGCTAATGGATGGTTCCCTCCACAACCCTGCCACCCATGGCAGAAAGCCAGCTTGTGACAGAAGGAGCACACACCTACCTCTCTCCCCCACAGCCAAGTAGAAATGTGCATGCTGCAAAGCTCAAACCATCTGGACTCCTGACTCGTTGCTTCCCATCTGTGCTCCTGGCAGCAGCCACAGGGAGTAAAGCAGCCAGGTCTGGAGAAAGATGGGGATCATCTTGCACAAAGCTCTTCTATAGCAGCTCCAGGGATGGCAGCTTCTCTCCTGAGGGCAGGGACACATCCTTTCCCTCGGACACACATTGTCTCCATCATATCTCCCCAAATCTGCTTGCTCCTCTCCAGATCCATTGCATGCTGGTTTGGAGAGCCTCCTCCAAGCACAGCTTAAAGGCTGAGGCAGAGTCTTCTGCAGTAGGAACCGGTGTTTGGCTCTGACCACACAAGACCATTTTTGGGTGGTCCCATCTAAGACAAGCCACTTGTTCTACTTGCTTTCCAACTACACTGGCTTTGGGTAGATTTTCAAGTCACAAAACATGAGCCAACTTCTCAGGTGACCTGTGATGCTGCCTCCTCAACCGAGGTTAAAGACACAGGCCCACTTTGGGGATGAGGTAGAGAAAGCAGTTCAGGAACAGCTTAATTATTCTTCCATGACTCTGCATTGTCATCTACACACTCCCCACACTGCTCCTGCCCGTTCAGGATGACAATTTAGGCTGCTTCAAAAAGTTTTCTGGGTTATCAGCATCCTGAAGGTCAACTGGATTTCAGTCAGCAAGGTAGCAATGGGTCTGGAGTCACACCTTCAAGGCAAATTAAAGGGGAGGGTAGAAGCCTCAAGGATGGGATATGTGACCCAGTATCACGGATTTCAACCTGAATCACCTTTTTTTTCAAGGTTAAAATAGAAAACAGAAATAAAAAGCTGCCCAAGCAAACACGATCCATGGGAAGGGAGCAGTGCAGAAAACACCTGGGGTTTCATCACCCCACCAGGGCAGTCCAGCGTATCAGCACCCAGTACTCTTTGCAATATAATTGTAATAATCTCCAACAAAGTGCTTTCAGTCACAGGAGATGACAGAGGAGGGTCAGCACAGACCAGAACTCTTTGAGAGCCAAGCAAACCCTCCCCCTCTTATCAAACTACCCGTTGAGTCAGTAAAACCACAATCTCTCCAGGAAAACCTACTTCAGCCTGTGAGAGTGTACTCCCACCCTCAGGGTGGACGCAGCCATGCCAGAGCAGCCAAATTAGTTCCATGGGATATCTACAGAAAACGACTGGGGGGATAAAGGTGGACAAAGAGCTGAACATGAGTCAACAACATGCACTTGTAGCCCAGAAGCCAAATATATGCTGGGCTGAGACTCCACCCTGAGTTATTGCATCCAACTCTGGATGCACAAGGACATGGAGCTGTTGGAGACAGTTCAGAGGCAGCCACAGAGATGATAAGGGTGCTGGAGCACCTCTCCTATGAGGACAGGCTGGGAGAGTTGGGGCTGTTCAGCCTGGAGAAGAGAAGGCTGCAGAGAGACCTTCTAGCAGCCACACAGTACCCAAAGAAGCTACAGGAAAGCTGGGGACTGTTTACAAGGTCATGGAGCAATAGGATGAGGGGTAATGGTTTGAAACTAGAGTAGGGCAGGGTTAGATGAAACACTGGGAAGAAGTTCTTCCCCATGAGGATGGCAAGGCACTGGCCCAATTGCCCCACAGAGGTGGTGGAGTTTTCATCCTTGAAGACATTCGTGCCCAGGCTTGATGAGGCTCTGAGCAGATGTCGCTGTTTACTGCAGGGAGTTGGACTAGATAGCCTTTGGAGGACCCTTCCAACTCTATGATTCTATGATACAGGGGAAGTCCATGGAGTAGTCATGGACAGTCCATGCAACAAGAGCCTGTACCACCCAGAGCTCCCTTCTACATGCCAGAGGATGCCACAGCAAGGTGACACACCATAGCCACCTCTCACTTGACCACATCACCCAAGAAGGGTGGTCACTGCACGACTCCCACTCCTAGGGGCAGTTAGGGGAGACAGACACATCAACTGCGATCATATCTCACCCAGAAATGCCGTGTTACTGTAGGATGTGAAGGAAGGACAGAATGCCATCCTGAGGGACCTGTTCAGGCTGGAGAACTGGGTCCCTGTGAACCTCATGGGGTGCAACCAGGACAAGTGCAGAGTCCTGCCCCTAGGTGGGAGCAACTCCCAGTCCAAGCCCAGGCTGGGAGGTGATGGGGGGAGGAAAGGGGAGAGCTCAACATGAGCCAGCAACATGCACTGGAAAACCCCAGCCCCGTGGGCTACATCCCCACAGGGGGGCAGGGGAGGATTCTGCCCCTCTTCGAGACCCTCCTGCAGCGTTCAGCTCTAGGGGCATCAGAGAGATACGGAGCTGTTGGGGACATCAGAGGGACACAGAGGAGGCCGTGGAGATGCTGCAAAGTCTGGAGCCCCTCTGCTGTGAGGCAGGAGTGAAGGAAATTGGGGAAGGGAGGGAATCAGCCTTGAGAAGAGGGGTCTGCAGGGAGACTTCAAAGCTTCTTCTAGTCCCTAAAGGGGCTCCAGAAAAGCTGGGGAGAGACTCTGAAGCAGGGAGTGGAATGACATAACAAGGGGGAATAGTTTTAAATGGAAAGAAGGGAGACTTATGTGAGATATTGTGATGAAATCGTTTATTCTGAGGCTAGTAAGCTCCTGGCCCAGGTTGCCTAGAGAAGCTGTGTCTGGCCCATTCCTGGAGGGGTCCAACGCCAGGTTGGACAGGGCTTGGTGCAACTGGACTAGTGGGCAGTGACCCTGCCCAGGGCTGGGGGTGGCAGTGGATGGGCTTTAGGTCCCTTCCAACCCAAAGCATTCTGTGGTTCTAAGGTGTGTCTCCACTCCAGGAGCATGGTTGGGGGTGCACAGTTGGTGTGTGATCATGGAACCACCACCCCATGCTCCATCCTCCCAGCACACACAGAGTGGTTGCACATCTCACACAGTTTTCCACAACCCACCCATGCAACAGCTCAGGGTGGGAAGGAGGTAAGATAAAAAGCATTTCTATTACACTGCAATGCACCGCTCTCCCGTGCACAGTCCACCCAAGGAACCATGTGTGGAGGGGTGATCTACACAAAGGCAAGGACCAACTACACCCCCCCCGGGTACCGAGTGGTTCACACACTTCAAACAACCACCCTTCCATTGCACTGCACCCTCCCACCACAACACCAAGGCCCCTCCTCCACGGAGTCAGGACCCACAGCAGCCTCCCATCTCCTCTCCACTGCTACACCTCCACAGAATCAGGACCCACAGCAGCCTCCTATCTCCAGCTCCCCCACTGCCTCCCCTCCACAGAGCCAAGACCCACCTTCAGGCCCCCCAGTGTCCTTCCTCCACAAAGCCAACACCCAAAGCAGTCCCTCACCTCCATGCCCCCCACAGCACCCTTCCACTTCCAGCCTGCCTCCCACCTGACCACAGTACTAGGATCCACAACTCCCTCTCCAAGAGACCAGAACTCATAACATCCCACAGCAACAGACTCCATGGCTCCCACCTCCACGAAGCCAGCACTATAAAACCAAAACCTAGAGCGTACCTCATCTCTAGCACCCTCACAGCACTGGGATCCACAGCCTCCTCTCCAAAGGGCACGACGCCTGCCCCATAGCCCCAGACCCCACGGTCCCCTCTCCCGAGATCCAGGACCCACAGCAGCCCCCAACCTCCTCCCCACTGCACGAGGGGACCAGGACCCACGGCACCGTCCCACCTCCAGCCTTGGCACCAGGACCCACAGACCTTTCTCCAAGAGGCCAGGACTCAAGGCAGACGCCCACCTCCAGCCCCCCACTGCTCCACTTCCACGAAGCTAGGACCCACAGCAGCTTCTCACATCCAGCCTCACCGGCACCCCTTTCAAGGATTCAAAGACCCACGACAGATTACTCCATTCTCCCCTCCGCAGCACCAGAGCCGCCAGGGCCAGGCCCCACAGCAGCCCCCCGCCAATTCCCAAATCCCACTGCAGCTGGCCCAGGCCTCACAGCTTCCCCCTACCCAAGGACAAGACCTAGGGCAGCTCCTCACCTCCCCGGCACCGGTCCCC
>VZTY01004211.1:27820-49600 GCA_013400935.1 Turnix velox
AGGGCATTCCCCAGACTAGTGCTTTTGGGGGAGGAGTAGAGAGGACTACCACCCCTTGTGGAGTCTATAAACAACCTTTTCTCTTAGATTAATTAACTTCTGTGCTGCTTTACTCCAAGTTTCCTAAGGTTTATGCAATCAAAAGCCCTTTCTGCCCCCTTAATTTTGAAGCCACTGTTGTATTTCACCTGAATTTGATGCTGTTATCTACAAGATGTCAAGTGTCTTGACGTGTATAATTATTTTCAGCATTTTAATTTCACTTGCCTGATGTGTCATCAGATGTTCATTTAGTCCATGCTTGCAGAGGAGATTGCCATGTGTCAGCTGCCCAATGGTTTGGGTGTTTGTGCTTCTAATGGAACACCTCTGATTCAGAGAAGGACTGNTGTTTGGAATAACTAGCATCATTTTAATTTAATTTACTCTGCTGAGCTCGTCTCAAAGATGAAAAGTTCACATCGTTTCACTAAAATAATTTGAGATATTAAGAGATACCAGCTTGAGCTCCTGTGTTATGAAATACTGCAGAACCCACACAGGAGGGAGACAAGTGGGATATCTCAGCAGCAGGAGGATTTTCAGTTAGAATTTGGACCTTTGTTGGGTACCAGGTGCTCAGACTATCAGTAGGACAAAAAAGAAATCAAGCTGTTAATTTTTGGCATATGTTCTAGTTCTGAGAGGAAGAGCTGCTAGATAATGGATTNATTAAGAGATATCAGCTTGAGCTCCTGTGTTATGAAATACTGCAGAACCCACACAGGAGGGAGACAAGTGGGATATCTCAGCAGCAGGAGGATTTTCAGTTAGAATTTGGACCTTTGTTGGGTACCAGGTGCTCAGACTATCAGTAGGACAAAAAAGAAATCAAGCTGTTAATTTTTGGCATATGTTCTAGTTCTTCTGTGAGGTAGAGCTGCTAGATATTTGATTTGAGAGCACAGATTCTGTTTGAAACCTTAAGTAAAAAGGCTTGTTCTCTGTGAAGGGTAAAAACCCTGTATTTAAGTATTGATGTTGCTATCAAACTTGATACCAAGGAACAAAAAAACCAAATCATTAAACAAATGTTCTTTCTTCTTTTCAGGTTTCCTCTCAAAAAACCTACAAGGTGAGTTACTCAAGTTTGACTGTTTATTCCAAGTTACAGTGCAGCATTTTTGAAGGAGGGATGCTTTTAAAAGATTTAAAAAAAAAAAGTACAAATACAGATAGCAGTAAGCATTACAGATGTGAGGAAATTAATATCCAGATTGGGAGAGGGTGCCAAAAATCTATCTGGTGGTGTATTTAAAGTGCATGGCATAGTGTTACCATTTGCATTTCTGTTCCATACACTGCTGGGTTGTCTTACCTGACATATGAGAGGGTCAGAGAAAGTGACACTTTGCTGGAGTATGATGTCCAGGCACTTCCTTTGGTGGGAGCTATTCTAAATCTTTAATATTTGTAGACAAAGATATTTCAGGTTTGCTGGGGGAGGAGGTAGAGTTAAAATTCCATAGGTTTCCCCAGTTTTATGTAACTTAAATTTATTTTACTTCTTAAATAAGTTATGGCCTGGTTCTTGACTGGTAAAGAGAAAGCACTTGCTGTTAGTTTCAAAGATTAATGAGACTGTTTCTAGAACCTTGGATGCCCTCACAAAGATTCTGAGGGAGATCCTTTTTCCACTTGAGCTCAGCCGGGGAATAAATTTTTAAAGTGAACTTAATACGTAGGTTTTAATCTAAATTCCTTGTCAGTGAGCAGAGCTAGCTGAGGTTATTTCCCTAAAGCCCTGGCAGGGAGGCAGAGCTGCTGTTGGCCAGGCTGTGAGGGCTCTCTCTGCTTTGCTTTGACACAGACACGGCAGCATTCTGAGCAGAGAGTCTCCAGCTGACAAGAAGCAGAAGGTTGAACGCTGCAGCAGCACCCACGACTTTGATCCTACAGGTAAACTCCTCAAACTTCACAGGTGAAACTTTGAAACTTCAGTCTGAGAAGTGCAATAAAAATTAATTTAATCTTTTGAGCAGATGTGCTTCTCAGGGACACGTTCTTCTGTGATTGCAAAGCCTTTTTTTGAAGCATGTGGGCATCAAAATGAGTCTGGGCAGCTGTTAACTGTGCAATAAAAAACCCCAGATTAGTGGTATCAGTGACTAATTATAACTGCTTCCTCTTTCAGAAAAGTTAGTTTGGAATCTCAGTAGGCAAATGCTGTAACTAGTTTGTGTGCAGTTATTTTAGCTGTTTTGGGTTTTTAGTTGAAGTGTGAAGTTGCAGATGTTGTAGGCTCATCTAAGGGCTGGAAGTCCTTGATGAGGTTTGTTTGGGTTTTTTTTGAGCCTCCATAGATTTTAATCCATCTCTGTCACTTTTCAAGTGCATTTGTACTTCTCAAATGCACTTGAAGATAAATACCTATTTTTGAAGTATGTATTACCCTTTTTTTTATTTTTTAACCTTACACTGTTCAGAATTAGGGTCAATTCAGTGAGCCTGTCTTGGAAATTAGGATGCATGCAGGGATTCTTCATTGTCTCTCTGAATCACTAACCCAGTGACTCCTCTGTTTGTTCATGAAATGCATGACAGGCTCTCCCCTGAGCCTCCTGGCCCCATGCAATGTGCATTTTTTATGTCTCTGCATTCTGCTGTTCAGTCTTTTCCCTGGGGCTTGTGGAAGAGGAGAGAGCTGAATGTGAAGGTAGAAGAACTTGTAGAAGGTGTTTTCTGCACAAAACATTTGCAGCTGATGTTTAGAAACCATCCTGTTTGTTAATGCTTTCTGCCACTAGCTCCATTACTCCTTCCTAGTGTGCACAAGATAAATTAAACTAGACATTTAGTGTTGGTTTTAAAAAAAATCCCTTGAGAAAAATCTGAATTAGGGCTTGTCATCTTTGTTTTTGGGAATGTGTAATATAAAATTATTTCAGGTTGGGATAGATCTCAGGCTATGAAGCAGGTTTTTTTTTTTGTAGAAGGGATTTGTTTTCTTTAGAAGCAAACTTCAGGAATCTTCTAATCTTAATTTGGTGAAAGTCATTCCAGTTTTAAGAGCTGTTGCCTGGCACCACTGTTATGATGCTTGTGATCAGGTCTGATAAATGAAATCTACACTGTAGCCATCCTAAAATTCTTTTCTCTTTAAAGGCTGAATTTAGAATGCAGAACTCCTGTGTATATGTCTTCCCTGACTCTGGAGATAAAAGTTACCAGAGTTTCTCTACTTGGACTGTTTGTTTGTATTTTTTTATCCTGAAAGCTTTCCATACAGAACTTCTTTTTACTGTGTCTTAGTTCCTGTAATAGATTCTTTGTGGTGTTACCTGTTTCTTCATGCTCATTCACCCCTTATTCCAAGTGTTCCACCTATGTTGTGTTCACATCTTATTTGTGTTTTGCACGATTTTAACCTAATAAATCAGTCTGTGTTATTCATGAAGTTTGTTTTTTTTTTTTTCTCATGTTTGGTCTCCATATTTTCTATATCTCTCTCTCCTTTTCTCCTGCTCTCGTGCAGATAGCTCCTCCAAGAAGACAAAGTCTAGTTCAGAGGAGAGTAGATCCGAGACATATGGTAAGCTGCTGCAGCTGCTGCAGCCCTGCACCTTTGCAGTCTGCTCCCTGCTCTCTGTCTGTGCACCCCAGGCTTTTTATTCTCCACGTGATGTGCATGGTTGGCTCTGCAGCAGGGAGTGGGGAAACTGGGTTTAAATGTTGCTGTCAGCTTGTAGTTGTGTAGTGGCTGGAAACTAACCTGTACCTGGCGAGCTCAGGCTGTCACCTGCACTCTCCTGTTACCCACTGAGAGTTGGGGAAACTTGTTCCCTTCTTGGAGATCTTTTGCTTTTTGGGATTGTGTGAGGACATGGTCTGTCCTGGTCTGTGGAAGAGTTTTTTGTGATCATAGAAAAGTCTGTGTCTTTTAACTGTGGAGTTTAATCCAGGTGAGCCAGCAGTTCATCTGTTTGCTTTAATTGTGGATGATTTCATGTCAGTATCTTTTCATGTTTCACTGAAGTGGAAACATGCAGGAATATGAACTTCATCACTCTTCATTCTGGAGAGGATGATTTCCCTGGCAGTCCTGTGATGTTCTGTGTTGCTGTGATGTTGTGAACTTGCAGACAGGATCCAACTGGCATGTAACAGTTTGGGATAGAGAAAAGCTGCTTGGTGCTGTTACAGCTCTGCTTGTAAGGAACATTAAAAAAGAAAAGCAGGAAAGATCAACCCAAATGCAAAAAAACCCAACAGCTCTGAAGGGTTCTTTCTAAACCAATATAGGAATATGAGCAGCAGCCCTCCTGTTCAGGGAGGTGTGATCTGTTCCTTCTGTGAAAATGAAATCTCTAAACTTGCCCTGAGATTGTCTTTAAAAAAAAACAAACAAACCAGGAAAGTAACATGACAATCATGTCCCTCAGGGTGTGAGACACTCAGAAGCAGTAAACAGGTTTTGAGAGTAGCTGGAAACCTATCAGGGGGAGACCTGGCTTGCTGCAGCTTGTGTGTCTTCAGAGAGAAGAATCAGGGAAGTGGCCTACTTGGAAAACATTTGGGGAAGGTGCTCCTGATGAGTTTACATTGAAACCTTGAGCAGTTCCTCTTGCTGGTTAGGTGCTGGTTAGTGGCAGTGGGGTGAGGTTGACTGGTTCCCTGTGTCTTCAACCTGCTTTAATTTTTGCCTGACGCTGCTGCTTACCCTTAATGTACTGGAGGTGCTGTCAAACTATTGTAGGTTAATTACAGGAAACGTTTGGTATGCTTGATGGAATGTATCTGTGTTTATACTTCTCCCTCAGTCTGTGCAGTGTCCTGGTTTTTCATGAGTGGTAGAAAGAAACACGACTTCCTAACATAAGCCTTTACTTCCCCCAAAATTTCCTGCAGATGCTCTGTCCGTGTCTAGTGTCCATGGGAGCAGTTTCCACTCATCCTTCCTTTCCAGCAGCCTCTGCTCTGTTGGACCTTGCCCTGCCTTTTTTTTTCCCCCACCCTCTACTTTTCCCAGGTTCACTGGTATGTGGAGAGAAGTCTGCTGTTTGTTTTGGATGGAACCAAACTATTTAAAACCCTACAAGTAGAAATACTGTACTGATATTTTTCTTGCTGCTGACTGGATGTGAGCTGGTCCTTTCTGTAGCTACCCAGGGGGAAGTGAATAATAGAAAAAAGTCTTGACTGACAACAGGAAAAGGAGGTGGGGCTTTTGTGTGTGTGTGTTTGTGCTTACCTCTTGAAATTCGTAATTAAGCAGCAGGAGACCAGAATTTCTTGAAGTATGTGAGTGGTTTGGGGGAGGCAGGGAGGGTAGGAAGGAAATTGTTCTGGTGTACAGAAGCTGATTTGCAGTGACACGAAACTTAGAGTATGAATTTTTCTTCCTCAAATCCAACCATCTCCTGTGTGATGAATAAAATTTAGATGATCAGGAGAGAGGCCAAGTGTAATTCTGGACATGCTGTAATTTACCAATTAGCACCACAACCTCCTACAATACTTGTTACCTCTCAAAGCAGAGTGTCCATGACCTTGAGGAGCTGGGAGTTTGCCCTTCCCTGTTATTCAGGGCAGAGCAGGGGGAGTGGTGCCACCTACTGAAAAGCTCATCGAGATTTTCTTGCAATTCCTTTTTTCTGAGGCTGGTCATTTCTAACCACTTTCATTTTCAATCTGAAAACCTCTCTGACTACACAGCCCACAAGTGGCTGCTTTACTCTTGGCTTGATGTTATCCCAGTGAGTCCAGGGATTTGTAATATGCAGCAGGATGGAAAAGTATTTTAAGAATTTTTTTTTTTCTTCTCCACAGAATTTTATAAAACCACTCGAGATACAAATGTGCAGTCTGATTTTTGTGTATTTAAAGTGCAGTTACAGAGGTGTCTCCTCATTACATGCCATGAGAATACTGTCATTTGAAGGTGTATGTGGGAACAAGATTATTATTGATTTGATTTTGAGTACCACCAGTGATGGATTGGTTCTGTTGGCCTTGTAACCTGTTGGAAGCATCAGCTGGAAAAAGTGAAATATCACAACAAGCTGTCTCAAAATGAATGACTCATAGTTTGTGTCCAGGGAATGCTAAGAATTGGAACACAAGAGCAAAAAAAGGTGAATGAAAGGCTGAGCATTGACTCTGCAGGGCTGCCCCAAACTCCTAGAAGCTAATCCAAGTGGGTGAAGTCAGCTTGGTTATTAATTTCATGTAAGAGTTCCTGAATATCCAAGTGTGACAGTAAGAGCTATTGAACCTTTACATTGCATGTCATTGGGCTCTCAGGGCTTTGTGGCTTTCCTTTCAGTCCATTCCAGTGTTTCTAATGAAGTGCTCAAGGTACAAGATGTGGGTTATGAAAACAATGCTGCTCTGCTTTTAAAATTCCACCACTAAGCAGATTTCACATTGGATGTATTTCATGTAAAGAACCAAAGTGGCTTTCTGGGCTAGTTCTTCCTCACATCAGAGTAAAATAGAACACTTGAATCATAGAGTGGTTTGGATTGGAAGGGACCTTAAAGGTCATCCAGTTCCAACCTCCCAGACACCTCCTACTAGACCAGGTTGCTCCTCATCCAGCTTGGCCTTAAACACCTCCAGGGACTGAGGGAGCATCCACAACCTTTCTGGGCAACCTCTTCCAGTGTTTCACCACTTGAAGATTCTCTCTTTACTCCACCTTGTTCAGTGTGCAGAAAAGCTTCAGATAACTTCATTAAGATCACTATAAATCTGCTGTGTGTCACTCTCAGGCATCTTAGAACTTAAATTCTATTCTGTGAGGTCAGTTTATGTTGTGTCTCCTGCTGTTTTTCCCCTACTTCAGCATCAGATTAATTCAAGGTGAACACTTGTCATGACATCCAAGGGTTATTTGGTCTGGAAAAGAAAGAAAATAAGTGGAAGAGCAAGGAATATATGCAGAGCTATTCTGTGCCTTTAACGAAGGACAGTTCTTGTGAGTCAAAAGATTAGTTAGAATCTTACTCATAAAACCTGTACGTCTGGCAACAGGGTTTAAAACGAGCTGTTTTTATGAAATAGCATATGTTCCCTTTCCCACACCCCACCCTGGGGCATCATTCTTGTGAAGTGAGAGCTTAAAGAAGCTAGGTCATATAGAAAAAGGGGAGGTACAGAAGGGAGAGTCATGTTCTTTCACTTAACCAGAGAAAGAGGGTGTGAAAGATGGTGGAAGGTTTTTCTCCTCTCATCTGCTTTCTCCTCACATCCCTTCCATCAGCTCCCTGCAGGTCACTATGTATAGCAGAACTTGCTTCTGCTAAGTCTGTCTCTGTGTGTGTTGCACTGAGTAATTCTGACACAGGGAAACAAAATAATTTGCCTTTAATGTCACTAAACAAGTTGAAGGAGGAGCAGATTCAAACTCTCACCTTTTGGGATTTGTGTCCTGTACTTCAGCAGCTTGGTGGGAGCTGTGGGCTTGATTTCATGAGTCCTGGTCAGTGTTTCTTTGCTGCTGCTGTTCTGCTCCTGCCCAGTATTCTCAGATGTCCCTGAGCTGAGATTTTTGCTGAGAATGGGCAGAACATTTCCTGATCAAGAAATGTGTTTAGTCCAACCCACTGATGTGACTCAGTGGCTTTGAAGAACCGTTAATACAGACAAAGGGAAACTCTCCTCATTTGTGGATGTAGCTGCTGCTCTTTAAAAGCTGCTTTTACCTCAGGTTGTGTCTGATGTGCCAGAGCTGTCTGCATCTCTGCTGGTGTACCTCTCTGTTCTGTGTAACTGAAGCTATAAGCTTGACCTGTCTCGACATTCCTATCTGTTTCTGGACTGCTGCCCTGTTTCTGTCTCTCATATATTTTCCCCCTCTGTATTGTACCAGTTTCTTTCAGTACTCTGTGATTATCTAGGAGGATAAGGTTTTGGACTGATGCCTAGCTTGTGTCTCTTTGTATTTCTCTCCTTCTCTTTCTTCTGCCTTCTCCCCACCTTTCTGATGCAGGTCTTGTTCAGAGGTGTGTTGTTATCCAACGGGATGAGAACGGATTTGGGCTGACAGTCAGCGGAGACAACCCGGTCTTCGTCCAGTCCGTCAAGGAAGGTGAGCAGATCTGCTGAACCTTCTAGCCAGAGAACAGTCTAGATGGCTTTCATCTGCATCAGAGAAGCATGATGAAGAAAACCCAAAATGCCTTCTGCAAGAGTGGGACAAGTGCAGCTTTGGGGGTAGATGTGCAAGGACTAAGAGCGTTGCAGTGTTGGGATGATGGGAGGTACCTCCTCAGTGTGAGATTGATTTGGAAACTGACCTCTTCTGAGAGGAAGCAATGACAGCTTGAAATGTGGTGGGATTGTGGTTTGATGCTTCCACTGCAAAAGGAGAACAGAACAGCCCTAAGTCTACTTACTGAGAGATTTTAATCTGGTAGAGACAAGAGGAAGTTGGGGTGAGAGTGGGAAGTGGCTTTGCATAGAGCCCCAGCAGTGCTTTGACTGCTTTTGCTTTGAATTTTTTTCTGTTGAAATTGGAACTAAAAGAATTCCTTACCTCTCTCTAGATGGAGCAGCCATGCGGGCTGGAGTGCAAACAGGAGATAGAATTATCAAGGTAAGAGCATTTGAGTAATCAGAGAAATAGATCCTTTGTATTGGAGAAGCTCTTTGCCTGAAGAATGTAACTGATACTTCTGCTTTGTTTGTGTTTTCCTGTGGGAACCAAACAGCTAAGAAATCAAGTCAGTTACTAAAAAAACTATCTAAAATGTTGCTGTAAGCTGGTGATTGTGCTACAGCAGGTAGTGACACAGGGAGAGGTGTTAACACTGAACTTTCTCTTCTTCTCTATCCCCAGGTGAACGGCACTCTTGTAACACACTCAAACCATTTGGAGGTGGTAAAGCTGATCAAGTGTAAGTAAAGGTTTTGGCACTTTGCTCCTTTAAAGCATCAGTGTCCAGTTCTCCTCTCAAGTGCCAAGGACAAGGTCTAACCTTTTCCTGTGCTGAGAGATAAAGGATGTGAATGAAGGAGTGAAGTGAAATTAGAATAATATTGTGGCACGAGAACATATACACTGTAAATGTAACTTGGTAGACTAGAAATTGGATTTGTGCTTTTGTTAGGGATATATTTATGATCAAACTTTTTGGATTACCTGAAATTTAAACAGAGGTGTGTAAAACAGAGCTGACAGTGCTCTCAGCTTCTCTGGTTTGGCAAATGAATGGGTAAAGAATGATCTGAGTTTTGTCTCTGGGGGGAAATGGCAACCAGAGAATCTGCAAGTGTGTCTGAAATGTGAATTGTTCTTCTCCCTGCAGCGGGTTCCTATGTAGCTCTCACTGTTCAGGGGCGCCCACCAGGGTTGCCTCAGATCCCATTGGCTGATTCTGAAGTGGATCTGGCAGCATTTGGGCATATGTCTCCCATCATGACATCTCCTCACTCACCTGGCACCTCAGGCAATGCAGAAAGGATAACCAGCCCAGTGCTTATGGGGGTAAGATTTCAAACTCACTTTTCAGAGAACCCACATTCTTATTCAGTGCTGACAGCCATGGACACTCTGCTTTGAGAGGTAACAAGTATTGTAGGAGGTTGTGGTGCTAATTGGTAAATTACAGCATGTCCAGAATTACACTTGGCCTCTCTCCTGATCATCTAAATTTTATTCATCACACAGGAGATGGTTGGATTTGAGGAAGAAAAATTCATACTCTAAGTTTCGTGTCACTGCAAAAGTAGGAAAGAGAGCACAGGGGTAGGATTTAGAAGCTTGAATTGCTTCTTGTAGGCTTTTTTAGAGGCTGTGTCCAAGAAGTAGATAGAAAGTAGGTGTATCCATTTTCCTTATTTTTCTTCTCAGATCAAATAAACAACCTGACCCTTAATCTCTCTGTATTTTCTAGGAGGAGAATAATATTGTCCACAACCAGAAGGTGGAGATTCTGAGAAAGATGTTGCAGAAAGAGCAGGAGCGGCTGCAGGTGCGAGAGGGGTGGAGTTAAAACGAGATGCAAATTCTGCTGTCTAAATGGGATGGAAATTAGCAGCAGGTTGTGGTTGTGAGCTTTGGTGCTGGGGAGAAACTGAGTGAAAGCTTTTTTAAAATCCTCTTTCAGTCTCTGCAGGAAGAGTGTGGCCGCTCTCCCACCTCCAAACTGCTCAAGGAGATAAAGGAGACGAAGAAGCACATTCCTCAGCTGCAGGAGCAGTTGTCCAAAGCCACGGGCTGTGCTCAGGTAACACAAAGTGTCAGGCTTCTCTCTGGTATGTTCTGGGGGAAAATTCTTGGGGGATGATGGTGTTGTGAGCAGGCAGGAGTTCTCTGCCTGGCTCTTCTGTGCTTCTGAGGCACATTGCACCCTCTAGAGTTGAGGCTTTAAAATGGACTTTCAAATCATCTGTGAAAAACCACCTTTAAGTGCAAACTATGTTGTGTTCGTTGCTCTGGCTGTCAAGAAACCTGTAAAGCTGTTCTTNGTGCAAACTATGTTGTGTTCGTTGCTCTGGCTGTCAAGAAACCTGTAAAGCTGTTCTTGCAGTGGAAAAGGAGTAACTGGAGTGTTAAAACAGCCTTGCTTTTGAAAAACAATTGTAAATTATATATTGTTCCTGTTTTCCTTCTGCCTGTAATAAGGCCTTAAAATTTGGTGTGATTTTCCTGTTGTCTTCTGTC
This sequence comes from Turnix velox, assembly GCA_013400935.1. Lineage (NCBI taxonomy): Eukaryota > Metazoa > Chordata > Aves > Charadriiformes > Turnicidae > Turnix > Turnix velox. Next base: position 38,469 of record VZTY01004211.1, read on the forward strand.
AGAAAACATTGCAGCCTTTTCTAGACAGCTGAACAAAGTTGTATAAGTGAGAATTAGTTTTTGAAACTGATGTTTAAGGATTAGCTCTTGAAATATTCTCCTTGCTCTGTGCAGACTCCCAACTCTCTTTATCTTTTCAGGATGGAGTTTTGTCCTCCAAGTCTGTGACAGAATCGTTGCAGATGAGTGAAGTGGAGGCAGAGAGTGGGGATGGTGTGAGCAAAGTGGATTGCAGTGGTGACAGCCCCTCTCGACCAAACAGTGACATTGCTGATGTGAGTCTTAACCAGCTCCATGACTTTGTTTCTGCTGAACCTTGTGGATTTGCTTTTCCTCTGCAGATTCAGTGTTTGGCTTGTACTCCTTTCTCACTAATGCTGTGTATTACTAGAACAGGCTTCTCAGTAATTACCAAAAATGTTTCCCTGAGGAGACACACTGTATTGCACTTGTATTAGGAACTGGGAAAGAAATAGTATGGGTTTGGAGTTCTTATCCAGCAGTAGATTTTCCTGGCACAATCCCTGTAACCAGACAAAGAACGATGGGTGCCAGCATCTTTCTCAGAACTCGGAGATATCAATTAGAGAATCTTTTAATCTTGGTTATGTTCCAATTGTGGTAGCTGTGACTCAGATCTAGTCAGTGGGGAAGAGCCTTCCTTCTACCAAATAAGCATTGATTACTGCCAGCAGTAAAGGCTCTTCATCTGTTCACTTGTTTGTTATCAATCTGTGCACTCGTCTGGTTTCCCCATGGGATTAATTAATCCTGAATTAAGTTGCTTTGTGATTAGTGCAGAGGGATTGAGAGTCTCTACTTGGATTTTTCCCACTGCTTGGAGCCCCTTCTTTAGAGAGGATCTCATGGAAAGAGACTGGTCAGAGAGCTGGCAACATGGATACCATATAAACCATCAGAAGAGATGGAGAGAAAAGAGAAAGCTAAAGCCTGGGCCAGTTTTGCAGCTCTGCTGCTGTTTATTACCCACCAGCTTTCTTACTTTGCNGTTCTTCTCCCTGCAGCGGGTTCCTATGTAGCTCTCACTGTTCACGGGCGCCCACCAGGGTTGCCTCAGATCCCATTGGCTGATTCTGAAGTGGATCTGGCAGCATTTGGGCATATGTCTGCCATCATGACATCTCCTCACTCACCTGGCACCTCAGGCAATGCAGAAAGGATAACCAGCCCAGTGCTTATGGGGGTAAGATTTCAAACTCACTTTTCAGAGAACCCACATTCTTATTCAGTGCTGACAGCTATGGACCCTCTGCTTTGAGAGGAAACAAGTATTGTAGGAGGTTGTGGTGCTAATTGGTAAATTACAGCATGTCCAGAATTACACTTGGCCTCTCTCCTGATCATCTAAATTTTATTCATCACACAGGAGATGGTTGGATTTGAGGAAGAAAAATTCATACTCTAAGTTTCGTGTCACTGCAAAAGTAGGAAAGAGAGCACAGGGGTAGGATTTAGAAGCTTGAATTGCTTCTTGTAGGCTTTTTTAGAGGCTGTGTCCAAGAAGTAGATAGAAAGTAGGTGTATCCATTTTCCTTATTTTTCTTCTCAGATCAAATAAACAACCTGACCCTTAATCTCTCTGTATTTTCTAGGAGGAGAATAATATTGTCCACAACCAGAAGGTGGAGATTCTGAGAAAGATGTTGCAGAAAGAGCAGGAGCGGCTGCAGGTGCGAGAGGGGTGGAGTTAAAACGAGATGCAAATTCTGCTGTCTAAATGGGATGGAAATTAGCAGCAGGTTGTGGTTGTGAGCTTTGGTGCTGGGGAGAAACTGAGTGAAAGCTTTTTTAAAATCCTCTTTCAGTCTCTGCAGGAAGAGTGTGGCCGCTCTCCCACCTCCAAACTGCTCAAGGAGATAAAGGAGACGAAGAAGCACATTCCTCAGCTGCAGGAGCAGTTGTCCAAAGCCACGGGCTGTGCTCAGGTAACACAAAGTGTCAGGCTTCTCTCTGGTATGTTCTGGGGGAAAATTCTTGGGGGATGATGGTGTTGTGAGCAGGCAGGAGTTCTCTGCCTGGCTCTTCTGTGCTTCTGAGGCACATTGCACCCTCTAGAGTTGAGGCTTTAAAATGGACTTTCAAATCATCTGTGAAAAACCACCTTTAAGTGCAAACTATGTTGTGTTCGTTGCTCTGGCTGTCAAGAAACCTGTAAAGCTGTTCTTGCAGTGGAAAAGGAGTAACTGGAGTGTTAAAACAGCCTTGCTTTTGAAAAACAATTGTAAATTATATATTGTTCCTGTTTTCCTTCTGCCTGTAATAAGGCCTTAAAATTTGGTGTGATTTTCCTGTTGTCTTCTGTCAGAAAACATTGCAGCCTTTTCTAGACAGCTGAACAAAGTTGTATAAGTGAGAATTAGTTTTTGAAACTGATGTTTAAGGATTAGCTCTTGAAATATTCTCCTTGCTCTGTGCAGACTCCCAACTCTCTTTATCTTTTCAGGATGGAGTTTTGTCCTCCAAGTCTGTGACAGAATCGTTGCAGATGAGTGAAGTGGAGGCAGAGAGTGGGGATGGTGTGAGCAAAGTGGATTGCAGTGGTGACAGCCCCTCTCGACCAAACAGTGACATTGCTGATGTGAGTCTTAACCAGCTCCATGACTTTGTTTCTGCTGAACCTTGTGGATTTGCTTTTCCTCTGCAGATTCAGTGTTTGGCTTGTACTCCTTTCTCACTAATGCTGTGTATTACTAGAACAGGCTTCTCAGTAATTACCAAAAATGTTTCCCTGAGGAGACACACTGTATTGCACTTGTATTAGGAACTGGGAAAGAAATAGTATGGGTTTGGAGTTCTTATCCAGCATTAGATTTTCCTGGCACAATCCCTGTAACCAGACAAAGAACGATGAGTGCCAGCATCTTTCTCAGAACTCAGAGATGTCAATTAGAGAATCTTTTAAGAGTATGGTTATGTTCCAATTGTGGTAGCTGTGACTCAGATCTAGTCAGTGGGGAAGAGCCTTCCTTCTACCAAATAAGCATTGATTACTGCCAGCAGTAAAGGCTCTTCATCTGTTCACTTGTTTGTTATCAATCTGTGCACTCGTCTGGTTTCCCCATGGGATTAATTAATCCTGAATTAAGTTGCTTTGTGATTAGTGCAGAGGGATTGAGAGTCTCTACTTGGATTTTTCCCACTGCTTGGAGCCCCTTCTTTAGAGAGGATCTCATGGAAAGAGACTGGTCAGAGAGCTGGCAACATGGATACCATATAAACCATCAGAAGAGATGGAGAGAAAAGAGAAAGCTAAAGCCTGGGCCAGTAGCAGGTTTTGCAGCTCTGCTGCTGTTTATTTACCCACCAGCTTTCTTGTCTGGCAAAGCTGCTGCTACATTTCATTGAGTTTTGGGTGGGGTTTGGTGTTTGAAGCTCTGCCTTTTGGTTTGGCTGCTCACACCTCAGCAGTTTAGCAGAAAGGAGAAGTTCTGATTGTCGTGGCTGAAAAACTTCATGTGCAGTTCTCATTTTCCTGGATTTGCTGGTTCTCACTAAATCTGAACTTCTTCTTCCCCAGAGTCCCCGCAGTGGCTTGAAGGAGCGGATTTATCCTGAGGAGAGCCCAGAAAAGGCTGAGGCTCAGGATACTGTGAGTACAAAAAAGTGTCTCATTAGCATCTCCTGTAATGGACCCATTAAAACCTTGTGGTTTTCCCCCACTTCCTAGGTGAAACTTGCATGAAATTTACTTTAGAAAGTAAAATATAATAAAAAATGTGCAGGGAAAGTTAATTTGCTTAGTAAATATGTGTAGAGCTTAAGAACAGGTCTGTTTAGAGGTGAGAAATAGATACACAGCAGTAAAACAGCCGGACCTAGAATAGGTAGAGCAGTTGGATGTATTTTATTCTTCCTTGTCCAGCAGAAAATTAAATGGACCTCGGGATGTTTAGTCCTTATGAAACTGATATCAGGGATGGCACATGTCTAGTTTGCTCATGTCTGCAGATGAAACAGTTGGTCTTGGATCATCTGATTTATTTCTGAATGGTTTCAGTTTGGGAGAAAGATTCCTAAAGGCATCTCATAACTACAGATTTAGAGAAGGTTGAGTAGAGACAGATGGGTTTCCATTGGGTTTTGAGAAGGAGAATGGAAATGTTAGTAACATCTTTGACTTGGTAAAGGTTTTCTGTGCCAAAAGAGTAATAGCTCTGCACATTTTTCTTCCCTTCCCTTCTCTCCCCTCACTCCTGCCTCACCCCAGGATTTGCAGTCCAGTGTTGGAAGTCCTTTGTCCCGTGTGGGGCCTCAGATCATTGGTGCAGAGGATGATGACTTTGACACTGAGCAGGAGCAGGTGAGAACAACTTTCAGCCTCAGCCTCTCCTTTTCCCCCTCAAACAAACTTCTGTTTCTCTGTGCATAAACTACAAGTGCTTCATGGCTTGTTTTCATTGAGCAGAATTAGAGAATAAGATTGAATAAGACTCCTATTATGGCTGATCTTGACAAATAAAAACATTTTAGTGTTTTTGACAAGATGCCATCTTTGATTCTTCCTGTTACTCTCTGCTTGTAGCTTCAAAGCTTCTTAAACATTGCTTTATCTTTTTGTATTTTCTTTTGGTTACTTAGTTCTATTAAGTTCTGCTTGATTGTCACAGCAGTGCAGCTGCCATGGCTTTTGACATATTTATTTATATTCCAAGTTATTTAGTTGTCCTTTGCTCTTTGTTATATTCCATTATTTTGCCCTCAGTGCTCAGGAGAGCATTTAAAAGAAGTGTTTCTGTCATAAGCTCTTCCTGGCATTGAAAAGATAGTGGAATTGATCAGTCTTTAATTAAACAAACGAGGAGCTAAGCTGTTGGAACAAAGCTTCTTGGTTTTTCTCACTGTAGCTTTCTTGAATAATTCAAATAGTTTCCATTTATCTCTACAGATTAATGGACAATGCAGTTGTTTCCAGAACATTGAGCTCCTCAAGTCCCGCCCAGCTCACCTGGCTGTTCTTCTGCATCATGTGGTGTCCCAGTTTGACCCTGCAGCACTGGTGAGATAACTCAAATTGTTTTCCTGGCTGAAATTATGTGTCTGGGGAGGGCTTGAGATCTCTCCCTGCCCACTAACCCTTCCACCTTCTCCACTGAGAAGCCTTGCTGAGCTTACCAGAGCAATCTAGATGGCTGAAGGTGGCTAGAAAGAGTTTCAACCCAGCAATGCTGAATTCCTTGAAATATTTGGAAGGTGTAAGAGTGGTTAGAATTCTCATGTTATTAATTTCTTCCCTTCCTGTTTCCCACAGCTGTGCTACCTTTACACTGACCTGTACAAGCAGACTAACTCCAAAGAGACTCGACGGGTCTTCCTTGAGTTTTATCAGTTCTTCTTGGATCGAGCTGCAGTAGGTTCTGCTCATTTCCTTCACAATAATTCTGTGGTATTTAAACAAGGTTATTATTTGCCTTTTAGCTAATAATAATTAGTTAAACCATGTTTTGATGAAGTAATCCTTTTGTAATATATATTCAGGATGGGATGAGAGTCTGCCCTTAATGTAGCAGATGTTCAGGTTGGATGATTTAAGCCTTCAGGTCTCTCCCTTAATGCCATCAGATGTTCAGGTTGGATGATTCTGACTTTTTAGGAGATTTTCTTGTCATTTGTATTTGCTGTGTATTTGCTGTGTTTGCTGTGTATTTTTTGCCCAAATTTTCTTCTGTTTTTTTGCAGAATCTAAAAGTTCCAGTTCCGGATGAGATCTCCCTAGAACTAGGTAGGGTGTTGTTGGCTCATGGATCTATTTCTGCAGTTTCTAATGTGTCTGAAGTGCTCTGGTGATATCTGGAAATGGTTTTGTGTGTCACAGGGAGAGATAAATATTCCTTAAATTTCTGGGAAGGGCATAATTTGTGTTCTGGTGCATCTGTAGATGGTGGGAAGCTCTGGCCACACAGTGTGACAGTGAATGTGACCACAGTTACTCAAACTTAATGCTCTGAAGTTCATATTATCAGCAAAATACTACTCTTGGGTGGGTGGAAGTGTCCATGTGAGTGACTTTAAGGTGAAAAAGGACTATTCTCAAAAGAATAATGTATTAATTTTTCTGACTCACAGAAAGGAGGAGGCCTGAACTCCTTCCTGAAGAGCTTCATCGCCAGTTTATACAAACTATGCAAGATAAAGTCTGTCCAGAAGTTCAAAGGAATTTGGAAGATTTCAGGTACCTTTATAGTTAATTCCTAGCTTATACTATCACACTGTGATAGCTTTGTTTTACAGTGAGCAAAAATGTTATGGGGAACCATCAGGACTTCTTTATTTTCATACAGAAACTGATAGTGAAACCAGTTTGATGTTCTAAATGTAGAGGGGTTGCTTTTCCTTGTTACAGAGCAGTGTTCAATTAAAAATGATGCTTCTGTCTCCCTGTTCCTCAGGCAGAAGCGCAGTATGGGGCTGACCCTGGCAGAGGGAGAGCTCACCAAGCTGGATGCAGAGAGAGTTCGTGACCGGAATGCAATGGAGAAGGAGAGAGCTTGTGCAGAGCAGATAATCACTAAAATTGAGGAAGTCTTGTGAGTAACAGTGAGCAAAATTATGGGGGTGGAGAAGATTCTTCTCTGCACCTGACTGCAGCAGAGCAAGGGAGCTGGGAACTAGACACAATCTGACATCACTGCATGTATTTTGCTCCCTCTGATTGCCATCAGCCTGTGTAGTGATAGCTACTAACAGAATAATAGTTAAATAAAGTCATAGAATCATAGAATAGTTTGGGTTGGAAGGAACCTTAAAGATCATCTAGCTCCAACCCCCCTGCCATGATAAAGTCCCTTTGTCTTTTCAAAGATACTGTTGTACAAGTAACCCTGGGACTTTTCAACATCCTAAAGGGTGCTTTGACCCCAACTAGTGATGCTGTGGGTGAATGTGAGTGAGTGGTCCATGGTTTTCGAGCTTCTTTTAAAAATTCTTTCTTGTTTTTAGGATGACATCCCAGCCTTTGGAAGAAGAGAAGAGGTAAATTGAGTTTGTGTGGGTTTGGTGTGTGCAGGAACCCCATTGCTGGTGTTTGTTTCCTGCTGAGCAGGACAACAGCTCCCTCTGCTGCTGGCTGTAGCCACAAACTCATTTTCTAAACCCCCTTGGCATAATTAATTGGAATTCAGACCATTAGCCCTTTGCTCTCACCCTCTTCTTCTTCTGAAGTTTGCCTTTTCTCAGATCTCAAAATGTTAATATTGGTGAGAGTTCATGTTTCTTCTGGTTTTTTTGTAGCTGCTTCAATCTAGTCTAATATTTATTTTGCCTTATTCAGTTTGAATTTGTAAAACAGGGGAAAAAATAGAGTTAATTTCATTTCAAAAGAACATGTTTTAATTTATCAGTAGAACATTTGCAATTGAACTTTTTGATTTTCTTGACAAAATATATTATTTTCTCAGTACATTTCTCCTTATGCTCCATCTCCTTTGTCTCTGTGTGCACTTGGCAGTTCCACAATGCAGTATGTGATTCTTACTTACATGAAACACCTGGGAGTCAAAGTCAAAGAACCTCGGAACCTGGAGCAGAAACGTGGTCGAATTGGTTTCTTGCCAAAGATCAAGGTAGTGGTGTTGTGGCCAGAGTGTGTTTGTTTAAATCTGCTCAGATCAAGTGGCTTCATCAACATTCAGAACCCACTTTTGCATTGCACGTTACATGTTGGTATGATTTTTAGACACTGGATCAGGTTGCCCAGAGAGATTGTGAGTTCCTCCTCCCTGAAGGTATTTAAGGTCAGGTTGGATGAGGCATTGAGCAACCTGGTCTAGTGGGACAACCCAAAACTGAAACTAAATTGTCTTTAAGGTCCCTTCCAACCCAAAACATTCCATGATTTTACAGTCTTGCTTTCTGCACCAAGAGGAGGAGGAGGATTACTGAGCTGCAGAGGAAGCCTCACAGCTGAAATTGGGCTTGACAAGTGTTTTCAGACACATGAATTAGAAATGAGTCAATTTCTTTCCTTATCTGTGTGCCTACATCCTACCTGCTTGTTTTTCCACAGCTCTAGCCTTATTTAAAATTAGGACTAAGAAACAATGAATCACTTGAGGGTCTCATTAAAGCCAATGAGGCTCGTGGCTTGTTTGCTGAAGTTTTCTTCTTGAGACACTTGCCCAGAAACTTCATGATGCAGGGAAGCTGCTCTTCATGCCACCCATGCTTTCCTGGTTATATAATGAATTTTTTCCACCAAAACTCCATCTCTGTGGGTGTGTTCAGTCATCTCCTACACAATGGGGGTGTATCTGGTCACAGCTGCTTATTTTCACCAGCATTCCTTTGACAGGTTAACACTTTTATGAGCAGTTCTGCTGTGATGGGGTCAGCAGGTGTGAGATGTTGGTTGTACCAGATGTCTCAGCTCAGCTGCTGTGGCTCCCTGCTGCTAACCCTGGTGGCCACCACTTGTGGCCTGTCTTTTGCCTCTGATGCTGCAAGGATCTTGACTTCTCAATAACTTGTTAAAAATCATCTCTTGCCTGCAGTTTTAAGGATCTTGGTATCTTGGTAAATAACTGAATTTGAAGAAGAGAGTGATCTGTTTGCTTTGTTTTTCTCTGCTGTGTGCTAACTGCAGCAAAGTATCAAGAAAGAGAAAGAAGGAGAGGAGAAAGGAAAGAGAAGAGGCTTTCCTAATCTTCTTGGCCCACCACGGAGACCAAGTCGACATGACAGTGGTGCAAGTATGTCAGACAAGGAAATTTATGTTCCCTTACTATTGATTTGAGAGCCAGATAATCTCTGCTGTCTTTTAAAAATCCATACTGAGAATATTCAGTAGTCCTTTTAGTTTTGAAACAAGTTTTTGAAGACACGTGTGCTTAGTTTTGTCTTAGAAACAATGGATGTAAATTGGAAGGGGGGAGATTTAGACTAGACATAAGAAAGAAATTCTTTACAGTGAGGGTGGTGAAACACTGGAACAGGTTGCCCAGTGAGGTTGTGGATGCCCCCTCTCTGGAGGTGTTCAAGACCAGGCTGGACAAGCAGCCTGATGTAGTGGGAGGTGTCCCTGCCTGTGGCAGGGGGGTTGGAACTCGATGATCTTTAAGGTCCCTTCCAACCCAAACTATTCTATGATTCTATTCCTCTTTTCACCTCTCAAAATGAAAACAAGTTCTTTCAACAATATAACAATGTTGTTTGTTTGTTTAGTTGGCAGAGCCATGGAAATACAGAAGTCCCGACATCCAAAGCACTTACCTGGATCTTCTGTTAGTCCAGAGCCACCAGATTCTAGCAAGATGCGCCAGAGTGGGTCCTCCAGTGATGGGGCAGACACTCCATACCCTCCTGTCAACCCCATGTCACCTTTGGCAATGGCTCCCTTCTCCTCTGCAGAGGGAAGCAAGGAGACTGAAGCAGGTAGGATGATGCCAGCAGCCAGGAATGGTCAGAGATTGTTCTGTGAGTGGTTTATGTGAAGCCCAGTTCTGATGCAACAAGCCTGACAAATTAGGAAATGTTTTTCTGCCATTAGCAGGATCTTCTCTTCCTTAATCATCTTTCTCTGACGTAATCTCTCTGGTTCAAATTAGGAAACCTTAGTCATGGCCAGAAATTGTTATTGAGTGGTTCCTATTCTATCACTGTGGTATTGGAGTCAGAAAACCAGTCTGAGTTGCCTGCAAAAGTCAGTGGCATCTGGAAACACTTGTCACTGAGATTTTTCCTACCAGCCTAGGAACTGAGTTCCTCCAGCTCCAAGCTGAGAACCAGGAGGTTGTGAAGTTCTCTGATGTGCTCATTTTGGTGCAGTTCTTTGGATTTCATGCTGCTTGTTCTCTGACCAGGTTTGAAGCAGACTGGAGAAGCTCCACCTGCTAATGAGTGTCTGGATGGCACACCCCGCACACCCAATAACACCTTTGAATTCCCATCTCCTCTGGAAAACTTGCAGGAGGAAGAAGGAGAATCAGAGAGGTAACTGGTTGTTTGAGCCTTGGGAGTGAGTTGATGTGACAATGGGTAGTGAAGTTCAGTCCACCAAGCTATCACTGCCAGGATTTATACTGAATATCATTAGTAGAAGTTGGAAATGCTGGTCTGTGTCTGTGGTGGGAGCAGAAAGCTGGGTATGGGGAGGGTAAGGCTTGACAGAATGTTCTGGTTAGGAGGTCAGGCCTTTCCTCTGCATTCAGATCGAGCATCTGAGTGAAATTCTTGCCCAAGCTTCCCTAATCATTTATTTTCTCCTTTGCAGGATGGTTGACATGGGAACACCGAAGCCTTTTCGCAAGTGAGTTTGCTCAGGAGTGCTTGAACTTCACTGAATTTGTTTGCATTTTAATAGGTTCCAAAGCAAGATGTGGTAGTGTTCAGTCTTCTGAGCCTGTCTGTGTGATCTTTCCTTTTCTTAAATAACACATTTATGAATGAGACACTGGCAGCCAGATATAGGAAGGTGGAGTGAGTCATGCAGATAAGCCCCTTTGATCTGCCAGTGGAGTGCAGGGAGTGTTGTATCTCCTGATCTGAGCTAATGGGCTGGGTAGCTGAGATTTCTATGGTTTTCAGTCATTAGCAGTGTACCTGCAGATGGGTGGAGGCAAAATTATAACCTGCCCTATCACCAACTTGATATTGGACTTCAAGCGAATTATTTTATCTCTATTGTTTGCAGAAGTTTTATGGAAATAATGTAGGAGCAGATACTCTTGTTCTGCAAAAGGCAAAATCAGAAAATGTACCTTTAAGTTCAGATCTACCAGCCTCTAGCTGTTCTGGAGAGCTTAGTGCTTTACAAGTGATCCACACACTTAGGATTTTCTCTTCTTTCTTCCTTGCATCCATCCCAAACACAACAGGATGGACAGTGTAGGTTTTGCTGATGTGCAGAGTGAGGATGAGCTGTATGACTTTGACATGGACACGGATCCTCCCAACTGGCAGCAACTCGTGAGCAGAGAAGTGCTGATGGAGCTGAAACCCTATGAAATCAAACGCCAAGAAGTGATTAATGGTGAGATGGATCTTTTCTTCCCAACCCACCAGGCCACAGGGCTGAAACCTGTGCTCTGAAGTTCTTCAGTTTTAAAACTGTTGTATCAGCTTAGAACATTCTCCTTCAACTTCAGGCTTCTGTTTGCTTTGTGTTTGGAAGGGGGTAG
>VZTY01004213.1:0-135376 GCA_013400935.1 Turnix velox
TGCACACTGGAGGCTCATGTTGAAATGAAGTTGAAATGAACACTTAAACATGTTGAGACCTAACAATAGCAGGGTATTTAGACTATGTTTTAAGCAGGTGTTAAAATACACAGCTGAAAACATGTGGCCCATTGTCAGTCTCTAACATAAAAGCTCTGAGCTTCAGCTGAAGAATTCCATGTATTTTATCTCATCCCAAGTGACACCTCCTCATTTCATTCAAAGCTTTAAATGTAAATATCTCCTTGGAGGAACAGCTCCATGGAAGGAGTTCTTACATAAGGAAGCCAACAGAAAAACTTCCATCTCCGTCAACCAAGGAACATTCATTGCTTTGCGTTCACACTCTAGTTTTTGAACTCAGGCTTTCATCAATACTTAATTTCTACTTAAATTAAGGAGAGTTTTACTGAGTTTCACTGTGATCAAACAGGAATAACTATTTATAGGTGCACCCTCCTAGATAACATAAAAAATATAACCCCTGAGAGGTCCTACACAAAACCTGCAAAGTGGCAGCTCATGGGAAGTTAAGGAGGATACCTGCGGGCTCAGCACCAGCAGGTTTGAGGGGAATCTGGTGGTTTCCATGGCAACAGGGAGGGTAAGGTGCCGCCTGGGTACAATTCTGACTGACGCACATCTCAAACAATCGCCCTCTTCCTGTTCGTATGACATCAGAAAAACAGGATGTTGAGAGGTGTTTATCTGAATGGGCAAGATAAGCAAGTCCACTGACATTTCTAAAGCTGTGAGATTTAACTAACAAGATGTTATAGATTTTATGTGGAAAAAAGAAATACCCAACTTCTGCAGAGCTGAATTTTACTAAATCGGGCACAGAAAGATCCCTTCCCTCTGAACCTACGGGAAAAGGTGGAGGAGCTGTTCTGCGAGCCATGAATACTAATGGAAAGTCTTTTTAGCGGGAGATCCTGAGCTATACTGCTGAGAAATGCAGCCTTGTGTGCAAACGATGCTCAGCCTAGGGGGATGCTGACAGGATGGGACATCGAAAGTTAGGTTGCTACCATGGTCCTGAAGCTAGAGAGGGAAGGGTTATAAAGTGGTTTGTGGCAACACTTCATGGGTGTTTCTCAGGGCTCTCACTCAACCTGAGCAGTCACCACAGCTCTCTGAATCATAGAATGTCCCAGGTTGGAAGGAACCTTTCTGATCATCGAGTCCAACCATCAACTCAACTCTGACAAAATTCATCCCTAAACCACATCTCTAAGTTCTGTATCTGCCTGGCTCTCAAATATCACCAGAGATGGTGAAGGGTTTCTCATGTCAATCAGTGCCCAAGAGGGAACCTCCTCACTCCTCATGCCCACTGGTTGCATCAATGAGGATGCCCATCCAGCAGAGTATGTTGCTGCAATCACTGCTGACCAGTAATCAACACAAGCTGGTATAGCCCAGCAGCATTCTGCAGTTTACAGCAGAAAACAGGTCATGCCTCAAAAGCACAAGATTGTTGTCTCACCCCATTGTGTGGTTCTGGAGCAGGGAAAAGGAGCTGCTTTGCACACCCACACTCCTGTTGAACCATCAAACAAACGAGCAGGTGAGCTGGGGGTAACTTGGATTTGCTGTAACACATCACTCCCCATTTGGGAAAACAGGGTTCCCCACAAGTAGGGAGAAGGGATGACATGCACAACTTAGAGACAGGTATATATGCATATATGTAGAGAGAGAGAGATTGGAAAAGATACAAGAAGCACAGTTTGGGAAGTTAACTGCTAGCTCCTGCCTTGCTGTGACTACAGAAGAACAAAATGGTGGAAGGGAAAGATAAGCAGCTGAAATGGGACAATGCTCTGTGTTTCAGAGTATATAGACACCTCAGAGCAGAAAGCTTCATATGGAATCAAAGGAAAATAATGAAGAAGGACAGCACGCTTCAGCCTGTCTTTCCTGAGGACTTGCTGTTTAGGAATCACTGATGACTGGAGTTAAAGTCTCCTCAGTCTTTGACCTCACAAGAAAATTAATATTGCGACCACAGTTTCTAACAGTTTCTAAGTCAATAATGCCACTTAAAAATACCTCAAAACAATGATGCTGAAGAAGCACTATCATCTGGAGCTGCCAACAGTAGGTATCACCTCAAAGACAACATGGGTTGGTGTTCTTAAAAAGCTATCCCTCAGCCTATAGTTCTAAGGCACAAGGATGCTGTGCTTTTTCCCCACATGGGCACTGGAAAGTAAAGCAGTTCACTCACTGTCTTCCAGTGAAACAAGAACAGGTAACTTGATTCCAAGCTCCTTCAGGAAACAGTGGGTGGCTTTTGCCACCTGCAATGTATCACAAGACTTGGGGCAGCACAGACCTGCACAAAAAGGTGAATTGTTACTTACTTTTATGGTAAATTTTGTTTTCCTCTTTGGTGCCCAATCTTAAGTCAGTATCAAAGGAACAAAATGGAAACCAAATCATTGTCTCTGGCTTGGCTAGTTTACAGAGCAGATCCCAGCCTTTAATTCTAGGAAGTGAGTGATGGCAGGGCCTCCTGACAGCCAACAGCCCCTCTTTTGGTCTCCCTGTTTGTCTTGTAAGTGGCCAGGTAAATGCTGCCCCATTCTGCCTGCACAAGAATGTAGGGAGATGGAGAGAGGGAAGGACAGACAGAGACAAAGACAGACAGAGAGACACTGCAAAAGACAAGAGAGACAAAGAGTGGCAGCAAATGAAAGTGCATGGAACGAAGGCAGGATCCAGCCAAGCCAAACAAAGTCTTCCTTGAGTGATTACATCTGCCGGAGAGTCCCCAGCTTGCACTCGCCGTGCTGAGAAATTCTTTTAATTGTGTCTAGGACATTTAAAAAATCCTGAGAAAAGCTCCTCTGTAATCATGAACACTCTGAACTGCATGAACTTTTGTTATGCTGAATTACCGACAGCTTGCTGCATATTTCTTGAAGTAAGAACTGAAAATTGCTTCACAGAAAATATTTCAGAGGTAGAGCCCCAGGGAGGGAAAAACAATGGTAAATCTTAATTTCTTTTTCCTCCAAGAAAAAACAAACAATTTAGAAAAATATTCTGCCTCCCAATGGCTGTGTAGCTGAGTACAAAGAAAAAACGAAGAGAGATATTTCTTTGAATTAAGCAAAATTACATAAGATTAAATGAACTATTTGTAGAACCAAAGCCTACAATCCCGTGTAAAATCCTGGTCTATCTGGAAGTCAAATGGTGGCTTTTCCCCAGACACTAAAACTGCTGCTGCTCAGCTGATGTTGGAGAGTGGGCAACTGGGCAGGAACATAGATCCAGTGTAGATCTAGGAATTGCTACTGAAATAGAGGTGTTCACATTCCCTAACACACTGCTGTGGTGTGGGCTGGACAATAATTCCAACTGCAGAACCAGATTATGGGTTTTTTTCCACAGCAGGTCCAGAGAAGGGCAATAGAGCTGGTGAGGGGTCTGGAGCACAAGTCTTAAGAGAAGCAGCTGAGGGAGTTGGAGGTCTTCAGCCTGGAGAAAAGGAGGCTGAGGGAAAACCCTCTTGCTCTCACCAACTCCTTGAAAGGAGGATGTAGCCAGGGGGGCTCAGGCTCTTCCCCCAAGGAACAGACCATGGGACAAGAGGAAACAGCAGCCTCAGTGAAGGGACCAGGTAGTAGCACTGTGACATGGAGAGTGACTCGTGTGCCTAGGACTGGGGTTGAGGGCACTGGTATGAGGGCATGAGGGAGAAGGTCAGGGAGCAAGACATCTCCCTGCAGCTGCAATTAAACCACTTGATCAGTTAGCACTTCCATTTGCCATAACACATATACAGAGATACACGATAGTAATTGTATCATAGGTAGAAATGCATATGCTTCAATGAACTGTAAAGCATTGAGTTTTGTGTGCTTTGTGCAAGACAAGGTTTCATAGAGGCACTGGAGGCCCCATCCCTGGAGACATTTAAAGCCAGGCTTGATGAGGCTCTGAGCAACCTGATCTAGTGCATGATGTTCCTGCTCACTGAAGGGGGGTTGGATTAGATGGACTTTGAAGGTGCCTGACAGCCCAACACATTCAGATTCTTTGATTCTAACTTAGCATAAAGCTCCTATGTCAACCACAAGACAGGATCATTAGTCTGCTGCAGCACAGCAGGGATAGCCCAGGACACTGTAGCACGTTGAGCCCCTTCAGTGGGGGAAGCCACCACCACTGAAAGGGTGCAAATGCACAAACAGACCTCAGCATCACCCACATTCATTTTTTAAACAGTATGTCTTACAGTAACTTTAAAACAGTGTCTATCCTGAAGGCAGGCAGCCTTTCCAGGCAGATTTTCCTCCTCTGCTCAGCTCTTCAGGAAGGACATTCATCCCTCCAGAGACAGGATCACGCCATTTAGAAACACCAGCTGAGTATCTACTGAATGACACTTCATAATGGGGCTGAAGGAGGGCTCAATGGACAGAAACAGTAGAAGCTGCTACGGGAGCTGGTTACAGCCACCTGCTGAGGTGCTGAGCAGAAGACAAGGTGGCACCTAAGAGATGGGGAGCCTTGTCTGAACCAGTGAGCAAAGAGACTGATGGCTCTCTAGACCCTGCCATGTGGTACGGGGGACAAAGAGACTGGTGGATGTGGAGCACAAATTGAGAACATCTACTGCAATAATCTCAACCCTCAAAACTGTGCTGGTTCCCCTGCAAAACTGTGGTTTGTTGGGAAGGAGGATGGGGTTTTATTTCATGCTTATTCACCTCTTGTTTTTGTCTCAGTGGATAACATTCACTTCCAGTAACCGTCACCCAAAGTGGATAAGGAGTATCTAACAATAAAGTGCAGGAATCCATTATGAGTAATGGCAACCTATGTGCTTTTCTGAAACAATAACACACCAACATGAAATAAATCAGTGCCTTTTAATTTAACAATGTAAATTACCCTCCCACCTGCTGTGAATCTCCACAAGGAGAAAAAGCTGGCTGCATATTTACCGAGCTGTCTATCCTAGACCCATTCTGAACTGGCCTAATGCCCTGGGGTTAGACTGTAGGACTCTGTCATCTCTTGCACTCGTATGACCTAAGAAAGGGAATGTGGCCTTTTTCCCACAAGCCCAGAGTGAGAACATCATAAAAGCTGAACTTTAGCCCCCTTTTTGGGCAGGCAGCACAATAGCAAGGAGGATGCTGTTACTCCCTGGAGGCTCTGCCACTGAAAAACATCACCGAGCTCAAGTAAAAGGTCAGTTGTTGGGATTGCATCTCTTGTTTTCTTCGGTTTTCCTCCTCCGTCAAAGGCAGTTCAACATTCTTTGCACACACCCCCTCCCTCCTTCTGAGAAATGCAGGAAGGAAGTGCTTGCAAAATAGTTTAATTTAAAGGAAGGCACAATCATACAGTGCAAACACTGCTTTAGACTCAGAGCAGGACGTTTCCATTGCCTCTCAGTTCCCAATAAAACACAAATGAGTCCATGCCACAGTTGTTCCTCCCACCCCACACACAAACAGAAGCTGTGTTTTTGCTCCCAAACCCTTTTGCTGAGGGGCAGACAACTCAGGTGAGAAGTTCAGAGGGAACATGGGGCAGACTTTCATTAAGTTGGAGCAGAAGAAATCCACCTCAAGTGGAAGACTGAGGAACCACAGAAAGGAGGGTGCAGAACCCCCATCATCCNGCAGACTTTCATTAAGTTGGAGCAGAAGAGATCCACCTCAGGGATCCACCTCAAGTGGAAGACTGTGGAGCCACAGAAAAGAGGGTGCAGAACCCCCATCATCCCTCAGGGCACCACAGGCTCCAAGAGGCACTAACAGGGCCCTGGGTTGTAGGACAAAATTTCACCTTCAGTCTTTCTCATTTGACTTCACAGGATGTTTTTCCTTCAATTTATGGTTACCTGGATGTTGCTATAGTGTGTGAAGTTCATAAGGGACTGCTGGGTTTAACCTGACACTTGTCTTCATGAGATTTATGTGGAAGAACCAGAGTGAGAGGAAAGAGCTCTTAGACTCCATCAGCCTTTTGCAGTGAGGAATGCAGAGACCAGAAAGAAATTAATGGAAAACTACTCTGTCATTGATCAGTTAATGCCATACAACCACATTTATAATCTAAACACAGTATGTCTCACAGAGTGTTTCTGCATCCCTGGGTGAACAGCATTTACTGTCACAGGCCCACATATTAGACTTTTCAGACTTTGGGCGTGCTGAGGACGTGTCTTCCTTCAAGCCATGAAGTGTGACTGCCACTAGCAGATGTCACAAGGGGCTTGTGAGATACAGCATCATAAAATGTGTTGAGTTGGAAGGGACCTTCAAAGCCCACCTTGTCCAATCCCCCTGCAGTGAGCAGGGACATCCTGCACTAGATCAGGTTGCTCAGAGCCTCATCAAGCCTGGCCTTAAATGTCTCCAGAGATGGGCCCTCCACCATCTCTCTGGGCAACCTGTGGCAGTGTCTCACCACCCTCATTGTGAAGAACCTCACTCTATTGTCTAATCTGACCCTGCCCTGTTCTAATTTAAAACCTTTGCCCCTCATCCCATTGCTCCATGCCCTTGCAAGTAGTCCCTGCCCAGCTTATTTGTAGGCCCCTTCAGGTACCGGTATGCCACAGTAAGGCTCCACATTGTCTTCTCTTTTCCAGGCTACATGGCCATGACTCACTCAGCCTGTCCTTCATAGCAGAGGTGCTCCAGCCCTGGGATAATTCTTGTGGCCTCCTCTGGACACTCTCCAACAGTTCCATGTCCTTTTACTGAGGGCTCCAGAGCTGAATGCAGTATTCCAGGTGGGGGTCTCACCAGAGCAGAGGGCAAGAATCACCTCTCTTGACCTGCTGATCATGGTTCTTTCCAGTGCAGCCCAGGACAGGGTTGGTCTATTGGACTGCGAGTTCACACTGTTGGCTCATGTCTAACTTTTCATTCGCTACTGCCCCCAAATCTTTTTTCCACAGGCTGCTTTCATTCCCCAACCCCAAATGAAGTCCTTGCCTCTTTCCATTCCTTTGAGAATCACCATCTCAGCTGCCGGCAGCCTCTCCCACCAGGGCAGTGTGTTGCCTGCATGGGTTCAGCAAATCTCATCAGGTTTTGGCTGTCCCAAGTTCCTCACATGGCTGGGCTGGCATTCAGTGGATTGATTTCAAGTTGGCACTTTTCAACTTCAATGGGAGACTGTCAACAAATCACAACCCTGGATCTCTTTTTGTTTTTAGCCCACCACACAGTGCGTAATTAGATTAGTAAAATTAATAAGAGATTGATGCGTGTAGGAGCTGAGCAGAATTGCACCTACTGCTGGTAGAGCAATGTCTTGTTCTTCCAAACAGGATGGTCAGGACAAGAAAAGGCACAATAAATGAATTTCTAGAGGAAATTAAGAAATTTTGCATGCTGTTAATGTGGGCACTTTCCCATGCACAGCCAAACAGCTTCACAAAGGGGAAGATGAATACTCACATAAACAGGGAAATGAGACTGATGAATGCCACAAACTGTCTGGGGACTTGGGCTCTGTGGCAGGACGTGAAACCCAGTTGCTGAGTTTGGCTTTTTTTCTTCTTAAAGTCAAAAACTTCAATTGATGGTACCTACTTTCGGTGGGGAAGCCAGACCAAGTTCTAGGCCATTGCCCTGACGGATTTTTTTTCGTTTTTTTAATATTGTTTTCATAAACACAAATCTATTACTGTTGTTTGTTATTCTTCCCACACCCAGTAACTTTAACCTTCTTTTTTTTTTTTCAATTGATGCTATTCCTATGCAATTCTGATAGATTTAGACCAGTTGTTAGCATTTCAGAAATACCTTCAGATCTTCAGTGAGGACTCCTGAGGATCTTGTGAAGATCTTAAATTAGGAATAATTTCAACCTCACAGAGCATCATAAATGCATTTAAGGAGTTTATTCCTCACCCCATGCCTGTTGCAACCCCAGACAATGGACAACAAAAATATGGACCAGAAAAGAAGGAGAGAGAACTACAGGAAAACAGATCTGGCTGGGCAGATTGAGGCACCTGTGCAGGTATCCCGCATAAAGCTCAAGACGTTTTTTCCTTATAAAAACTGTTACAAGAGTTACACACTGGTTTTTATATAATAAAAGAAAAGCATAAGAAGGATTAACTGCACTGAAATATGTGTAACAAAACCCACCATGTCACATATGGAGTGAGAGTGTCCAGATTTCTGTAACACACAATTAACTTCCAGAAAGTCTTCACCAGTGACTTCCCCAATTCCAGCCTAAAAGCCAAATCACTAAAACAACATACTCCTTCTTTAATTCTAGATCTTACATTCAAGTTTCCCAACTTTGTCAAAACATTGCCTTAAGCAAATACTATTTTGATCCTGAGTACACCAGGCATGCTGCAGACACAGTCACGGGGTACAAATCACTGACATAGATTTTTCAGAGAGAAAGGACTGAAAAGAAACCTCTTCTGGCAGTAAATCCAGGAAAACCACCCAAAGGTATTGTTTTATATCACTATGAGCAAAAGCTGAAGTTTCAGTGTAAGTTTTAAATCTACCATGAAGTTGGACTTGAACTTTAACCCAAAGTGAGACGTCTTGGAGGTGTTTAAACTCCACACTAATGTTCAAGCTGGAGTGCTGAGCTGACCAGGAAGTGGCGGCTCAGACCTGAAGGACAAGAAAGCATGGGCAGCAGCCACTTAAACCAGGTCGAGTGCAACTGATAAATCTTTCTATCCCTCTCCTTCCACTCCAAAGTACAAACCAGTCCTCCTGCTCTTGGACACAACCTACTAGGAGGTAGCTATGGAGTATCTCAAGGCAATGAAAACAATATGGCTACCAAAATACCGACCTGAAAATAGAGAAGGTGGTGATGCAGGCAGAGGATGCTCACACCTAGAGAGACCAACTGAGGTGCTTGCTCACCCTTACACATAAAGCACTCAAGCTATAGCTATGAGGAATATTAATCTTCAAATCCTGAAAAGTCACTTTCCCATCAAGTAGGACTCTTAATATTCTTCCATATGCAGTTGTACAACAGCATTATACAGGTGTTTCAATTATTGCTCTTCATTTCTTAATGGTTGATCTCTGTATGCTTTAGCTATCAGAACCAAAATGAAACTTCCAGCTCAGAGCTGATAAGAACCTTGAAGTCACACTGAAATAATAAAACTGCTTTAAAAAATGTTAAAACCAAATAGCTGCTTTAAGGAATTTTAAAAAAGGTTACAGTACAGACAGCTCTGAAAATATTCTCTAAGTATTATAATGCAGCTTTTTAAGAAGTAATACAAGAAAAAGATCAGAATTAAATTCTTGGAGAGAGGCACTAAATCCTACTCAGCCAAGTGATTCATGTAAAGAAGAGGCCTCTACTTTATTTATTTCCTCCTTCTTTAAGTCATCACAGATAGTATTTGCCCCATGGCTGCCCTACCCTGAAGACCTGACAGAAACCTCTGCCTCTGCCAGACACGTCGCTTCCTTCCCCAGAGGCCAGACCCATCACCTCAGGCTGCTCTGGGCCCAGTGCATCCCAGTCACTTCCTGGGCTGAAGGCTCCATAACTTGTCAGGGGAGAAGCTTCTTTACTAAACATCAGCCCTTTTCCTTCTTTTTCTCCCATTTTTCTTTGATGTGAAGGGAAATTTTGTTTATTAAAGTACTTGATTATAATTAGAAGGGAATAAAATTCTCATAACCTGCTGTCAGACACAGCCAACATCTAACTGGCTCGTGCATGAATCCCAATGGTTTGTGCTCCCACTGCTTCCAAAGTGTTTATCCCAGACATGTATTTTTCCCGTTGCTTCCCAATTGTTCGGCTGGGCTGGGTGATGGATGGTGGAGAAGGTTCTGTCTGGAAATGTGCTCCAAAGTCGACAGGAAGCCGAGGGGGCCTTTGCCAGCACTTCCTTCCTGCACACACGGAGAGGACAGAATGGGAAAAACCTTGGCTGTCTCTTACCCTGAGAAAAGCTCTGCCTTTCCAGCTGGATTACAGTAACAATAATTTAATCTTTCACAAGATTATAATATCCTTCCTCTCTAAGTATAGCCACAGCAGTAGCAAGGCTGAGATAATTAAATGAACGGACAGTGTAGAACTACAGAGGGTTGGTGCTGAGCTACCGGAGGTCCAGATCTGCAGATTGTTATCATCAATCAAGATGTAAATCACAAGTGGATAAGCTCTGGTTAACCCAGGATCTTGGTTCCAAGAATGATGAGTACTAAGTGCTTCAGCAGAAGGTGTAAATCTACCCAAAACAGTCCATTTGATACATGTCCCTCTTGGCAGCTTCACTCCTCTGCCTGTTTTAGCGGGTGTATCTAGACTCAAATCACAACATTTATTGCCACTAGCAAAAAATAATGCAGCAATGAGGAATCTATGGGTATTCTAACCATGTGATTCCCAGGACGAGTTCCAGGGATGTGTCATGGAGACTATTCTCAAATGTCTCTTCCCGAAGACCCAGCTTCTAGGTTCCTTTTGTGGAGGACTCATGAATCTGCATGACATCCTGGCATGTATTCATCACCGACTTGCACTAATAAAAACATGTGCAGGAATCATCTGAACACTTTTTATTCTTGACTCCCAGATTCAAACTCATAGATAAGAGCAAGATCTTTAGTGTAGGCAGGTGTTGAGAACCCCAAACCTATCAACCTTGTCTCCTCCCGCCTGGATCATGACAGCAAGAACCTGGCTCAATGAGGTGGCTCTGAAGACCACTGTCCTTGCTGCACCAAGCAAGGGCATATCATCATAATCCTCTCAGATACTGCCTAAGTCCAAAAAAAGAGGAAGAAACTCTCAGGATTCTTGACAACAAAGGAAAAAAACCCAACCTGTGAGCAGACAGCTCTCCTAACAGCCTCCATTTCTGAAAAAGGAATTGGACAAAAAGCCCTCCCCCATTAACAAAGAACAGAGAACAATGGAAACTCAAAAAATAACCCTCACGTCAGAAGCAAGAATGTTCCTTTTTACACATCCAAAAAAGCAGGGAGCTAAGCGAGCCTGAGGGGCTGTCAGGCACAGCTTCTGCCTTACACCACACAGGCCCTTTTCCTTTGCAGAACTGCCAGAAGTACCTAAGGACGCTGAATTTCAGTAACCAAAGATGGGGATGGAAGAGGAGAGGGAATTTCTGGCAGGACTGAGCCAGATTAAGTTAGAAATTCCTGTCCATTCACCATTCAATCTCTCCAGCAATGATCCAATTCTGAAACTTCAGGAGACATCTGTGAAAATGACATGTGTGTGCATCATTCCTCAGCCTCACTTTAGAGTAAAACAATTACAAAAGAAATTAATGAGAAAACTAAACTATGGATAAAATATTAATGCATTTTGTAACACAAGACAATAAAAAACATGTGTTCTTCAACTGATGAGAAGTTATAAAAAACAGTTGATATAAAAAGTTGTTCTAAGACATCTAGAAGTGGACCAGGAAACCTTAAAGATAGAGCAGCCTTCAAGACATGCTATTTGGCATTGAATTCAAAGGTTTTGCTCTATTTGTAATTCAGCATTCTTCTCCAGTAGTACTAAAGAAAATAAATCAGGCCAGACTGGACAGGGCTTTGAGCAACTGGGCTAGTAGGAAATGTCCTTGCCCAGAGCAGGGGTTTGGAACAGGATGATCTTTGAGGTCCCTTCAAACCCAAATAATTCTGTGATTCTATGACTCTATTAAATGGAAAGCGACTGATGCTAAACAGAAGGAGAGATAAGAAAACACTCAGAGAAGCAGCAAACTCACCTGTGAGCTGATCACTTGAGTCACCATCCTGATTCATCCTCCCAAACGTGGCACCAAAGTGAGATGCTGAGCTCAGTGGTCTACAGAGCTGGCAGCCCAAGCTCTTAGTTCTGAAAAGACAAAATACAGTGTTACCATCAACTCCACGTGACAAAGGCAATACCTTGTGTACAGTCTGTAACCTTTGTTTCTCAGGAAGATCTGTGTGTGCATACAGCATAGTGTGGAAGCATAGTGCAGTGCCTGACAATCAGAGAACTAAATGGTCAGTGGGTGATTTAAATCAGTGCAGAATCAC
Source organism: Turnix velox (assembly GCA_013400935.1). Classification (NCBI taxonomy): domain Eukaryota; kingdom Metazoa; phylum Chordata; class Aves; order Charadriiformes; family Turnicidae; genus Turnix; species Turnix velox. The sequence continues at coordinate 12,051 of VZTY01004213.1, forward strand.
TGAAAAGTGGCACATGAAACCTCGTGGAAGTTAAACCAAGGTGTAGTTAAAACATCTGGATTTCTGGGATAGGTCAAAATCAGTCTTCAGATTCCAGCTGCAGAAAGAAGAGCCTCTAACACTCTTTACTGGATTAACCAAACAAAAAGAATGAGCTATCTAACTTCCAGACTGGACAAACATCCCATATGAAAGACTGTTCTGGCTATAGCTAAACAGCTCCTACTCTTTGATTGCTTGCTCTACCACTCATTGCATCTTGACCGTGATAGAGTTGGGAACAGAAGCCATGTCTCCCAAATCCCTGTCCAGTGCCTTAACCACCACATCCTTCCTGCTGAATCACAGCACCGAGTTGTTTATCAGGAAGGAAATTCTCCCTCAAGAGTACTCACCCTGAGTGTGCTGGTAGAACACAAACTCAGAAAAATAGCAGAGGACTGGCAATAACAAGTGATTTCATCTAGTGTGCAACAGGCAAAGGGTGTGCATCAGTATATATATATTGCTTTTATTTGTCAGCAGCAGGGTAAGGCACCATTGAGCAGGATATTTCACAAAACAAGCAGTGTATCCGGATGTCCTCAGAGAGAGCCTCTCGCTCTTCTAAACATGAGACATAACTTCATAAACACCCATCCCATATTTAAAACAAGGCGTGTGTCACTCAGAGGGGGATTCAAGAGGTTTACATTCCAACCAGGCACCATGAAGAGCACCTCCGGTAGCATCTCACACCAAGTCACTGAGTGCAAGCAGCAGTATGTGACCTAGTGAATTAGAACAAGCTCAACAAGTAGTAACAAAGGAACTGCAATTTATTTAAATCCTCATTAAATTAAAAAAAAAAAAATCAGGGCAGGGGGAAAATACCAAAAGTGGAATAAATATGTTTTAGCCAAAACACAATTTGCCCCCTTAGTCTCCCAGAAAACAGAAAGGAGTGTAAATCATCCATGATCTGTCAGCGAACACAAACCCACTGCAATGCAAGTTCATGCTCCAGGGTTCTGAGGAATTTGGCTCCGTTCAGTAGCTGGGCAAAGGAGAAGAATTTTCTCACTTTTCAGGTTATGTCCCGCGAGACCCCACCACAGCACCCACCACAAACACGCGCTCGGGCAGATCCCCAGAACTCTGCCAAGATTTCTTTAATGCTCCCTTCCAAATGTCATTGTAAAGAAATTCCAGCAGGACAGACTCTTGAGGGGGGCAGGGAACCAAACCCACAATAACAACATCCTGGGGTGACGTTCACAGATCTAGAGCAGCTTTTCAACAGCACATGGGATGAGGCTCACTGCTCCAGTGTGCTGTTCAAGAGTGGGCCCAAGGGAGACATGCAAAGGGATGTCACAAGGCCATGGACAGCTAAGGCCAGGTCAGCCATATAGACACACACTGTGCCCCATGGGCTCTGACAGACATACTAGTGATACAAGAGTAACTTAGAAATTAATACTAAAGGTAATTCAAGTGTTCTTCACTAAAAAGGCTCTTCTCTCATTGCTTGCCTGCTCTTTTGGTAGTCAGGATCAAGCTTGTGTTTTTTTCCTGTTAGGTCACAGAACCCCAGCCTGGTAGGGTTTGGACTTTCAGAGATCAGCTCGTCCAACCCCAGCAGGGTCAGATGGCCCACTAAGATCTAAATCAAGTGTGTCCAGAGGGAGAATGTAAGCCATGGAATCACAGAATAGTTTGGGTTGGAAGGGACCTCAAAGATCATTTGGCCCCAGCCACCACCAGACAGGGAACTGGGGACCACCAGTTTCCTTCTGTGACATTTCAGTTCAAGCAGGACCATCCCAGGGCTGGGGACAAGAGACTCCTCAGCTGAATCCTCAGCTCCAGATCCCCACCAGAAAAGCAGTAAATCCCTCTCCTGAGAGTCTGCTGACCTTCAGTGGGGTCACCTCCCGCTGTAGCAGGGACTTTCCTCACCTCCCAGCATCTGCAGAAACATCTTCTCCCTCCTCAGAAAATGTTGCCAAAACAAAAAAGCAGGTTTCTATTCTGCTGGGTTATGGAAAAAGATTTGAAAATGTGAAGTGAGAGTAACTCAAAGTTTTAGAAACAAGAAGGCAAATACTAGGAAGAAATGTTTGTTTGGAGTCTTCACCATAGTAAGATTTTTAAGGTTAAGTCACTCACATTACCTACATCCCAAACCTATGTGTCCCTAGTGCTTAGAGATATGGTTTAGGGATGGTGTTTGTCAGAGCTCTGTTGATGATTGCACTCGATGATCTGAAAGGTCCCTTCCAAACTGGGACTTTCTATGATTCTATTTCAAACCACCTCAGCAGCTTTTGTTATTTCAAAGTGGGAAAAAGTGACGGAAATGCCTATGACCTCTTCCTACAAAAGAATAAAATACAAATAGCAATTCTACTTATTTTTTGGCACTTCTTTTATCACTTAAATCTTTAACTACTCAGAAATAGAACCTTCACTTCTTTCTGATAAGGATACATAAAATATTGACACTAGCAAAAAAATCTAAATTAAAAATAAAAAGGCACTAGAAGGTGTAAGCCACTGCCTGAAAACACCAGTCTGGCTAGCTCAGTGCTCCTGACCATCTGGGCTGCCCAGGGTGTTACTGGGACCAGGCCAGGACAAAACTCTGGAGCTAAAAGCCACTTCCTTTATTAATTAATTTAATTTCGGTTCATGTTTCATTTTAAAGGACTTCAAATCATTACTGATTTTTTCCTGTCATTTATTGGAGTAATTTAATCACTTCACACCACTACTATCATCATAAGATTCATTGGAAGCATGAAAGGCTCAAACCCAGTAGAGTCAGGCAAATCTAGCTGCACCCTCCTCCTCATCAGTGCTGACATTAAAACTAGTAAGCAGCTGACAAAATATCAACAGATGTCTATCAAAGTGGGCTGGATTATCCGGTTGGTCCCCCCTCCGCTTGACAAAGATGTATTTTAATGGAAGTTCCTGTCCAAGTTTCTAACATCAATAAGCAAGTTGTCATGACACCAAGGGAACAAATAAAACCTGAGCTGGTGGAGAAACGCCTGTACAGTCTCCTCACGTGTGCCAAGTGCCCAGCACACCATCAGGATACCAAGAATAAAGCAATCATCATACGTGGGTACCAACCATGTGAAGCAATATTTGAGACCCAGAAGGTGACCACCAACCTTTCACAACCTCACAATGATGTGCACATGGCAGCCTCTCGTGTTTTACTCCAGGTGTTGGAGCTGATCCCTCCATTCCAACAGCAGCAACCTCCCTTCCTGCCAGGATAAACAGTTTACCAGCAGCATCCAACTGAAGTTAATGCAACAATGAACCATTTCATTCTGTTTGCAGCAAGGAGGGTGACTCCAGTGGGGGGGCAGATATAAACTGACAGAATTCCTTGCAGAAAGATGAGTTCTCCTTTCCAAAGTTGAGGGGGGGAGGTGAATGAGGAAAAAGAAAATGCAGAAAAAAAATGTCATAGCTTGGACTTCAGTTTCTGAAGGCCCTGGAAGACCTTGAAATGTCATGCTTCAATGATTTCTGCCCCAAAGCTTTCTTGTTGGAGGCTCATGCAAATCAGAGCAAAGCAGCCCAGGTACACACACAGGATATTTGCCTAATAGGAATAACACTTTGCCCTTTTTTCTTGTACATCTGAAAAGTCATAGACAGCTAGGAGGAAATCAATACTTTACATGACTCCTAAGTATCCCGGTGACCTCTGGAATTACTTGGGATGACGATTTGCTATCCTTCTTCCTGGAAGCTAACTGCAACAGAGCATCACAAAATAGGGTCGTTGCACCAAGAGACAAAATCAGTCTGGTAGCAGCCTCCTCTGTCAACACTGGCTCTGAGCATCACCTGAAAGGGTCCCAGAATGGCATCCCATCACCTGCAAACATCTACTCCCACCAAGAGGCTCCTACAGGCTGCAAAAAGCATAGATATAACCTTGCCTATACACCCAAGCCGGGACTAGGGCTGCTAATCACCGCCTTTTCTTATCCCCTCACCTTCCTGAATGAAGTACGTGTTATGTCTTCCTGTTCTGCCAGGAAGGAGAGCACCACTCTTCTGCAGACCATGCTCATCTCACACTTCCTGCACCTCCAATCACATTCCATCTCCTGGAAAACTGATCCTAAAAATTACCAGTACAGCTAGAGTCGCTTTTGAAAGTCAGGATGTTAGCTGGTGTCCAAGATAGATCTCTCACCACGCTTCAACCCCACCAAAGGATGCTGGCTCCAGAACTCAAGATACAGCGGTTCCCATCCACTTTTCCCTGTAGGTGCTGAAGGAGTGAGTCTGTTTGCTGGTCTCTGGCCCCCTCTGCTGACAAACCAACACCGACCCGTTCCAGCCCTGTCAGTCCACTGTGCACACACAAACTTCAAAAAGGCCGTGTCCTGCCAACATAACCCGCGTCTCCGTATCTACATGAATACTTCATAACATAAAATTTCTTCTCTCATATTTGCTTGGCCAGACATTATTTTTAAATTACAGTAATTACAGATGTCACTTCTTCCCCTTGGTTTGCTCCAGTAACTGAGCACTCCACATAATAAAAAGCACCCCTACAGTCCATTCTTTGGTGTTACCAAAAATCTCTTGTTTTTTTCATCCTTTCCACCTACAAACGACCTCCAGTACCTTGCATGCAGTATCTATCCTGCCCTTCTTTCTGAAGAGGTAGGTTCCAGGGGCATGACCTAAACTCCACCAGTAATTTGTAGAATGAAAAAGGAGATAAACCAAAGCACAATGTTCCCACTCAGGTCTCAGCTGGGGATAACAGAACCAATCACCCCAGGAGGGGAATCATTCAAAACTCTCCAATCCCACACTTGTGATGCACAACTCCCCAAAGAGTCCCCACCACACTTGACTCAGCATCATGACCTTTCCAAGTCCCTGAAGTGGGCAGGAGGAACCAGGGGAGCAGCAGCACTTTTGGCCAGAGCTGTGCCTGGCCAGGGGCTCTGTGCCACCACCTTCACCAGACTGACATCAAGGAAGGAAAGGGAAGACACCATCTCCCACCCCTATGTCATGCACCCCAGCACCAATCCTGCCTGCTGTCAAAGGCATGGCACATTCACAAAGGCCTGTGAATACAATGAGGACTTTGAACGTGGGCAGTGACTCCCAGATGCTCTGTGTCCAGCAGTCCTCAGAGGTGAAAGGCCTGACCCCACTGTGTTGAGCTGGATGATTCCTGTGGAACAGTGAACACGAAGGACAGAGAACAGTCTGTCTAAAGGCCACAGAGAAAGAGAAACCTCATTTTCAGAGGGATGTTAACTTTATAGATCAATTTTCAGCCCTCTTACTGTCTGCATTTTTTGGTTTCTTGTTTTTTATCTCCATTCATGTGAAGGACAGGCCAGGAGAACCAGCCCTGCTTCGCAACTACCAACCACTGGCAGGCTGTAGAGACAGCTTCACTGGTACTTTCCAACTGATACTTCAAGCACATGCAGGCTGTACTAAACTTTCCAAAGGATCTCCTCTTCAGAAGAAACAATCCAAAGGTCCATTACACCTCCAAACAAGCACATTAAAAAAATAAAAAAAAAAAAAGGGAATGCTTGGAAATATGCAGAATTTCAATTAGGCCTAAAGTGTAAAAGGAAGTTCTCAGCAAATAGAAAAAAAATTGAAGTGAATACATTTCACAATTTTAAAATCAAATTTTGGACACTGCTTGAACTACTATCACATGAAAAATACTAGAAGCCATAAGCAATTAAGATGATTGTGATAGTAACGTGCAGCTCCTTCTTAGTCAGAGAGCAGTGGAGTTACTTCAGATGCTGACAATTCAGTATCTCTTGAGATCTCACTGAAATTTTTTAAGAAGTGTACTTTTCTTTTTTTTTCAATCCTAGAATAGCCCTGTGCTAACACCATCAGCACCCCTGGAGACTCAATCTGTGCCTTCATCACTTCCCAAAAGTGAGCCAGAGCTGTTTCATCGTGACTTTTCTAGGCATTTTTTCTGCTTCCTAGCAGTTTGGTTTCCAGTTCAGGCACCACTGCTGAGCCAACAAATCCAGCGTTAGTAACATCTGCATCAGAGCCCTCAAACCTTCCTTCCTGCATCACTGAGGAAACTTCATCATGTTTCATAGAATCATAAAATGTCTTGGGTTGAAAGGGACCTTCAAAGTCCAGCCCCCTGCAGTGAGCATCCTGTACTACATCAGGTTGTTCAGAGTCTCATCAAGTCTGGCCTTGAACATCTGCAGGGATGGGGCCTCCATCACCTCTCTGGCCACCTGTACCAGTGTCTTGGTACCCTCATGGTGAAGAACTTCTTACTAATGTCTAATCTAAACCTGCCCTGCTCTAGTCTAAAACCACTGCCTTTGTCCTATCACTCTATACTCTTGCATAAACTTACTAATTTTATTCTTTTAAAAGAAGAAAATGCTCTGGCAGAGCCTGAAGATATCCTCTTGCCCCCCTTTGCCCACACAGCTGAATGGGCTCTGCTGCTCGATTTTTCTATGTTCATGTGAACAATGGGTGAAAGTATTTGTGCAAAACTGCTGGGCTCTGAGCTAGAGAAATAGAGATAGAAGGAAACATTCCTTCTACAGCTCTAATAAACAGTGGGGGACAATCATCACCTAAATTCCTGCAGCTGCTGGGCCGGCAGACATGAGTCAGAGCACTGAGACACAGAGAATATCAGTGCCTCCAGAACAGGATCTGAACTCCTGCCCAATACTTCCCTTTGGGGGCTGCTCCCAAGGGATCACTGAGGCTCTCCAGCCACATCCACACTACAAAGGTTTGGACGTGCAATCATGCTGATAAAAGCACAGTGAAAGTGATCACTTCTTGAAGGAGAGATGCTCAAGCAAACCCCCAGACAAAAGAGGCAGAATTGGTAGAGTTATGGCATTTACAGTAGGGAGAAGGGGGGGAAGTTTGTCAGTGACAAAATCACCATGTTTTTTTAAACATAAAGTGATTAAGTTTTTCTTCTCCTGATGGCTTTGCTCTAGTTATAGGCATGACACTAAACAGAAAGCTTGCACAGGATGGATGAGTAAATTCAGCAATCCAATAAATTTTCTCTATCATGTCCTGCTTCCCTTCCTAATCTCCCTTTCTGTTCACACAAAGGAGCTGAAACCCTGCCCTGTCAATGTCTCTTTGATTACTTTCACTCCAGACCACGACTAAATGCTATTAGAATCAAAGCAGAATAATCCAAGGATTTCCTCTCAAATCACCATTTCCTCTGTTATCCCTGTTGTTAGAAAATCTCTCAGATCTCGACTGTCTGCAGCTCCTCATCCTCTCTTCCAGAGTTACCAGGAGACTGCCCATAATCAGAGCAGAACCCAGAGCACACTGCAGTTTCCACAGTTTCAACCAACACTCAAGTTTATGGGCAAGCTCCTTGTTCATTTCCCAAGGGGACTGCAATTACACCTTGTAGATCTTTTCAGAATCCAGAAGTCCCACAAGCTACCAGCATTTTAATTCCCAGGTTCCCTTATCAGGCTTGACCCAGATTTTCTTCACTGCTTTGTCACACCTGAGATCTGATAAACCTGGTCAGCAACAAGAAGCCACTTGCTTTAGTAAGTTTTGCCTCATATTTCTGTTTGGGTTTTGCCTGCATCATCACCTGTAGGTCCTCCTGCCTCTTTCAGCGAGTATTCTCTTTACAACCAAAGGCAGCAAGAAGGGAAGAACACTGGCTGACATACATGATGAAGAGACAGGAGTTGCAGCAAGCAGAGATCAACCAACATCTGGTACTGATAGAAAAACTGAAAGGAGTCACTGGCTTTGCTATAACTGAAGACCCTGACTATGACTTGTAATGTCAGTTAAGGGATGATCAACTACTGGCTTGAGACTTTGACCAGTGGATCTCTTTATAACATGAGCTCAAACTCTACAGTGCACTGGTGGCCCTGTTTGTCACCTCTGAGAAGAGCTCTGTCCTCAACAATCCCATCTGTTAGCACTGAAGGGACAGACATCCCCATATCCACTCTTCAGGGCTGGGAGTCTCACTGCTTTTTTCTGGACAAGTTTCATTTTCACCATCATTGCTAGAAGACAGCAAGGTCTATTAAAGCTGCTCATCCAAGTCAATTAAGTCTCTTTTAAGCTTTTAGAGCACAAAGCCACTAACTATACCATGTTCTCCTTGTAGGCTGCTTCATGCTTGTTCCCATAACAAGAGACACAATATTCTGTTGGAGTGCAGGGCTGTCAAATTCCACAGAGACAGAACTAAGTCAAGTCACATTATTCACCTCGCACTGCGTACTGAATTCTGATCTCCCCTCAAGCCCCATCAGTGTTACCTACACCATGCTTGACAATAAACTGCTGCAATCCTCCTTTGGGATGAGTTCCTCCTCACTCTTTATCTCCTGAATGAGTTGAGATAAGGTCTTCCCCAGAAAGCAGGTCCTGAATGGAGTCATTAAGCCATCAGTTCAATCAACAAAGTCACTTTCACATGGCACACTGGTTTGTAATCAAGTTCGTGGGATACTATTCAAAACAAGGAAAGTTTTACTCTCCTCACAGCAGTCCTGGAGAGCCAGCACTGAGAAACCACTCCTGAAACACCTGGGTGCTGAGTCAGGCTTCCATTTGTCTTTCTATTTAAGTGCAGGATGGGTCTTAATGGCCTATTCACTGTCCTTCCATTCTTACTATGATAAACAAGCACAAGCTTTATCTTCCAGCCTTCTTCTGCATCATCACCCATCAAATGAGCCAGACAATCTCAGGGAAACAGAGTTGCCCATGTTCAAAGGGTTAATTTTCATTAGTGTTTTGAGCAGCATCATGCCTGGCTGCTGTGAAGCAGCCTCCTTGGGTTGGGAGCTCTCAACAGTAACAGAAGTCCCTTACCATTATCTACAGAATTATTGAGAAAAACGTATTAGCCAGATTTTTGACTGTTGCACATCCATAAGCAGTATTATTAACCTGAAAGGCATGTGTTTTTCTCAGTATGATTTATTAGTTGCAGTTAAAAGTTGCAATAATCAAGGCCTAATTTTTCAGAAAATACTCCACTTTATGCATAGTTTTAACCACCTTCTGAAAGACCTTTAAGTCATGATGAATCGACCCATAAAATGATACAAATGTTAGAACAAACATACTATTCCCCTTCAGGCACGGGCAGGAATATCTGATTTATGTCTGCCAGATGATCTGGCATCTGAACAACTGGCAGTGAAATCAAAGAGGAAGAGCAAAACTGTGGGCAACCATAGGAGAGATTGTGATGCTCTCCCTTTTCATTTCAACATGAAGTGCCATGTCTGAGGATGTTATAACCTAATTCACTTGTTCACAGGGCAGCAAGTTGGCTACATCAGGGATAGTCTGCATCAGCACTGCTTTGCCATAATTAAGTATTATGGATGCACAAGTCCACACTCGATCAAAGTAACCACTGGAGAGAGTTTGCACCCTTCAGTGCTCTCTACTCTGAGTGCACAGAGTAGTCAGTAACTGCAGGGTCTGGAAGGGAAACACGACTTCTCCTTCAGTGTCACTGACACATGGCTACAGGCACCGAGGAGGTGACACTGTAGCTAAGCAGAGCAGGGGACGACATGGCCTTTCAGCAGAACTGATGCACATCACAGCTGCATGAGAGACCATCTCCTCACATTCTTCTCACACCACAAAGGGGTGCGCGCTGTATGGGACCAGCATTGTGCATCATCCTAGGGATGCATGGTAACAGAAGTACTGAGTGCTCTGCTGGCAGATGGCAGGAGAACTCTGCCTCATCTGCTTGCCTTGACATTGTTTTTGTGGCATCCCTTTCCAGGGCCATATACTTTTCTTGAAAGTTTTAAAAACTTTCTTAGTGGTTTTTAACAATGGTCCTAATTATTATCACTTCCTCCACTTCTGTGCCTTAAATGGCCCTCCACACCAGGAATCAAGTCTGTGACATTATTTAACCATTATTCCTGTATTTTCCATGCACACTGTCTTGAGAAAGTTGCTTAGTGGTGAGCATGCATTAGCTCAGAGAAGAAGACCCCTCACTCCCATTCCCAGTGGAATTCATCTCAGCCTCCCTAAAGGTACTAACTTCTGCTCAGGTTTTACTGAAAACACAGGAGGGCAGATAACTCAAAACCCTTCTGCTGCCACCATGGCAGCACAGGTCTGCGGCAGCAACACTGGGACTAAAGATGGTAATAAGGTGGCAGGAAAGTGTAAATGTAAACTTGCTACCCAAGAGGAAATTTCTCACAGCCTGATGGTGGAAAAGGAAAACATTGTTTGATTAAACCCCAAGAAACTACAATAGAATAGAGCACTGTTGTAATGGGCAGGAGCGGAGGGTCTGACCAAGGTGCATCAACACTTCTAGACGTGGTCCTGTGAAATGCAAAGCAAAAAAGATCTCCTGAAAAGTGGGATTTTATAACCCCACAATGGAAACTGAGGAAGGCACTGTCTTTGTTCACATATAAGGCACGATGGACACAATACACTCCTGGAAGAACTTCAGTGTTTCACCAGCCATGCAGGTAAGCCTCATGGCCCAATGCTCTTCACTATATCCCTCAGCTCTTCCATGTCACCACATCTCCTCCACATTACCATGTTCCTCAATTCCTCCACATCACTGCCTCTCAGCTCCTCTAAAGTCCTCTGGGACACAAGAAGAAAACTGAAGCAACATGCTCAAACTGGAAAATTGCAACAGCTTAAAAATTCTTAAACACTTCAAATGCTGGGACAATACCCTTTGTCAAAGCTGTGGGTTGGCACAGCTCCTACCAAAGGGAAACTTGATCTTCATCAGTCTGAAAGCATGAAGCAGCATCCTGTGCAGATGACACACTCAACGTTAATCTTTCAAGGTACTTCTGTTACCTCTTTTTGCCTGAGAATTTGTGCAAAACAGGAAGACAGAGACAGCCTGGGCCAACAGCTTCCTGAACCAGAGACATCAGGGAGGAGGAAAGTAGATCACTGACAGTAATTGAAGGCTGCTTGCTATTAACTGGGACAAAAAAACCCTTTTATAACACTGTGCATCCTTCCAGGAAGCAATAACAGAAATTGAGACAGTGGGGCACTGAGCTGGGACTCCACAAACTTCCATGAGACCTGTCAGCAGCCAGCCTCAGCACCGAATGCCTGGCTGTCCTGCTGGGGCTGTCCTGTGTCACCTGCACCCAGCCCTGTACAAAGACAGAGAAGAGAAGGAGCAGAAGAGGGCCCCAGAGGGCCCAAGTCTGTCTCCAGGTAAGATCTTTGACGCATCAGGATGCAGGTATGTCTGAAATTTAATTAATCTTAAGCAAGGCAGTAACTGCTTATTTTATTTTTATATCAATCTAGTGAAGGATGTCCCTTGCTCACTGCAGGAGGGTTGTACTAGATTACCTTTGAAGGTCCCTTCCAACCCAACACACTGTATAATTTTATTGAGGGTTGGGGCAATATCATAGTCCATACACTTCAAGAAAGAAAAGCTGAGAAAGCAAACACCAATATCTGGCTGGGACTGAGGTGTTTCTGAATCACGCTCAAATGAGTGCTCACCGAGTTATAGCCATTTCCCTACCGCCAGGGATGCTTCCGGGTGCATTGTTCTCCCCTGCAGATGAGGAAGGACGCTGAGGCATGGCACAGCCTGCCCACTGTCCCACTCAGCAAACAAAGAGGAAGCTTGCACAGACAAGATGGATCACTAGGAGACACAGAGGCAGTCTGTCCCCAAGGAGAGACAGTTAATCCTGATGCACGATTCCCCCGTGAATTTAAAATGTTTGATACATACCCTCTCTGTCCATGATTAAGCATTTAATAACACACACCCTCTGATAGATTAGAAGTATTTATTCTGTGGTCACAAAACATTACAAAGAATGAAAAGCCTCCAAGGGAAAAAACCCAGGAGGCTCAAAACTTAAAAACAACAGTAGACACTAAGAAATAAATGGCTTCTAAGTGTGATATAGCAACAGAACAATTTTAGGCAGCTTCCAATAAGAAAAGTTGTATTTGCTACAACATAATTTCTTATTACACAGAATGTGTTTTGCATAACCATCTGTCAGTATTACTTTACAAAGGCAGAGGCCAATTTAAAGAAAATCACTGCATATGCAGCAAGACACTGAACATGAATTATTTCATGGGTAAGAGGGAACAGTTCAAGTTCACAAAGTACTGAATTATTGACTTAAATTCTGCATCCTCCTCAGTTTGGAGAAGATGCACAGATAGGTAAACAGAAGACAGACATACTGGTATATTAATATCAGCATTTCAATTTCACTACTTGAATTCACTCTGTTTCCTCAGTTCACTCCCTATTCATTATTTCTCCATTTCAAATTGGATTTTATGGTCTCAAATTCAGAAGCAGGGTAAAGTCGGTGTAATACTGTACGTAAGGGCACTGCAACATGCCTTTTGAATTCCATCATTTCACACCTCCTTACCTAGGCATAATTAATAATCTTTTTACATGGCTTCTCATTCTAGTCTGGTTCAGAGCCTGTGGGAGGGAATTAACCTGGCAATGCCTTGTCACATTAAAAGTAAGAAAAAAGGAGCAAGGGAAAAGAACTAGTTTGCAGGCAACTAAATTATAATTTTGAACAGAAATTCAACTGAATATGCTCAAAGTGACCAGTTCTGAGCCTTAGAGCAGGGCTCTGGAGACCTTGAAACTCCTCGGGAGAAAGGCAAAGCCCAGTCCTAGCAGGGAGCACATGCCTGCCTTACTAAAAGGCAGATGCCTTCAGAGCACTGTATGTTTAGTCATCTCTTTATCAAATCCTTAACTAATTAAACAATCCTCTTGTCAAAGAGGCCAGTCATTGTTTGTGTGACCAGTGCCCTGTAAATATAATGGGATAATCTGCCTTTCTTCTTTTTTTCTCTCTCAATTCTTCTAAACAGCTGGGGGATGCGCTGCCCCCTCGCTGGGAAACCTCCGCTCATCTGTCATATCCCTCTGCTCCCGGCGCTGGGCGGCTGCACGCAGCATCAGAAGCCAAGCTGGAAACAATGACGCCTCACAGTCACCAACAAGCCATCTGAGACCATGCCACTGAAGAGTCCCCGGGCCTCTGGAGGGCTAAGGGAACAATTAATAGGGAAAAAGAAGCCATTCTTGGATAGCTTTGACAATTAAACCTATATTGATCTACAAACGGCAAAAGATGCTCAAGTGAAAGCATTTCCAGTATCCTCTTTTGACTTGAGTACCAGTGAAGAAAGAGCTTCCAAATGATGAAGCTTTGATCAGATGGCATCAGGCTTGCTCTTACATCTGCACAGTTATATAGAAGAAGCTGTTAATCATCCATTAAAGACTCAGAAAATCAAATGTCCAAAGCTGATCTCCAGCCCCAGGTACCACTGGAAGAGCTCAGAGCAACTCAGTGTGCTAAGCCATGATTAATAACTGATTTTTGGTGTGAAAAGAAGACGATGTCATGTCACAAAATCCAAAGGTTTGTGAGTACATGTAGAGCAGGGGAAAAGCACCCAAGCCTCCTGCCCAGCTCTGTTGCCCTGCAACAGAGTCATCCCAAACCAGTCCCTGTCAGAGCTCTCCCTCAGGAAAGCATCTGGTTTCCTACTTACACCACCAGCAGCAAGCTAAATTCAGACTACCCGGTATTTGAAATTGTGAATTCAAGCCCCTCAGTGTCTCTCATGAGAAAGCTCCAGGCACTCTGCATCATGGGCTGTACTGTCAGAAAAAGCAAACTTCACTAACTGCTGAAGCAGTACCCAGCAGTGCTGTTTCACCCAGTGAAGGGTAGAGGATGAAGAGCTTAGGACAAGCAGGACATATCTTCTCCTGAGCCACTCCTTTACAGTTTTGAGAACAGAATCCTATCCCTCTCTCCCCCAACTCCTCCACAAAATATTCAAATGCTCAAATAGAATCACAGAACTGTCTAGGATGTTTATGACCATCGAGTCCAACCATCAAACTAACACTGCCAAAGCCACCACTAACCACGTCTCTCAGCACCACATCCATCCCTCTTTGAAATACCTTCAGGGATGGTGATTCCACCACTGCTTTGGGCAGTCTGTTCCAACACTTGTAACCATTTTGGAGAATTAATTTTTCCTAGCATCCATCCTGAAACATTTAGATCCTTGGAGCCTGAAACACATCCACAGAAGCTAATAAAGCAGGAGTAAGAGACATGTACACCCCTCTGAGAAGCTGAGGGAGGTGTTCAGGTGTTCATCAGCGTCACCTCGTTCAGCCCTACATTGAATGATTTCTTTATTGGCTTAAAGCTCTCCCAAAGGCGACCCAACAATGACACATCCTCTGCACGTACAGCACGAAGCCTGTCTCTTTTTGCACCTAATCTAGACCACAGCAGGGCAAAAAATTGCAAGACTGCTCTATTTTTAACCTACCACCAAGGGACATTTAAAAGAGCCGTGCTCACATCTGAAGGAGTTCCTCGTCTCAATCCAAGTTAAACTCTGCAAGTGTAAAGAAGTCATCCCAAATGGAATACATCAAAGCCAAAATGATGTTATCCCAGCAAAATTGCAAAACTCTCCCTACTTCTAACAAAACAACCAGCAATATCAGCCTTAAGGCTCTTTTTCTTGCTCTCTACCTTTTTTGTTTTTTGGTTTGTTTTTTTCTTCCTTTCCCTGGTGTCCCTTCCCCACCTCAGCACCGAAGCCAAGTTTAAACAAAATCCATGAAAATAGCAGCTTTCAGTCTGTTCCTGGAGCAGCCAAGTTAATGAGGCCACATGGCATCTCAGGGCACTGTGGAGGGAAGGCTTCAAAACGCTTGTTAGTGCAGGCTGCACCGCTCTGAAAAATGTAAAACATCTCCAACTGGCCAGCACTGTGCTATCCCTCTCCCCTGCTCTGCAAGTTAAAGAGCATTCACATTTCCAAACACATACTGTGGAAGGAATGAAGCACTTCTGGGAAAAGTGGAAGGCTGGTTTGCCCTTCTAAATTCAAAGTTTTATAAATTAATGTAAATATTTTTTCAAAACCAAAAAGAACTCTTCTGAAAGCTACACCACAGCAACCAAGCAACTGTAGAAACAAGTACCTGTTTTTCCTGACCTATATTTTCTTGCTGGCAGGAAATCAAAGTTCATGCCAAATTACAGTAGATTTTGAACAGACTTGCATGCACCCTCCAATCTCAGCTATTAAATCTGCTCGGGCCCAGCAAGATCACTTTTTAAAATGACACAGGCTCATACTGGCATTAATGCAAGCAGGTTGTCTTTTTGTTACGATACTAAAAGGGGGAATTGATTTTCCATAGAATTCTGTTCAACTAGAGACATTTTCCTCCCCTTGAACTGCTATATTTACATTATCTAGTCTATTTATAATAAAAGCCATACAGTTAAGCAGACTCAACCACAAAAAGCAAACGAGTCTAGTTTTGTCCTAAAGGCCTTAATATGAAAAAGCTCTGGGGTTAACAACAGCTTGTGTGGGTTTTATATTTATATAAACAAACTGCAACTGACAAGCAGGCATTTTCTGGGATGAGCACCAGACAGTAACTCTGCCAGGACCCACAGCCCAGTAGGCCATAGTTAGAGCCACAGGGGAGGATGCTTTCATCAGCTCCACTCCTCATACCACCTGAGGCCATCACCACCATCCTCCTTGTCTCAGTTATTTCTGCGTGGGGTGATGTTTTGCCTGTTTGAGAGCTCAACCTACTCCTGAGTTTGGGCATTTTGGAAGGGGGCCAATATCAGACTGGAGAGGCTGAGATGGCTGTGGGGACCAGAGGGTGGATGGAGAGCAAAGCAGGCAGACATTGGGTACAGGACCTGGGGCCTCTGCTAGCCACAGAAGGGCTTCTTGAGACCCTGGCTGATCCATGGGTGCAAACAGTGCTGGAGTTCCCTGAAAGCTGAGCAGAGAGACACTTCACAATGCTCACACTGACACAGAAGTGGTGGAAGGTCCAACAGAGTTTTATGGCCCTGGCACCCCATGGATGATGATGGCTGGGCTGCTTCCAGGCTGGAGCTGCCACGGCACTCTAGAATAATGACACCAAATCAAGGCTCACTCCAAACCAAGGACATAAATAATACTGATTTGACTGGTGATTTTAAGTAGGTCCTGTTGCGATAGGACAATGGTGAACAGTTTTAAACTAAAAGAGGGTAGATGTAGACTAGATATAAGGAAGAATTGTTTTCTGCTGAGGGTGGTGAGCCTCCGGCCCAGATTGCCCCAAGAAGCAGTGTCTGCCCTATACCTGAAGGGTTTCAAGCCCAGGTTAGATGGGGCTCCAAGCAATCCAATTTAGTTGAAGATGTCTCTGTCATGGGCAGGGGGATTGGACTACGTGGCCTCCAAAGATCCCTTCCAGCCCAAACCATTAAATGATTCTATGGCCATATCATCTTATGTTACCCTGTCATTTGCTTCCTACTCTGCCTCACTTACAGTAACTAAGACTGTGCTGATGGAGCCCAGATTGCACCCCCATCCTCTCCTTTGGCACTGGCACCTCTGCAGCAGAAACATCCCTTGATTCAAGAAGCAGGCACTGAGAGCTGCAGCAGTGAGACAGGATAGAGAAGAACTTATGTTCACAAAGACTCAACTACAGAGCACTGTACTATGCTCAACTTCAGATACAAAACTAATCTTCCTATTACAAGAGGGCTATTTTCTCCCCTAAGACCACTAAAGCTACTATGCAGAAAGAAGTCCAGCTCTCCAGCTTGACCTCTGTGAGTTTTATGAGCCGTTTAAGCCATGAACCATTACACTCGGCTTTTGCCACTGTCTGGTTTAACATAAGCTTGCAAAATCCCTATGTGTGTGAAGGAAATACATTTGAAGTCTCCTTTATTTTCACACCCTTTTTCAGATCTCAGGAGTTTGACAAGGGAGATATTTCACTAAAATTAAAATTGCTGCACTGCAAAACACATTCAAGACTAAAAGTTTCTATTAATCCTTTTTTAAAGGAAAAACAACCTTTTTTTTTTCACAATCATGGCAGAAATTCCTTAAAGATGCCTCCTCTTCAGGCCAAGTTCAAAGTGTCCAAATGCACTGTGTATGCAAACCTCAGGCACATGGTGGGGAGCGAACTCTCCACCTATTCACAGTCAAGTGAATCAGAAATTACTTCCAAATGTGGACCTATTTTCCCTGTGCTGTCTACACTCACCAGAGCCAGCCTACAACCCTGCCAGTACCCTGCTGAATTCCAATCACAGCCCGACACAAAGCACAAGGGGCCAGACAGCCATTAGCCAGAATCTCAACTGCACTGTGTTTTGGGAACTGCTGGTTTCACTTATGGGTTTTTTTTTATTTATACCTTATCACTGCAAAACTAATGAGATTCCAATGAAAAGTGGGACATTATTCATTTGTTTCCCCCCCAGGAGGTTGGGTTTATTTTCAACAAGCATGCTACTGCTAAAAACAAGAGGTGCTCGTTTTAAGAAGCTGGAACATAAACCTGTTCCCTAATGTGCACAATCTAAAATGATACACTGGTATCTGAAGTTAAAGGTTTCACTGACCTTATTTAAGCTATTTTGCTTTACAATAATTACAGTCTTATTTTACTGGTTACTGATTGTTTTGCTTTGATGGAACCATGGCCGGATGTTGAACCAGGGAAAGGTAGATGGATATTAGGAATGATTTTTACACTGAGTCATCAAGCATTGGAAGAGGCTACCCAGGGCAGAGGTTGAGGCACCATTCCTGGAGGGATTTAAGAGCTGAACAGACCTAGAGCTTAGAGTTATGGTTTAGGGATAGTTCTTGTCAGAGTTGGGTTGAATTTTTGACCTGATGATACAGAAGGTCTCTTCCAAACAAGGTGATTCCATGATTCTTCCCTGCCCTAAACAAACCACTCAAACCTCCTGCATTGATAGAAAATATAAAATTGTTCGCAATTGGTTTTAAAGACTGATCAGCAATTACAAATGAGAAGCTAAATACAAAGTAACAAATATAGATAACTGAAAGTATGTAGCTATATAGTTCTCCTTACTGGAAAGCTGGATGTCCAACCTTATGTGTCAGACAAACTTACCACGATCAGCATTAACCTAATGGCCACTTTGAAAGTAACATTATTAATAATACACAGGCAAAATTGTTAAGCTTCATATCTATAAAGCTTTCTAAAATAATTATTAGCCATATACTTCATGTTTTCTAATCTCAGGTGTATCTCACATCACTCTTCTGCAGCTATTGCTGCCTTCCTTTATGATATCTGTTTCACACAGCGCAGAGCTTCTGAAACACCCCTGTTACTTCTAGAAAGACTGTGATATGAGACTCAGTCCCTTGATACAGTGGGGTCACTGAGAAACGAAACACAAAACCAGAGCTTTTAAATTGGCATTTGAACTAGGAAATTAGTTCTGTAAACATCAAGCATTTGAACTGTCCATTTGTTATGGATAACACAGCAGGGCGGCCAATTACCAAAGTCATGGACTCCGAATTGGCAGCATTTCCTTTCCAGCATTACATCAAAATCCTGGCTTCAGCCTGCAGGAATTTAACTCCTCAAGACATAAAATAGAAATGCACCAACTACAAATTACAGAATCACAATTCTAATACTTTACTCATGAAAGTGTGTCCAGTTGCTGCCTCACGGTTATGTTCCACAATCCAAATTTTCATTACAAGAAGTTATGTTGAGTCACTTCTCTCAGTTTAAGTTTGCTCAGTCCCTTCCCTCCAAGTTTGTTCCCCTTTTCCCATGTGCTAAATGTTGGGAACTAACACCATCTCTGTCCTTCAAGCATTTCCTCTCAGTAAACAGGATCACCCGGAGGTTGTAGGGGAACAGATTATTCAGTCCACTAAGTCTAAAACACCTGTAGGCAATAAACTCAAGAAGGGATCCTGCAGCATTCCTCTGACGATGAACGTCCCCCAAAGAAAGCATTAGAAAGATAAGTCGTTCCACCCAACTGAACAAACATTTCCCTGGTCACACCCTCCTCACATAAAAGCAGGAATCTTTCTAAACTCCCACTGAACAATTCTAATGGAAGGTCACAAACAATAACAATGGATAATTAAAACAATAATCATGCTTAGTAAGACAAAAATTCTAACTAAATTGCTCATCAGGGTTTTTTTTCAAACTTACCAAGCCTCAGTAAGAACATGTTTTGTCCAGAAGAGAATTTGAACTGAAAAGATTACAAGAAGCTGCTATTCATAAAAAAAAAATACTGGCCATTTTGGTCCTGTGGGATTCACTGCACACCAAAGGGATTTTGTGAGACAGAGGAAGATGAAGTAGAATAGACTGGCTGAAGAGGTAACACTTTAACATATTTGGAAATTAGACATGTTCTTACACTGCCATGCAATGATCCATCCTCAAATCCAAAAACTTTTTAAAATATGAATACAAATGAAATCACAGTTTCTGTAACAGAGTTCTTGCAACAGTTTGAAGAGAATTAAATGAAAAACTTGGTGGATTTTTGGTTTTTTTAAAGTACATTATCTCTGAAAAAGACCCTCACATTCTTAGCTGTTACATTTATCTGGAAAACGTAACCAATACTTCCATTTGGAGTTCTCTGTGAGAAAGAAAAAGGAACAGCTAAAATTCTGTAGAACACCT
This sequence comes from Turnix velox, assembly GCA_013400935.1. Taxonomy (NCBI): domain Eukaryota; kingdom Metazoa; phylum Chordata; class Aves; order Charadriiformes; family Turnicidae; genus Turnix; species Turnix velox. The sequence goes on from VZTY01004213.1 coordinate 31,705, forward strand.
CCTTCCCCAGCATCACCACCTTCAGAACCTTCAGAGGGTGATGCACCAAAACTTACCACAGCACTGAGGTATGAAGCCATGAGAAGTGAAGGCCATTGTATTGGGTGGTTTTTCTGGTTTTCAGACAGGAAACTGAAACATGGAGAGAGACATGATGCTTCTGCTATCATAAAGCACACATCTTCATATCTTGAGAACTTGGAGCTTGGTTTTTTTCCTTTTTTTTTTTAAAGTTCATCAGCTTGACCACACTGTTATAGCAATGTTGCTCTAGGTTTGTCATCAAGAATTTTCTATTATACTGTCCCATACTATGGTGGGGAAAATTATCATTGGTAATAGGAAGTAAAGCATACTGTAGGTAATACAGTAGAAAAAGTGATTTTGTGCCATCCATATCTCCTTCTCTACCCACTGATCCTTTTACATGGGTTATAAACTTCTTACTGGAATTTTTACTCCCCAAAGATCATTCCCTCATCCCAGCTCCCATCCACTAGTCCTGCTCCCCCCACACTCCCTGTACTCATCTCTAGTCCTCCAGTCCCACCACTTTTTTCTTTCTTTCAATTGGAACACTGAACAATTGCTCTGAGTGTGCTTAGCTTCAGGACAGCTGCCTGCGTATGAGATCTCTCCAGAGGAAATGTGAAGAGAAGCCAGGTTTTTGTAGGAATGCAGTATTTCCTTTTCTCCTGCAGCCCACCACTTGGTTCCCTCTAAAACCCCCAGTAATGAGTGTGGCAGAGTTCTGACAGACTGTAAGCATCCATCTTCGACCCTCTGAAAAGCAGCAGTTCTTTGGGAGAAAAAGTTTGTATGTGGTCATGTAATTAAAGACTGCAGTAATTCACACCCACGTTGTGGTAGGTTGGTGTTGTGCAGGCATCCCTCACTCTGGCATTTCCTCCTTTTAGACTACTAGCATTTGAAATCAAAATAATGTTTTTATCATACTATGCTATAAATTAACTGTGCAGAAAAAGTAATGTCTTTGAAAATTAAGTCTTCAGCATGAAAGCCCAGCTAGGTCCTTTGCTTAGATTGAAGCCAGTCCCAGGACACAAACACATCTGTGAACAAGCTTGAGAGCAGAAGTGCTCTCACTGCATTTAAAATTAAGCACATGATAAAGCACTAGATGCTTTAATAAATTAAAACTACAGAGAAAATGCACGGGGCTGAGATCAAAGAGAAGAAACTGTAAAAGGGAATGGATTCAGGATGCACTTTGGCTGACAAGCCAGGCATTGAAACCATCAGAGGCCCGAATAGTCTTTTTATTTCTCATTCTTACACCAGACAAATGAAGAATAATATTGACGCCATCAGCAATAAGTGGGAGATAAGGGCATTGTTTCCCCACTGAGGATGCATGCCTCCCTGCGTGGGTGTAGGATGGGTCCGTCGCTATGGAGCCAGATCAAAAGCGGTTGTTAAGGGAACAAGCAGGAAAGGTAAAACAATGGCTGAGATAAGAAGCATCTCAACAAATATACAACCAGACTCTTGGCTTTATAGCTGTAAGGAGGTCGGAGCTTGGCCCCCACCCTAGCGAGGTGGTCATCTGCCAAGGCTAAGCAGCAGGAGATCAAAAGGAAGGCTGGAACCCCGGGGACCAAGGAGTGGAGGAGGCCAGTGGGACAGCCACAGACTATCCAGGGCGACAGTATAGGGGCTGCACACTAAGGGGTTGGCCTGCCAGCAAGGATAGCAGCTCACCAGTCACCACCCGCCTCAGCAGGGCCTTCCTCAATGAGAAAGTGAAAAGAAAGGTAAAAATAAGACATCCATACAGAGATCTTTTGATCTGTGTGCTTTGTAGAAAGGAGCTATAGAGCAGCAGGCACTGCCACTGCTCCATGGAATGCAGAACTCACGATATAACCTCCCCTTATGTCTCCCCTGGTGAGGCTGCAACTGGAGCACTAGGTCTAGTTCAAGGCTCCCCAGTTCAGGAAGGACAGGAAACTGCTGGAGAGGGAACAGCTAAAATGGCACAAAGATGCTGAGGGGACTGAAACAACTCTCTGAAGAAGAAAGACTGAGGGACTTGGGTCTGTTCAGTCTGGAAAAAAGAAGGCTGAGGGGGATGTCATCAGTGCTCACAGACACTGAAAAGGGGGACATCAGGAGGATGGGGCCAGTCTGTGTTCAGTGGTGCCCAGTGACAGGACAAGAGGAAACAGGCACAAACTTGAGCATGGGAAGCATGGGAAGTACCACCTAAACATGAGGAGAAACTTCCTTGCTGCGAGGGTGGCAGAGCCCTGGCACAGGCTGCCCAGAGAAGTGGTAGAGTCTCTATCTCTGGAGACATTCCAAACCCACCCGGATACATCCCTGTGGGACCTGCTCTGGGTGACCCTGCTCTGGCAGAGGGTTGGAAAGATGATTTCCAGCAGGTCAACCCCCACCATTCTGTGATTCTGTGATATGGAGGAGCTCATTAAAGTCTTCCTACAAAGCAAGACTTGTAGGAAGCAGTAAGCTTCTCCATCACAAGATGCTGCTGAGCAATCTTCACCCAAAATATTCTTTCTAGGAACTAATGGCAAATTGTTTGCCCACCCCCACTAACCCAGAACTGGGTTCTCACAGGGCTCTGTGTGGAGGGTGCACTCAGCAGTGCATCATCTGCTCCTGCAGCTCATAAGCTTCAAATTGAAGAAACACACCAGGAGCTAAAATGAGTTTCCGAGAACAAAACCAGCTGGTAAAGAAACAAAAGCCAAATATTCTCCTGGCTGCTGGCTGCTTTTTTTTTTTTATTTAGCTTAAAACCAAATGAAAAAAATCTGCTTGGAACCCAAACAGTCTCTAGATGCAAACGTGGTGTCTAGCCTGAAAAACAGAGGCTTGAGGAGACCATGCCAAGCAGCACAGGATTCCCATGGTCCTGGTGTTTCTCAAGCCCTTAATGTGGTTCAACTTAGGCAAGTGGCTTTAGGATTCCCAGTTCAAAATCTACAATGCACATCTGCAATTCATTCTGCCTTCTTATTTTATTTCTTATTTCTCCAACCAACTCCAAATCATTTTATGAGCTCTTGCAATCCGGTACTAATCAGTTACTCATGCAGGAGTCCCCGCTTCCTCAGAAGGGCTCCTTCTGCACATAAAGCCAAGCTGGGAGCTTTGTCAGAAACAACCTGAAAAAATAAGGGTGCTTGGCACAGTTTAATGTGGGATTGCAAGACACAGAAAACTTCTAATATACAGCCCTATTTTCTACACGTCTGTCAGATTCACTCCATAAAACCAAAGGTGACTCTTCTACTAAGGGACTGATGCAATTATCCCCTTAAAAGTAGAGGATCTGACCAAGTGGCTTCACAGAAAACTCAGAAGAAATTTTCATCCAGCCATTCAGAACTCCCAAATGAGAAATGGAAACATGCCAAAACTTGGACACCTGCTCATCAGAGCTGGCAGATGAAATGCTGAGAGGATGGCAGACAGGGCATCTCTTCTCTGAAGTGATTTTGACTCAGGAAGAAGCATCAACGTGTGATATAGATCAGCTGTTGACTTCATTCCTCTTCTTGTTTAAAATTTATGTTGCATATTTCAGTTCTGTTGAAGAAGGCTGTGGGGAGACCCAATACTGGCTTACCAGAAACATTCCTCCAGTTCCCTCCTGGAATACTGCAATACAAATGTCTGGATGTTGCAGACAGAACATCATGCTGCACCCAGGACAGCTTTATTATTTCTTTTGTGCTTACTGTTTATATTTTGCCTTTCACCCTCCGCATGTTTTCTATCTACAGCTCTTGAAGTAAATCATGAGTTTGAGCTATCGCCTGGAAGACTTCTTAGAAAAGAACAGCAGAAGAATTGCGAGGAATTATCTTGATACAGCTTGAGCTTTCAGATTGCCTCCCTTCTCCTGAGTACATGACATAGGGGTGCACACACTCATTGTTTTTCTTCCCCTGTTTACATTCAACTTGATGTGAAAGGAGAGACAAAATTCCCAAGGGAGCAGAAAGAGGGTTGGGACCAGCAGCAATGGCCACACACATCGGCAAAGGGAGAAAAAGGAGTCTGTCACCAGCATGCTGGCAAGACAAGATTTCACCACTGCCATGTTTCTCATACCAGGGCTGTCAAGTGACGCATGCCTACTCCTAAATAGTCCATCCCCTGTTCCAGAGAAGCAGGAGTTTTTAGGTCAAACACATTAGAATCACAGAACAGCCCAAGTTGGAAGGGACCTTTCAGATCATCCAAATCCAACCAACAACCTAACTCTGACAAGAACTATCCCTAAACCATTGCCCTAATCTCCATGATGTCTGCCCATCACTTAAATCCCAACAGGAATGGTGCCTCAACCCTGCCCTGGACAGTCTTTTCCAATATTTATCAACCCTTTTGGTGTCAAAATTTTTCCCAATTTCCAGTCTAACCCTTACCTAGCACAATTTGAGGCCATTTCCTCTTCTCCCGTGGCCTGTTCCTTGGGAGACCTCCCCCTAACTACTCCCTCCTTTCAGGGTGAGAGCTTGTAGAGAGTGAGAATACTTCCACTCAGCTTCCTTTTCTTCAAGCTGAACACCCCCAGCTCCCCCAGCCACTCCTCACAAGACTTGTGCCCCAGACCCCTCACTAAGTCCACTGCCTTCTCTGGACCTGCTCCAGCTCCTCAATGTTGCATGCTCCAAAGGAAAAGAGGCTGCACTAAAAGATGATGTAGGTACAGTACAGTTTTTGAATTCCTGTGTACTCTGACTCTAACTACAGGACTGTACTAAGACTGATGTGAATCGAGCCCACAGCTTGATTAAAAAAAAATAAAAAATCTCCAGATGCACAGCATGCTCACCGAACGCCGCAGTGCTGTGGAGCAGCTGTTCTTTAAGTGGCCTTCTCCTAAAGAGAACATGATGTTCTCTTCCACATGAGCTCAGAGAAACCAGGATTTCTGCCCCTGCTCAAACCACATGTATGCAGACCCCTTCCAGGCCACAGCTCTTATGTATCCTGAAATGACTTCCCAGAGCCTTCTGTAAAAGCCCTCTGGTTAACATGAGCAGCACAGCCAAGAATGGACTTTTCTGGATCTCGCTCATAGACTGTTACTAAAAGACGTCCCAGCTCATTTTTCCAGCCTCTAGGAATTCTGCATGTGAATGAATTTATTGTTTTTTCTTTAAGGACTTAGCCTCAGGATTATTATTAAAAACTACTTCCAGACTGGGAAATAACCTTGCATATAATACCTTTCCAAAAACACCAATATTAGATTATCACTTTGCTCAGCGAGGAAAAACTGATACCCTTAGGTAATATTTATAAAACTGTGCTTGGGAGTATAACAGAGACTTCACCATGTTACCAAAATCTGATCAACACAATTTCATCTACAGTCAAGTTGAAATCACTCAACAAAGGGGGAGTATTTTGGCTTAGCAAGTATTGAGTACTTTATGCTGTCCACACCTGCAGACAGAAAACAGTCTAATTGAGACAAATGAATAAATGAGTTAAACATTCACCTCCTCCATTTCCCCCCAGTGATCTACTTTCAATTGTCAGGGCAACACACAGGTAAGTTTCAAAATAAATACTTTTTTTAACCTGAAACTCTTTACTGAGTGTTACCAATTCAGTGATAAGGTACCAAATTTCACAATTTTTCTCAGTTTTAACAAAAAATTAGTATTAAAAACTGGATGATAAGAAAAACAGAAATTGTATCAGTAGCTAAATTCTTTATAGTTTTGTGATTGGATTCAATAAATTTAGGGTCATTTTTAACAGTGTTAAGTGAATTAAGGAATCCATGAAAAATGAACCTTAACTCTAATCACTGAAAGGACTGAGTTGAATTTCTAATAAAACTGCAAAAATTCAGGTAAAATGCACATCTTCAAAGAAAATCTTGAAGTTGATATTTATTTAGATTCCTTTGAGAAGATGCTGTTACTTGGCTTCATCTTTATTGCTCAATGGGCAAATACATCTAAAAATTGCTCAGATCACACTTATTCAAATGGTCTGGCAGAAATCCATAGACACAGAGAAACCCTGTGTAACCTCAAGCTTAAGAATCAAAAATAAAGGAAGTTGGAGAAAAAATTAAAAGTGTACTGCAGAAGAAGATTCCCAAATAACCATCTTACCAGAAACAACCCAGTGTGGAAAGGGGTTTTCAGGGAATACAGGATGACAATGCTCAGTAGGAGTGGGGGTTCTGGGCTTCAGTGCTCAGGCATTCCAGAAGCAGATGTCAACAGCCTGTGGGATTTAACTTTCCCACCTGAAAATCCCTCTTCTGAAACCAGGGAATTTTAGCAGGAAATCCCACTGCACAACCTGCTTGAACCAACATGATCATGATTTCATCCTGGCCTATAACAAATACAGTGTGGTCAGTAGGACCAGCATAGCAATTGTCCCCCTGTACTGCACACTGGAGAGGTCTCATGTCAACTTCTGTTTCCAGTTTTGGGCCTCTCACCACAAAAAAGACACTGAGAGGCTGGAGCAGATCCAGAGAACGGCAATTAAGGAGCACAAGTCTTGTGAGAAGTGACTAAGGGAGCTGAGGGTGTTCACTCTGGAGTAAAGCGAGACCTTCTTGCTCTCTGCAAATCCCTGAAAGGAGGGTGTAGACAGGAGGGGAGTTGGGCTCTTCTCTCAAGGAAAGGCCATGGGACAAGAGGAAATGGCCTCAAGTTGCAACAGGGGGGAATCAGACCAGATATTGCAAAAAACTTAGACACCAAAAGAGTTAACAAGTACTGGAAAAGGCTGCCCAGGCAGGGGTTAGGGTCCCATCCCTGGAGGGATTTAAAAGATGGGCAGACATGGAGCTTAGAGAGATAGTTTAGGGATGGTTCTTGTCCAAGTTGGGTTGATGGTTGGACTCAATGATCTGAAAGGTCCCTTCCAACCTGGTCCTTTCTATGGTTCGAGGACTGAGGAACCCTGGACCACAGGCCTAGGTAGAACAAGAGGTAGAGCACAGTCAGAGAACCAGGAGACCCAGACTTTTACTTGAGGGTAAAAGAATTTACACACAATATTGAGGACTATACCAAAAGGCAGGAATGGCACCTATGAAATTAAGCAAGTGCAAAAGGTAGGCTGAGTATCTGAGAAAAAAAAAAATCCTAACCAGTGAGAATCAACATAAGGAATTTTTCCTCAGGGCAACAGTGGAAGTACTTTTGCAAGAGAACTAGGCATCCCACCAACAAATGTACTGCAGGAAAGAATCAGACAATGGCAAGGAAATGGATTAAACGTGTTCACAAGACAATTTCCAGATCCGATTTCAGTGAAGTGAAGACCATGACCTCATCACTGGATTTGTGGGGTTACCATTAAGCACTGCCCATCCCTCACTCAGCCTCAAGTCCCTCACTACCATGGGCATAGTCTTCAGACAGACCACAGTAAAGGCTGAAAGGGATCTGGGAGTGTCTCTCCATTGTTGCTTTATTTTTGTATTAATGATGGGTCAATTTATGTCCAGAGATTTTGGAAGGCAGAACTCACCAGGGATCCTGGGGAGGAGAAAACCGAGACACAGAATAAAGCTTTTGAGGTCTGATCTTGATTAAAAGGAAAAAAAACCTAACAAACCAAAACCAAAAAACAAACACCAGAGAAACAGAATGTTTGAAGACATATATGGGGAAGAAGTGACTCTTTTTCAAGGACAGATGGCAGCAATGGAAATACTGAACATGGCTGGATGGCCAAATTCCTCCTCTGGATTTGCAGCATCCTTTCCAGTTCACTCAAGTTCACTGAAGCACAGCAGAAGTACCATCAGCTTTTCCATGTGGAGAGTTCCCATAGCTGTAGCAAGCACAAAAAAGATTTGGGATCTATCAGAATCTGATCAGGTCTTTGTTTATCTTCTATCTGCCTTCCAAACCAGAGCCGCTCCTTTAGATGCAGTTGTGGGAAAACACAAAAGCAGAACTTCCCTTTCACCAGTTCACTAAGAGGGGTTGGCCACAACGTACAAATGAACAGGAGCTTAGCAAACAGATAACCTGTTCAATCACAATCAAGGGAACAGCACATTGTAAACATACACCACCTGATTAAAAAATCTTTCCCCATTTGCATCCCATGGATGTTGAATCTACTGATACTTGAATGAAGCACCAGAGAAAAGGACAGAGCTGATGAAGTTGGACATCATGGGAAAGGATGGCTGCAGAGCCAACACCTTAAATCAGGACACAAGTATACAAACAAACTCCCCTGGACATATTTAACTTCCAGCTGGACAGGGTGCCCTGCACCAATCAAGACTGGACCAGAGGATCCTTGAGGTCCCTTCTACCTGGGATTCTACGATTCTTTGAAACCTCATCTCATGATTCCAAGTTGGTATCACCATTCTAGGGTACCTTTACACCAGCATTGCATGTAACAAGGCCTTCTTCACACCAAGGGCTCACATATGCCTACAGCATTACTACTTTGCTCAGTAAGACTATCTTCTTGGCTAGAGATAATGCCTAAGACTCTCTTTGATCTGTGTTTTATCATGGCTTTATTTTTTTGTCTTTTATTTTGTTTGAATTCTCACAGAAGTTCTGTGAGATGCTTTCTGTTCACCCCTGCAGGTGTTCCTGCAGAGATGAACTTCTCACGGGACAGAAGCCCATTTGCTGCCTTCCCAACACTAGAGCACAATGGGACTGTGGACTATTGAGCCAATGCCTCGTGTCCAAAGGTGGACAACAACAGATGCCACGGGAATATCAGGAAAACAGAGTAGGTGTAAAGTGACACCTCCCTGACACTCATTCACCTTCTAGAAATGTGCTGCATAGGGGATCCAAGACAGAGATGGAGGTTGCATTTGTAAAAGGTTTTAATAGAATTTTTCAGTTACTTCTTGAATTTACAAGAGCTTCAACACTTTTACTACCCTGCAGCAAAGCTTTCCATAATTCACTTTGTTGCATGAAAAGCTTATGCTTGATCTAAACCTTTCCACTGTTGTTCTGAAGCTCAATAACTCATATCAGAAGAGCTTGTTCACGATTTCTCCCAACTCCCATTCTTTATTTCACTGATAACCATATGAAGCATGCAGCAGATGGACTCCTCAGTACCAGAACCCAACACCATCCCACTGAATTGTCACAAGAACTGAAAAGCAGCTGACAACAAACTAAAAAAAAATACAGAATGACATGATGAGAATGGACAGACTTCTAAATTTCATTTGTTTTTCAGAGGAACGAAGTTACAACCAACAGTTATTTCAGGAATTCTGAAAGATTACATTTGATGAATATTAAGTCTTTGGGAAAGTATCTTTTATTTTGTCTGAAAAAATACAGCCATTCACTATGTTCTTATGGTTCTAGAAAGATAACTGGACACAAGGGTACCAAATTTATCTGTGAAAGTTATTATTAAGCCAGTTGATTCAGCAGGCATTTATTGTAACATCTACCAATAAACCTCTCTAGCTACCTGCTCAGATGCAGAAAAGAGTAAGGCTTCAGTTAAAAGAAGCTGTTATATAAACAATTTTATAATTACTTTTAACCTATAGCCCAAAACAAAGGAAAACGAGTCCTCAACCTCAAGTACGAAGAAACATCACGTTGTACGTTCCTCTAAATTTAATGCTGATGTTTCCCAAGGAGGTAATAAATACCAAATGAATAGGAGTACTGTGAGTGTACCACCAGCGTGGGTTGTCATCGAAATCCTTTCCAATTATAAGAACAATGAGAGCGTGTGTGGGGAAAGGACATAGGGATATCCTTTCTACTTCCTCCAAGGATTGGCTGAGGACTGCTGGGGAGCTGGGAAGCCCATGCCTTGAGCAGGTTGGCTTCCAACAAGCCCACAGCCAACACCAGCAAATGGAACTTCCACCATTCCAGGGAGTGTGGCATCAACATCTCCAAGACTGTGTGAATAGGATTCTGGACTCTGTTCTATCAGATTGGGAACACTGGACGGTATTAAACAAACACACTGGCTTTAAAGTACTGCCTGGGCACCTGTCACTGGGCAAAAAAGGAAAGGCAAACAAACACTTTATACAATTTACTTCTTCCTTAAGGTCCTGGCAAAGTACCTCATATCAATACAAAATTAATTTAAAGTTTGAAGTTAAGAAATACTTGAGGACAAGCACATGCTGATGGGCACTGTTAGGTCAGGCTCTAAGAAGAGAGTTCAATACAGATCTTAAATTAGTATCAGGAAAACCCTGCTACACATGCTGCTGGACAAAGAGGACACAGGAGACACTTTCACAGGGATGCTGCAATTCTGCAAGAATTCTGTCACTTCTTTAAACTGAACCTAGACAAAGTAATGTGTGATCTTGGCACACTGGGTGTCCAAAATCCATAATCCACTTCTGGAATATCTTCATGCCTTGAAGTTCCAAAGCTTGCCTCCATTTTGCTCCTTATATTTTTCACAGCCACATTAAGCAGATGTTGACAGATTTTAGTTAGAAACGATCAACAGCATCACATTTCTTCCCACACTAATTTCTTCTTGTATGCAATGGCCTCAAATACTGGTCTCTCCAAACCTCACCCCACTGTTCCTATTTCTGCTGTTTTTCTACTTAGTGACAGAAAAGGTGGGAACTAGAAAGCAGACAAAATTAGAGCAATAGCCACTATTTTCATTCCCCTATAATTTTTTCATGCAGAAGACAGGGAGACATATCCACGTTATGACTCCCATTTGCATCTTCCTACAGTGAGAAATGATTCAACTCCATAGATGGAATCACAAGGGGGGACAGAGCTTTTCCTGCACAAGGGGAAAAGGCGGGAAAACATTGGCTGATTCCACTGTTTCTTGACACTTACCCCTTCACCAACAAGCTATCTCCAGTTTACAAGAGACTAAAGTAATAGAGCACATCCCAAACTTGGCTTTTTCAGCAGAAAGTGTGAAAGAGAAAGCCATACCAAAGCACACCACCTGTGCAAGATGGCATATAGAAAATGGAGTTTACACAGATGGTATGTATCACACACTCCCTTATGTCTCTATCAATACAGCAGCTTAGTCAATCTGCCCTAAATAAAAACAAAATTGAAAACACATTCTGTCTGAGGCCAGCAGGGCTGCGCCTGTACTTGGCAGAGTTTGGGGTGTTTTCTCCACTTTCAACAAACAACTGACTTACAAATGGAAAACTTGCTAATGTTCAAGTATTCTGCTGCATACAAATGTCAGAAGCGTTATATTCAGGACTCCTGGAGGGAGCAACTAATTGACCATAAGATTCATTTGGATTAAGTTGAACGCTGCTTAAAAAACCTCCCAGGACATGATAAGGCCTTCTCAGGATCCACAGTAAGGTCAAAACTGATCTGGAACATTTTCAAGTTCCATTAACTCTTAACCAACACATAAAAATAATACTTTCAAAATGTTCACTCTTCCAAGTTACATTAGGTTAAGAATATAGCTGAACAGTATAGCTAAACACATATGGAAATGCTTAAGCATCAGCTCCATTTGCTGTCCAAGAAGTCTGTAGACAAACACAATAAACTTCAGTTACACACAAGACAACACAATGTACTACACAAAAGAAAGGGGGGAAAAATAACAAAAGGAAGAAGAAAAAAGTGCGTTTTCATAAAAAACAAACTTAATTTCTTTTTTAGGAGGGCCATCTGAGAGAGGAAGGAGTAGCTGGAATAGCAAAACAGAGGTAAATAGAATAAGCCTGACCATGGTAAGTGAGATGCCACCACTGAGCCAGGACTTGGTCTGGGACAGTGGTCAGTGCCTAAGTAGGCCACTGTAGTTGCCAACACATTCCCTGAAACTGCAACAACTTGTACCTCAAAATTACCACATGCCAGGTGCTGTTATGGAGTATCTTTTATAGATCTTTCTTCCAAGAACAAATCCAGTCACTTTCAAACTCTCACCAGCAGAGTCTTTAAAAGACTGCCAGGCTGCATTCACCATGCAAAGTGTTTATTTTGAACTTCCTACTTCCATTTGATGTACATTTTTTTTAGGGAATGAAAGAGAAATGAAGAATGATTGCTTATCTTCTGTCTCACTCAAGCATCTTTTCTTCAGGCCATGCTATCCTTCATCTGTTCTGTAATCTGTTAGAGGGGGAGGCAAGACTGCATTTAGACAGAGCTGTAAATAGAGATAATTCCCTTTCCTAACATTACTTGACACTCACTGATGTGAAGTTTAAGCCGTGAGTTTGTTTTCTGATCACACAGTACCATACGGTAGGTACTTCTGCAGCTTCAGAGATGCCTATGCCAAAGTACTTCTAAACACTCAGACTTAGTTATTTCTCCACCCATTGCTTTCCTCAGATCATCTGTGAGAGCCTTAAACAGCACAGGGCTCACAAAGCTCCTCTGTCACTCCACTGGTAATCACCCTTCACTAGAACAACAACTACTGCTACACTTTTTCTCACCTTTTAACTGGTTTACCAGTTTAATGAAGATCATCCTTTCTGATCATCCCCAGAAAGAGCAGTTGCTTTAAGATGAGGCAGTAAAGGATTGTGTTAGAAACTGTTTAAAAATCTAAGGATACTGTACACACTGGGACACCCTGGTCCAGATGTTTGCTAAGCCTTTCAAGCCCTTGAAGATTCATCAAGTGCAACTTCCTTTTACAAAAGACATGACCTCTCCATATTCATATAAAATAGTCTGCCAAATAATTGTAGCCTATATTATTCTTTTGACAATGCTGCACAATACAAAGCCAGATTTCTGTCTGCTTGCTCCCCAAGCTCCCTGGAACCCTTCTGCAAGCTGGCACCATATCAGCTCTATCTATTTATTCTCTAATAGGGCTGAGGAGATTTTAATTGAAAGCCTGCATGCAAGTGTTAATAATCCAACAGTTTCTCCCTCCTGGGTTTTAACATCCTGGTTTGTGAAGAAAGTTACTGCTTGTCATGTTCTAAAATTCTTCCACTAATAGTTGTGTTTGAGATTAATTTGGGTTAAAAAAAAATATTCCTAAGAAATTCGTTTGCACTTTCTGGCACTTTTCTGTTTCTTACTCATCTTCTGCAAGTGATTCTTGCACATCCTCATCTTCAAGGGTTTTTTGCAAACTTTTAGTCAAGCTTCTTATTCCCAACATACTTGGAAAAGAACTGTTACTTTTTATACTTTCTGAAAGCTGTTCCTCTAAGTTTTTGGCATTTCAAAGTGTTTGCTCTTTTCTGTCTTCCTCACTTGGTCATGACTTCAGCTCTTGGAAGGATGCCTCTGCCTCTTCAGTCTTTCTTCCCTGCTGTTTCACATCACAACTTTACTCTCTCTCAATCTGCTTTTGGTAGGGCTGAGGCACTGCTCTGCAGTATAATGCCTTGAAATAATCTTCACACTACCTACAAACGTATCACCTTTTTCACTGCTCCTTTCACTTTCTTTTTAGCATCCTTGCTCATTCTGATACACTTTCCCTTTGGAAATCAAGTACCATTTCACTGAAGTTTTTGGCTTGGATCCCTCCTGCTGGGATCTGTTCAATACATGGGTGTTCATACTTACAGAGGGCCAATGGCAATAAAATTCAATTTAATGTGATGCACAAATCCAGGAGAAAATCAAAAGTATTTTCCTTGTTATGGATTCTCTGATCAGAAGTTTCCCAAAGGTGTCATTCCCAATGTCTAAGAACACTGGGGTTCCAGTTCTCTCCCAACGTGTTTCCTACTTTAAACCTGTATCCTCTGTGTTATTCTGTATTTCTATTATCTGTAAGTTCTGGAACTTTGAATTTTAAGGACATTAATACTGCTACTAATGCAGTTATTTTCCTGGACTGATACTTAGCTTTTGACACAGGACTATTTCTCTGTGGGTCTGAACCACTCTGACATTTTTGTAATGATGTAAGAGGATTCCAATTGAAGGTTTCCCTCCATCAACTTCCTTACAGCCCTATTCAGAAGTCTCACATAAAACCTGAACTCCCTCAGTCATCCAAAATATCCATCTAGAAATATAAACGTTTGATCCACTTTTTTTTCTTTTTTCATGCTCTTTCAATGCCAATCTAATAGGGAAAACTCTCTCATATGATGAAAATTTTCAGAGACAAAGTGAACACAGTGAATATAAGTTTCAGTGATAAAGAAAACAGCTACATTCAAGAATTGCTGGGAAATGTTCCTTGAATTATTATATTTATTCTGGATTTCTAAGTCTTGCTGCTATTACTTGCCAACAAAAAAGACTCCAGCTACGCATGACAGAACAAAAAGAATGAACAAGTGTATTTTTTACTAGTTGCTCCAGATGAGAGACAAAACCTAGGCTAACTAAGCCAGCAACTCCAGGGGAAGGAAAGAAATCTTCCAGTGTCTTGGTTTTAGGGTTAACCTGTGTATATTTGAGAAACTTTATTCAATATGTCAATGTACTTTGAAATTTTTCCATAATAATTTTGAATGTGTACTCCAACCTACACACTAAAATATATGAGAACAGAAATAATCATCAGCACTTTGTAAGCCTCTTGAAAGAAAAAAGCTAAAGAGTACAGAGCTCAGTGGAATTCTAGAGAGGAAGAAAGCCACCAGAGAAAGGCTGCTGCTACTGGACTGAAAAAGTTACTAGATATGAAGAAAGAGCAAATGTAGTTACAAACTCCTGTTGGATTTTGTTCCAATCACCCAAAACTTGCTCCTTGAATACCAACCACAATCAAAAAACGGACAGTCCATCTTATTTCTCAGTTTATCATGCTGAGTTTTCCCTGTTCACTACACAGAAAACATGAAAATTACTAATTATTTTTCAAGAAAGGTAACTGGCATTCATCATCAAATCCAGAATAGCTGTCTGCATTTTCTGTTCCTCTTAATAAATTTATAAATACCAAGAAAGATGAATCCACGGAACAGAAGAGGTTCTGCTCATCTCAAAAATTAAAAATAATTGCTCTCTTTGGAGGAATCAAAGGCATCACTGAATGAAACGTTTGTTTTAGAACCTTGAAGAAAAGCAACAAATAACAGGATCTTGAAGTCCGTTTATTTTCTTTGCTCACTGAATAATAACTATGACAGTTATTTAACCCTCTCTGAACTCTTCCTCTTGGTGTTCATGTCGATGCTGATGAAGTCTGACACCCCAAAATAGCACACTGGTAAAAAAATAAACTATGACTGAAAACTTCTCATTAAGTATGATTTTTGTTGTTCAAGCATATGCTAGACTGATCCTAGTGGCTTTTACCAAAGTGTTAAATGAGCAATGCAAAGAAATTGCTGAAAAACTGAATGCTGGACATAGTGTTACAGACAATGTTCTTAGGTCAATGGATATATCTACTAAGAAGAAAAGGCAAAGTTACCAGAGAGAAAACAAAAAGGATCAGCCCTAATATTATAGACACTGGTTAAGCATGTCAGATGACAATACAGAGAAACATAAAACAGGATTTAGGCATCAGTTTTTAAGTGCTGAACCCTCTATTACCCTTCCCTTTGAAGCTGCTACACTTACATAGACAAAGACCCCATTTATCATTCCAGATATTACACTGTATATTATACCATATTTTAAATAACCTTAAGTAATAACTGCTACCTCCTGCTCTAAATCATATCACAGAAGCTGCAGAATCTGCCAGTCAGTTATCCACCACTGACCCATCCTCAGAAGAAAAACTACGGGCCTTGCTGTGAAGCTTTTCACTGTGTTTCAGAGTTTTCACAGTTCAATATCCAGAACAAAGTCAGGCAGGATCCCAGACAAGACAGATCCACTGCTTTCCATGGCCTTTGTTCCTCAAAGGAGTAGCAGTAATCCTAGGAGAGACTTTCTGTCACATCTCCAAGATGCAGCTGCAGGTCCCTTAACATGAACCACAACACACTTTCCTGTGAAGAATTTCACGGTGTTTACAGTTTCATTTACCATTTATAATCAAGCCTACCAACAGAACAACAGATACCGAGGGCGGCATATTAACGTAAAGGAATGTACAGGACACCGTGAGAACAGGTTTGAGGGGGAGGGAAATGTTTACATCATCTTCCAGAGTGAGCTGAAGGAATTCTCAATGCTTGCAAGAATATGGCCCAAGGGAAATGGTAATGGGAGAGAAATAAATTCCTTTACCTCTGGGTTGAAATCCAAGTCAGGCTGGTAGTAGCCAAGAACCATTAGCATAACATCTGCTAGCTGTTTGGTAACCCATGTGAAGTGAGTTATATTCCTTGGTGTCCACATCACAGTCCCACTAATTGGCACCACGTTGGCAATCTAAACAGAGAGGTTAAAGCCTGAGTCTTCAGCAGGCATGAACTACAAGATTAGTCAGCTTCAGTTTTGAGTACATATGTGATAAATTATGCATTTGCTATATGTAACTCCATCTAATTGCCCCACCATCCTGTTCTGCCCTCCAAATAAAACTGCAAACCCAAGCAAGCCAAGAAACTGTCAGCGTTCCCCTGTCAGCCATACACTTTCTGAATTACTAAGACACAGTATTAAGTTTATTACTATTCAAGGTGCTTAAGTAACTGCTTAAATTTTAAGCAAAATACTGTGCAGCATAAAGTTATGTGTGAGCTAAAGCGTTCGAATAATAGGTATCAACATTCATTAAAGTAGTATATTTTCCTTAATGTCAGGTTTTAATTAAAAAATGCAACATTCACTCAAACTCCAACAACAATGTAGTCTTATAAATGCCAAATAACAACAAAGCTCTTTTCTCTCCAACTTTCTTTCTTCTGCAGCTTCCCAATTAAGAGTGAATGCAAAGGAAAAAGATCAATTTGTGTTTAGAAAATTATTCTTTGTATTGCCCCATGTCTGAGGACAAAAAAAGTCATCATCTCTTAGTAAATAGCAATAAAATTGATTTTTCATATCATCTGAATATGGCAGCATAAAAGCCAGCCTAAACTCTGAAGGAAGGAAAGTCATGTTACAGTTTAGAAACTGTTCCTGATGTTTACACATCACTTCAGTTTAAAGAACTGCTTATGATGAGAACATGATGAAAGTTGTTGAGCATGAAGGGAGATATAAACAAAGCAGCTTTGCCAGAACTCTACCAGAAAACAGAATCACAAAGTAATCACAGAAGTTTCCAATCCAATTGGCTGCTCCAAGGATGGCCAACTTCAAGTGGATTGAGGTCCCCCAAGGATATTTTAGATGAAAGTACAAGATAGTACAATTCCCTGCAAAATCTACCTATAAAGGAATTGTTCTTGCTAGATGAATACACCATTCTCTTACCACTGTCCTGATAAGAGTCAAGTTCTAAGCTATGTAGAGAAGGAAAATCACTAGCTATGGCCAAGATAAAAGCGAAACTGAAAAGGAAACAAACCTAATCTAAATATCCAAGGTTTCAAGAACTTGAGGTTTGCAGACTTGAGGATAGGAGACTGTCATGGAGACACTGAAAAGTATAAACCTCCCAAGGTCCATGTTTTATGTTAGGGTGGGAAGGTATGCTCAGCCCCCATCAGACAAACACAAGCCGTGACAAAAGACCAGTCTGCAGGAAAACAAACCAGCCCCGGTATGTCTGCATACCACAGCCTTCTTCAAAGAGAAAGATTTTTTTCTTCTGGTGCAAGATTCATTTGCAGAGTTAACATCTAGAGAATCGGCTAGCATCTGAGTTGCTTTAAACAGGCACTGTCTAATTCTTTTAGCGGAGGCTGCTGTCACCTGGCTTACCTGTCCTTGGACAAAGCCAGACCAGTTTCAACAAAATAATGCTGCCAGTTCCTGGTGCCTGCGCACACCCTGTCAAGGATTTTGTGTTTTTTTTTAAGAGCTGGGTGGACCAAGGGATCAGTCTGATACAAGAAGACCATTCCTCTGCCTTCAGGCATCAAGAATTCAGCCTTCATTCTCCCATCACCAACTACTAAAGCCTCCATGCTTTCTCTCTGACTTTTCTATTCTTACTCTTTTCTGTAACTTTGAGAAGTAGAATAGG
Organism: Turnix velox; assembly: GCA_013400935.1. Taxonomy (NCBI): domain Eukaryota; kingdom Metazoa; phylum Chordata; class Aves; order Charadriiformes; family Turnicidae; genus Turnix; species Turnix velox. The sequence continues at coordinate 49,660 of VZTY01004213.1, forward strand.
AAAATTTTTAAAATGCCAGAGAAATTCCTTCAGCTTCAAGACATGTTACCATCAGCTTCTTTTAAATTCATACCACTGCAAATAATGATACTGACACTTGAGGTGAATCTGCTGGGCTTGACATGTGAAAGAGAATTCAGGGAGACTGTGATGACAGCTAGGAGTCACAGACAAAATGGAAGAAACCAGGCTAGAACCAGAGATACACAACTGTTCTGTCTTTTGTTGCATTTATCCCACCAAGCTGCCAGCTCAGAACATGCTGAAGTAAATCTTCAGAGATGATTCACATGCTACAGGAGTTGTTGTGTGATAAGGTCCACATAAAGATTATATGCAAACAATGTAGTGAACTGCGTTATTGAGCAGCTCTAACATGCATGCTCTTAACCCTCATGCAAGTATCAAGTAAGCACTGAGGCTCAAAGAAATTGTTTTCTCACAAAAGCAAGTACAGAAATAATACCAAATTCATGAGTTTCCTGAGAGTAATTCATCTCCATTTGGAAAACAGGAGGGGTCCGAGAAAGAAATCCTTCTCTGTAGGGGAGGGAAGCAGGAAGGAAGGAAATGTGAATTACATACACCTCTGGATAAGCCCACCTTTTAAAAAAGGAAGGAAATTAGAGTTAACTATAAAGAACATGTTTAGCATCACTCTGCACAAGTAGGAGAAAAAAAAACCCCTAGGAAATCCTGGTTAAAGATTATGCTGCCTCCTCCTGTCACTGCTGAGCTTTCCACAGTCCCTGAGACAGGGAGAGGTGAAAGGTCCACTTCTCACTCTTCCATTTGCAGCACTGCTTTGAAGTTACCTACAAATCAGGGCCACTATTTGATGGTCACCTCTCCCTGTGTCATTCTGGGCTTTTCCATAAAGCTGTTAAAAAACATGTGTTTTCACTTTTTTTTTTTTTTACTTATTAAAAAAGGATAACACATAACTGAGCAGAGACAAAGCCTCTGTTGATACAACAACATGTGGATTAAATCTGAAAGGAGAAAGCAGGCTGTTCTATTAAACAGACAACCCTGCACACAGGGCTTATATCTGAATTGGTGTAATAAATCAATAAGAAAGATTTTTCATTAGTTGAAACAACCACTTGTTTAGGCACGGAACAAGAGCATTTTAAAATTGCCCTGGACACTGCACAAAAGGGTTTCTTCAGTCTTCTTTTTTTTTTCTTTTTCTTTTTTTTTTGCTTTAAGTATATCCTGAAAGCTTTGCATTTGCTTTACTTAAAAATATTCACTTTTTGGCACTTAAAGCTATGACAATCAGCCAGCACCACTGGCCACTCAGCTGAACTGCTTCTACTGAATAGAAAGAAAGGAAGAAAAAAGATGGAAAAGAAAATTAAAGAAACATTTCTTACTCCATTTACTTTCTAACATTAGGCAGAAGATCAGCCTAAATTTATGCTTTCCTCCATTACATTCCCCTCCTGTATTTTTATAAACGCATCGTATTTCTTACTCTAAATTCTATTAGTAATGGCTTCTTCATTCTAAGGTAAACAGAAAACACTCTCCAGCCATTGCTCCCTCCTTGCATCAGACAGCACTTAGTCCCACAACATCTTCTGAGAGCAGCTCGACAGCCTGCCATATCAGAATGTCAATATGGAATCAGGCTAAGGGGAGGGAGATTCTTATGATGCTACAGTCACAAAGCCATCCTCAAAACACTGCCCAGAAACACGCATTTCGTCTCCAGCTTCCCAAAAGACAAACTGCTGCTGCTGCAGAGTGAAAATAAGGAGGACTCGGAAGAACATTTTAAGTAGGAGCGATTGCAACTATAGATGGGTCGAGAACTGGAGCCATCTTTTTTAGTAAAATTCAAACGGCTCCTAAAACAGATTTCAGAGCTAAAGCAAAGATGACACTACCATTTACTAATTACATTCCCTACATCATGCCATGAAGATGGCATTGGGTAACCCATGCAAGCATGTCAACACATAACTCCAGTGAGTCTTCAAAGACTTACAAAGACCAAACCATACATCATGGTAAAAATAAACTTTGAGTTACACAGAAATGTACTGTATGAAAATATTTGTAGGAGATGCATTCACTGCCAGAAGAAAGTATCTCATACAAGCACGCTGGGCATCCATCCTCTTCAGCACGTTTTGTAGATGTTACTGGTTGCTGGAGTGGAGCACTATTGTTTTAGGACACTCAAACTCTACATGTGGTAAAACATGTTAGAGGGTATCTGCAAATGGGACAGAATGTACCACTAAGGGGGAGAAGGCTTTGGCTAAAGTCTCTATCATTCAAAATGTCATTTTTAATTTTGTTTAGAGAAATGACAAGAGCTGAGCTTTTCAAAAACATTAAAAATACAATCCTAAGCCCTGCACATGAAAAAGCTTTATGCTCAGTTACATTTTTCTTTTTACCTGGGAAGCCCTTATTTATTCCATTTCACCTTAAATTCCATTTGCCAGTCAGGCAATTAAAAATTTCCTCAGAAACCAGAACCGATGCAGTCACTCAGATGCTGTTCCTGATAGCCTTATCATCCAGCCTGCCTCACCTGCTGCCCCATTCTCAACTCCCCAACACAATCCACAGCAGACCAGGGTAAGCTCAGGGCTGCCCATGCTCCCTGTCCCTCTGTCTCCACCCCTGAGACAATATTATTGCCACTGTCCCAGGAGAGCTGGTGGGAGATGCTGGCACACAGCCCAGCAGCTGTTTGGCAAGGCTGTCTAGCTGAAACCCTGCTCTGAGAACTGCTCACCTTGTTCCAATCATCTGACTTACAGGCAGCAGCTGCCTTCATAGCACTTCATTCCACACATCTGCAGCCACCCACACGGTACCGTGTCTCAGCTCAGCCTTCACTACCTCCTTACATATCCTCTAGTTGGGAGAGACACTGAAGAACCCCTCAGAAGAAACTTCTCAGCCATCCTTCCTTACGTAAAGCAATCACTCTTTGCCAAAAAGCTATCAAGGAGCCATACTAGCAAGACAGAAAGGGAAGGTGCAGGAGGAGATTAAAAACCTGGAGAGGAAAAAGACTGGCCTGACAAGTACTTTTTCTTATTATTTTGCTTTAATTTTGGAGAGTCGCATGGTCATAGTTCTTCAAGATACCAAGCAAAGTACTGAAGTGATTGTAGCACAGAATCCACTTCAACAAACTCGCAGGTTGCCAATGCCTACCATCTTTAACTTACAGGTGATAAAGAGGTCAAACTCTGAGTAAAGCTAAATCCTTAGTACAAAAGACATGCCAGTCCCAGCTGGAACAGATCCAGAGAAGGCCAGTGGAACTGGCGAGGAGTCTGAAGCACAAGCCTTGTGAGGAGCAGCCGAGGGAGCTGGGGTATTCAGCCTTGAGAACAGGAGGTTGAGGGAAGACCTTCTGCCTCTCTACAACTCCATAAAAGGTAAGTGTAGCTAGGGACACTTCATCCCAAGGAAGAGATGACAGGACAAGAGGAAATGGCCTTAAGTTGCTTCAGGAAAGGATTAGGATGGACATCAGGAAAAATTTTTACACTAAGGGGGTTATTAAGCATTGGGAGAGGCTGCCCAGGGAAGGAGTTGAGGCACCAACCCTGGAGGTATTCAAGAGATGGGCAGACATTGATCTTGGAGATATGGTTTAGGGCTGGATCTTGTCAGAGCTGGTTGATGGCTCCACTCAATGATCTGAAAGGTTCCTTCCAACCTCAGGTGTTCTGGGATTCTGTGAATGCACTCACATCCCACTCCTACACAAAGCCTCTTCTCCCATACCAGAGCAGAAGGCAAACACTGCCAGTGAGTGGTTATGCAGAACCCAGCCACCAACACTACTGCTAGACACAGAAGTAGGAATTTAGAGGCTAAATAAAACCATATATTAAAGCTGAGGTTTATGTTATAGGCACAGTTCCAGCATAAGAAACATGCCCTTTAGCCATGCCAAGCCTACCAACTGCAGGCATGATTCAGTGCTAATTACTCAGAAAAACATTTCAAGTTACATCAGTTCTTTAAAAGCAAAACAAGGTATGTTTGGGACAAAGTTGATATTATGTTTATGTTTACAGACAATCTGACTCCTACATATAAAGAATGTTTCTCCTTGGACTAAAAATCACCAATAAAAACATAAAGAAAATTCAAAAGTATGCAAATGATCTGGCCCTACAATCTTGCCAGAACAGAAGCATCAAAGTTGCTGAGCAATAACCATGGTCTTATATGTAACTTCCCTTAGCACAGTATTGTAAAAATATTTTTTAAAAACTCAGAAACATTTCAGATGTCAAAGCGCTTTTACACACATTGACTAATTCTCCCGTGGTAAAAATCATTACTTTCTTTATTAGAGAAAGGAAAATGAAAAAAGACACAATGACCAATTCATCATCAGACAGAACTAATGTAAGGGTTGGAATTAAAATATAAGAGGTTCTCAAGCAACTTACTGTTTCTAAAGGATTTCTTTTTTAAAGATGATAGCAACAAAACAAAAAGATTCTAAAATTTAGTATTTAGGATTAGGGCAGTTTATGGGAAAAAGGTCATGAGAAAAAAACAGTTACTTAAATTAATTAATCCATAGTTGGAAAACTATAGTGAATTACCTAACAGACTGTTGCTATGCTCCAGCCCAAATATTAAATCAGCCTACAATGTAGTCAGTCTTGCCTTCTGTAATAACACAGCAAAGTAGCTAGGGCAATCCATCCGAAGCTCCATACCTCCTACCCCGGGGCGGCAAATTGCATTTGCATCAGGACTTTTCCCTGCAGAGCCCGTGGTGACGCCGCCTGCCGTTATTCACGAGTGCCCTCTAACGAACCTGCGGCGGCATTTCAGAACATGGCCAAGGGAGACCAGAAAAAACCCAAAATGAGACGTTCCAGAAATTTCTCATGAAACAGCAAGCTTTGTTTCCATCTGAATAAAAGGGGAAAACAGATGACAGACGCTAACCAGAGACTGCTCCTGCACAGGCATTTTATATTTCTTTTTATTATCCAGCCCTCACTGGTAACTGTCTTGGCAGGACACTGTACTGAAGAGAAAGATCATGGTCCTCCCATCCTGAAAGAGGAAATCAGATGGGCTCTCAGAGCATCCAACTCAGCACAACTTTTAAAAATAAACTGAGTTCTACACAATCCACTTTATCTGTAAGGAACTGCTGGATAACTTTTCAACATCCACTTACAGCAATTTTAACAAGTATGAGAGAGTATCATCAACGAAGTTCACAAACAAAATGGAATCATCATAAATCTGTTTTGTAGATGTTGTACACGTGTAGATCTGTGCAATATGTTGTATCACAAAACATTGCTTATTTGAAAGGATGTCTTCATCTGAGAGTGATCACACAAACTACAGTGATGAAACACAGTATTTGCTGTAAGTTTGAACAACTGGCATTTGGTTTATTGTTAAGTCCCCTTTCACCTTCCAACACAACATAAGCTGATATAACATAACTGCATAAAGACCCATGTTTATATTATCTTCAGAAACAAACTCCACACAGAGCAGCTGATACTGTTCCTCAGAAATGAAATTAATTTTACTAATCTCGGTGTCAAATAGCCAAAATAGACCTAATGGCCTAGAAATAAGGAATGAGGGGACAGCTGATCAGCGTGAGTCCAGAGCAGCCTCAACAGCCTGTACATCCCCTCTCTCTGCACTGAGGTGCCTATGCCCCCATCCCTCCAACACCCAAGCTGTAAGCATAAGAAGAAAGAGACCAACAGAATAATCAAAGGTCTTTTCTAAGCTCAAAGACAGAGCTGAGCATGGCTCAGGAATTCCTTAAGCAGTGCTGCCCCCATCCTGCCAAATGGGGCCTTGGACCCCATAGCGTCATAGGCTCCAGAACAGGGTGTCCCAACACAGACTCACCTCAGGAGGAGAGCAGGAGTGTTTATCCAGCGAGGGGAGTCTGGGGAACTTTGCTCCCACCACAGAGCTGCAAAATGCAAACAGGCCTGTTAGCATGCTGTGCTTTTGTATTCTGACGTCTTAGCTTGGCTGAAGTAACCCCAACCTGGTCATCTGCTGCCTGGGAACCACAGAGACTCTCAGACATCAAACAACAGTGTCCTTCAGCTGTAGCCTTACCTATCTGTCAACATTTTTACTTCTTTACTGTAACATAAAGATCACATGGGTGGGAGTGACAAAAGACTAATCAGATCACCATACCCTCCAGAAAACCATTGTCCTAACCCACACAGGTTATCCATGCTCACAAACACAACATCATCAGGAAACCTCCACTCCCATCCATCCGAATGACCCAGTGGCACCCACTGCTTACAATACAAAAAATAGACAATAATGCTTTCAATTACAGGGTTGATAACACCTGCTTTGTACACTCTGAAAAAGCAGTTATTTAACTTGTCGAGCAAAACTGGCCATTCTCAAAAGGCCAAACGATTTCCCCTCAGTCTCTAAGCATGGCAGATTTTAGACCCTAGGAAATATTTTCCAAAAATTTAGCAATTGAATAACCTCAGAAAAGTCAGGTAGAGCAGTTTCATAGCACATGCATTTCCCAAGCAGTGCAGAGATTCCTCCTGTGCTCGCTCTCATTTTCAAACATTCTTACCAGCACTACTGTTTTTCCATCAACTTTTTTCCTGACATAACCACTTATTCCTTGAAGAGGTTCAGGCAGAGTTTGACATGAAAAACATCTACAGTGAAGAGACAGAACATGTCCCGGATGTTTGGGGGAAAAAAAGACTTTACTTTTATGAATATGATCACACCTTAGATACTACTTTCAAAATTTATCCGAGTGCTGTTGCTGTTCAAATGTTCAGGCAAAACAAATTAGAACTTTCTTTCCTTTGTTTAATTCTTTCATTGTTTACATCTACTTTTTCTTCGTTAGTAATTTCCTTCTGCTTCTAGATCCACAGTATAGGGAACACCTTGCTTCAGATCAATGGGATAGACTGGAACAGAGCTCACCTTAATAATTCCAAACAGAGGTTTTCTCAAGAATTATTTACATGCCAGAATATGCATTTTTCTGGTTCTACTCCACATGCTAAAATTTGATTATTCTTGCTCTATTGGTTGTGAGAAAAGACATGGAACCAGAAGCCTTGGCTATTAAGTGATGCTTGTGCCCAAAAGCTGACACACAGACAAAACCCCAATGTTCCCATACAAAAGGGAGGCAGAAAGCCCCAGGAGCACAGCAAAATGCACAGCACTACATAAGAGGCAGAAATTCCCTACACATAGAGCACTGGGAGATAAATCTAATCCTTATTTTAATTTAAAAGTTGTAATTTTAGAATAAGTTAAAAGAACCTTTAGTTGACCCTCTCATCCACTTTATAAAACCTATTCTCTTGAAAGCACTCTTGTGCTATTGAAACAAATAGACGTCAAAATTCCTTGACAAGAAGCCAATGAGATCAAACCAGTGCCAGCTGAAAGTCTCATCATTAAAACCGTGTTCTTAATAGGGCAAACAACTCATTCAATCCCTTAACAAATTGACTGTAGACCTCAAATCTGGATCAGACTGCACACATATGGATAAGACACAGTAAATAAGGTAGGGGGTTTTCTGGGCTAGTGTAGGAACTCATTGTCTGGTCTCTGTGGCCAAAATGATGACTTAAAGAACAGGGGAGAAAGAGAAACATCATCCCAATCTAACTTTCCTCTGTGAAAACACCCTGTGGAATTCCACTTTGAAGCAGAGGTTCACACAAAAGCATTAAGTTGCTTGAATCTATATTAATTAAGAACTACACCCCTTTAAGCAACAACAAAAGAATAAACCTAAACTACTGTATCTGCAGCCAAGCGGTGAGATCAAAAAAGTGACTCACTGATAATCTCACCTATTTCTCTCAAACCACATGGGCATCTCTGCATGAGCAAGTTGCCCAAGATTTCAAGTTCAAGCCCATCTTCAAAACTGATATTGTTTCAGCTTAAACTCCAAATAATGGCAAGCCTTAAACCTCTCCTGTAAAGTATTCCTGTAATTAACCTCCATCACTTCTAGGAAATGGTGTCACATTTAAAAGAATTCCTGTAGTGTTGAATTTCAGTTACTGGATCTTATTGTGCCTTTGTTGGAAAGACTGAAGACACTCTGCTATCAGATAACTTTCCCATAGGCATGGATTTCCACAGAGTGGCTGAGTCACTTCTCAGCCCTCTGCTCTTGGATGTGCCTCAATACGCTGAGTTCATTGAGTCTGTTACAGGGCTTGTTTTCCAGAACCAGAGCATTTTTGTGGCCTCCTCTGAACTCTCCAGCATTCTCACATCTTACTTGAGAGCTACTGTAAGTGGAGATTATGTTCCAGCAGCTCATTCCAGCACCACCATGTGCATACACATGATCACTACAACTTTTTTTTTAAAAAAGAAAAACAATCATATTGACCCTTCCCATAACAGCAGAGTTCAAACTGTGTCACTGATGCAACTAAATCCTGGAACTCACTCTCACGCCTCCGTATTTCTGATAGGAATCTTTTGTGGTTTCTAGACTTTACACAGACACTCTTTATTAAGAATCTTCTCCCACTTGGAATAATCTGACCAGGCTACAGCTGTAACATCTTGGCACTGATCAACTCACTTATCTGCCATCAGTACACTTTGACAGTGAAAGTGATAAATCTTCTTTTGGATAATTCAAGTCAGTGTTAGTATCTTAACAAATAAGTGGAGGAGCTGAATGGAAATAGCCTGCTCATTTCTGTCTTCCACTGAATGATCAAGATATGGGATTCTTTCCTAAGGTCACTCTTGAATTTTGCCTTCTTGCCTTACAGTGCTACCTTTGTTGAGTCAAATCACCAGGTCACACTAGGGTCATATTCCTCAAGGAATTCCAAGTATGTGACACTATGTCATCAGCTGACACAGTCACACTTTGAAATCCCTTCTCAAGAGAGAACACCAGAGTATGGAAGGGGCAAATCTTTTTTTCATATAGCTGAGCCTTTAATCCCCACATTCACTGTATTTGTGGTGTCTTAATTATTTACGAAGTTTTACCTGCTCATTTACCCTTCCTGCAGGAGATCGACAGTACCGGTGGCTCTCCTGCCCGTGCCCACACAGGCAGGGCCTTAACACTCGCCTGTGAGAGAACACAGGGCTCCAGCTACCGCCTGCAGCCGGACTGACAGACGCTCCTTCGTCGACAACTTTTAATCAATTCACTCCAATTACCTGAGCACCATATAGAGTAGTCACGCCGAGGCTGCAGTGTATGCAATTACTGGTAATTAGGCCCCGTGACACCCACCACTCACCTGGCGCCAACCCGGAAGCGGGGACGGGAATCGCCGGTGTCCGTCGCTCAAACCCTTCCCCGCCGCTCCCTCCCCTCCGCGCCCACAGCGGACCCGGCCGTCACCGGAACACCCGCAGCGGGATCCAGAATCCCTAAAACCGCCGGAGCCTACCTCGGAAACCCACAGGCGACGCCGGAACCCACGGAGCCGAGTCCCGGAACCCTCGGAACGGGTCCCTGCGCCCCGCCGGACCCTTTCTGAGGCACCGCCGCACGGCGCCGGCTGGCGCGGGCTCCCCCGGGCTCCCCCCTTAGCAACGCCCCTGGCAACGCGCGTGGGGGCGGGGCCAGAGGTTACCGTAATTACCAGAGTGAGCCCCTGTGTCCTACCGTACTTACTGGAGTTGCCGCGCACCGTCACCTGGCGGCGAGCGTACCTCTTTTGGAAGGGGCGGCCGCCCCTCCCCGCCTCCGCTCCCCGCCCCGGGGCCGCACCCGCTAGGAGAGGCCCCGCCGGGAAGGGAGCCGGGCACAGCCATGGCGTATCGGGAGCTGGTGAGACAGTGGCACCAGGGCGTGCTGGCGGCCGACGGCGGGGACTGGGAGTCCGCCCTGGAGATCTTCACCGGCATCACCGACCCGCCGTCCAGGGTCTGGTTCAACGTGGGCTGTGTGTTGCTGCTGGCGGGGCGGCCGCGGGAGGCCCTGCGGGTGAGCGGGGACGGGGGGTCGGGGAAACGGGTGTCTCTCCTCCAGTGCCATTAGCCCTGGAACTCAAACTGATGGAAACCCGGCCTTTCTTGCTGTAGAGTCACAGAGTAAGGGGGGTCGCAAGGGCCCTCAGGAGATCGTCCATCCAACCCCCTGCCAGAGCAGGGTCACCCAGAACAGGTCGCACAGGAAGGTGTCCAGATGGGTTGGGAATGTCTCTAGAGACAGTGACACCAACATCTCTCTGGACAGCCTGCGCCAGGGCTCGGCCACCATCACAGGAAAGAAGTTCTTTGTGTTGAGATGGGATTCGCTGTATGCCAGTTTGTGCCTGCTCCCTCTTGTCCTATCACTGGGCACCACTGAAAAGTCTGGCCCCATCCTGTTGCTGAGGTCCCCTCTCAGTCTGCTCTTCTCCAGCTGAACAGCCCCAGGGCTCTCAGGCTTTCTTCTGTACAGAGGTGTTCCAGTCCCCTCAATATCTCTGTAGCCTTCACTGGACTCCCTCCAGCAGTTCCTTGAACTGGGGAGGCCAGAAATGGAGTTGGAGGTAACAGTAGAAACACAAAAGGTGACGGAGTCAGAAGATTGAGCCCCATGGCTCTGGGACAGTCCTACAGTGACTGGGTCAGCCAAAAAGAAACTGCTTTTCTGGAAACCACTACTCCCTGGAAAGGGTGAGCAGCTGCCCACAGGTGTGCAGGAGTGAGCACCCCAAGGAAAAAGCTTTTTATCACAACACCCAGCATGTCCACATGGCTGTCTGTCAGCTGCCCAATGAGGAGGCAATTTTTTAAACAGCAAGAAGAGAAGCTGAGGCTGTGCCAAGCCCTGGGCACGGTGGCCTCTGTAAGGCACTGCTGTGAGCCCAGAGCGGGTTTTGAGCTCAAATGAAAGGGAAGAAACTTGACTGGACCTTCACATAGATCAACAGTTAGATGTTTATATTTACTCCTTTATAGCAGAGTAAAGCAGGCTGTTGAGGCAGTGTGCTGTCAAAGGCACAGGAGAAGATGGCTGCCTCCTCACCAAGATGCACAGGCACTCCCTAACCTGCAACAGATTTTTCCCCCTTCAATATTGTCCTTGCCAAGGTAATGTCAGGAAAGTCTGGGCTTTCAGGCTTGATTCTTTATCTACATACCATCTCCTTGCACTGATAATAGAGGAAGCACCTCTGCTGGCTTTCTCAGAAAGACACTAAAGATGATTTTCCCACCACAGCATTGCTTTAGACCACCAGCTGCTACCAGCTTTACTAACGCTTCCCTGTATTTAGCTGGGAAACTGGACAAGAAAGACAGACTTGTAGTCAAGTAGTGAAGTTCTTCAGCTTTGCCTCTCTTCACACACTCGCCCCCACAGATGGTTTCTAACAACCTTTCCCAGCCTGGACAGTCTCCCTGCTGTCAAGTCCAACTCTGCTCAAGGCAATGCGGTTTTCCCATTATAAGATTCCAGACAGCAAAGGTAGCTCCAGTACATTTTCCCAAGGAATGATAAGTTCAGCTCAGCTCATTCAGAGCCAGGATCTGAGAGATGACTTGGAGCTGTCTCCTGCCCCAGAGGAGCTGGTCAGTAGCCCAGGGATGGCTTCTAACTCGGTGCCAGAGTGGCATGAATGGGGCTGGTGGATGCACATACCTCACATTGGCAGGCAAGATCCTAACTCATACATGGCATACATCTATATTTTTCTCTGTAGGCATATGATAAAACCATTGAGAAGGACAAGTCCCTGGCTGTTGGCTTCTTCCAAAGAGGGTTTGTCCATCTGCAGCTGGAAATGTAAGTATTTGAGTTATGTGCCCATTCCAGTCTTCAGTTTTGTCTTTTTTATCATACTTTATTCCTACAGTTTATCAGTTCTGGCAATCTTTAACAGTTCATAAGGCCCAATTTGGCCTTGTAAACTGTCACAGGTCAGCAAGTATTACCTCTGACAAGGCTGAGAGGACTTGAGCTGCAGAACTCTAGGTCTCAAGGATACAATATAGCTGTTCTATGCACACAGAGAAAGAAGCTCTTGCTATATGTGAGGCTGCCAGGAGGCTACCTTGCCGTTCAGATTTCCTTTGGGAATGCAAAAATGTACTTTCACTGCATGATGTATCTTTACATGGTACTTGTGAGTCTGGGCTTCCTAAAAATGAAGTCTGACTCTGCTGACAGCAGTTTTTGTGGGCTTGATCTCAGTCTCACTGACTTAGTGCTGGGATTGTTCCATTACTGTCATGGGATTGATTACTCATTGTTTCCACAGCTAAATCATGGTGACATCCTGCTCACAAAGGTGGGTGGAGGAGCCTACAGATGCCTCCTTACCTCCAAAGTTCAGCTATTCTCTTTCCTGTTATTTCCCCTTTATTTTCCAGACCTTATTTTCCCCAGAATGGCTATTTTTATTTCTGCGAGGGAGTTAAAGGGAGCAGTTCTGCATTCACAGTATCACAGACTCTGTGCTTCTCTCTGCCAGCAAAGCTGCAGAGGGAGCTGGTGGAGCTGGGATGCTGGACCTGCTCTGCTCTACCATAGCCCCAAGCACATGGGCTGGGCAGCAGGTCAGGGGCAGCACAGCCAGCAGACCTGCCTCTTGTCTGAGGAGGTGATGGCCACCAGCACCCCATGGCTCCTTCCCCACCAGATGCTACTTCCAGCCACCCATGTCCACCTGAGCACCTCCTCTTGGCCAGGCAGCCATTGCACAGCCCTTCCTCTCAGCACCAATACCTTTTGATTTCACAGCTGGTGTAAATTCGGGCTCATTTCCACCTTACCCTTAGACTTTCACTTGATTTTCACTTGCATTGCTTTGGCAATGCACTTGTACTTGCTGCTCACCTTCAGCAGGGTTTTTCCCATCCCTCACTTCTTGCTGGGACCAAATGGGGCACAGAACTCACACCCTTTGTTAATCTGTGTTCTTTGCATTTTTTCCTCATTGGAAGTGTTACTGTTTCAGGTATCAAAATCCAGTGCAGATAATCCCATGTTTAGGACAAGGAGAGGACAGGGAACTTTCTGCAGTCACAAGGTGACACAGATTGTTCCTGCTGCTCTCTTCATCCAGGCTACATGGAAGAACATGAGTTTTTTGCTAGCTTGAGTTTTGAACTTCTATACTAGAATCTTCAGCTTTTTTAGTCTCAGTTTCTCACCTCATCTCTGCACTGTAGGTATGAGGAAGCTCTCTCTGACTATCATCTGGCCTTCAGTCATCTAAGGAAAAATCCCTTCATTGATTACAAGCAGCTGGGGCTGAGGCACGTGCTCTACGCCTGGGAGGTAAGAGCCAACCTGTCTCACCAGCCCTTCCCATCTGCTGGGGGGATTTGTCAGGTCTTCAGCAACAGTAAACACAAGAACTGTTTGAGAAGATACATCAGGACAGTAAAAACATTCTGCTTGCACTTTTTTTTTTTTTTGATGGAACTTAATCATAGAAGTCATAAAGCAGTATCATCTCTGAAAACTCTGGCAGGTTATACAAGTCTGGAAAGCAAAATTGTTTGGAACACATGCACAGGAATTTGTGGGTTTTTGTTTTGGGTTTTTTTTTTTAGCTTTCCTGTGCACATAATATTTTTGTAGCTAGAAATGAGTGCATTATAGATTATGCATAATATGAGTTCTATGAAATCTCATCTCTAAAAATTGAAATAGTGTAGACACATGGGACAGCAACTAGTCCATAAGGAGGACTCTCAGAAACTTAGGTGCATGGAAGCCTGTCTTTCTGACTGTAGCAACTGGTCTTAACATTATCTGAGTGTCTAAATATGCATACTAGGTTGTGTTGTGCTTCTGTAATATGCTTGTGCAGCTCTGATATTGTCACATGGAATCAACCTGCCATATCCTGTGCAAAAAAGGTTGAATTCTGAATTGATTGTAAATATTTATAATATTTGGAGTGTAAAAGACCCTAGAAACTGTACTTCAGCTCGCTAGTTCATTTTGTCTTATGTACCCACTCTACACACACAGACTGAAAAGCAGGTATGGGACAAAGAATTATAGTTTTTCACTTCTGCAAGAGTGAGGAGCCGGTGTGTAACTCAAGCCAAGCATGGCCAGAAACCCATCATTCAGTCTGGGGCAATTTTCACATACCTGGCAGGAAGAAGCTATCCTTGGCATCTGTGGTATTACTCAAAGCTCATTGTTTTTAACAGTTTCACTGCCAAAGTGCCTCCCTCTGGGAGGTGCAGGGCCAGCAACAAGAGGTGGGTGCCTGTGTTGGAGTGAACACCCAGGTCTTCACTCCACATGCTCTTAGCATTCCCAGGACATGCTCCCTCCATCCTGGCACTTTGCACTCGGGATCTTCATCCTGATTTGGCTGAATTTCACTTTTCAAAACACACAAACATAATCCTCTGTCAGCTTTCCCTGTATGTGGCCTCTCACGTACTACATTTGATTTTCCAAGGGGAGGAAATGTGCTATATGGTTTGAAAATCTAGAAATATTTGTCTTTTGGAAAACTAAAGCTCTTCTGAGCTGAGGGAGAGCTGCTGCCTTACATCTCCACAAGGGACCATTTCTGCAGTTCCTGATAGACATTCACCCATCAAGCATCCATCTTCTACTGCCATGATAAAGAAGTAAAGGGAAAGCATCCTATGGGCTGTAGCTCCTTCCTTAGCACTGCTTGCATCCAGATACCACAAAGCAATTTGCAAGCTGATGATTGGGTCAGGTACAAGAAGAGATCCCCCATTCTTAACTCAGAGTATAGATCAAGGCTCCCCAGCAGCCCGTCTGTAACACTCCCACGCTTTACCACTGCACCACCAAACATATTTATGTGCTGCTAAAGGGTAACAAGCTTCAGCTCAAAACTTGCACATTCACAGCCCACTACAATGAGAAATAGTTTCAGTTATTTTGCAGTGAAAGGGAGTCAGAATTATTCATAGGAAAAAAAGCATTACCTAGTCACTTGCAGAAAGAAATGCAAGAAATCCTTCCTGGATTTTTAGATGTGGGAAGGATAAAACTTGAAAGGTACCAGAGCCTGATGTTCCCTGTGCCTCTCCTTGCCTTAAGCAGAGCCAGCACACCCAGAAGCTGTCCTGGAGGTACAGCTCTTATCTCTTCCCACTCTGATGGAGTTTTTCCATCTGTGCTGCTCAGAGTGCCTTTCCCATGGCACTGATCAATGGTGCTGCTGTACCTGTGGTGTTTCTGTACCTGGTCCCCTTTTTTGTTGGCAGAGTTTGGTAAGTTGTGTTGGGTGTCTGCTTGGACTCAGCCCACTGAGTTCTGCTCCCTCCCTGCCCGCTCCAGGTGCTGTACAGCACTGCAGCAGCACAGTGCCGGCTGCAGCAATGGCAGGAGGCCAGAGCCACCCTAGACAAGGCTGTTGTCTGGAGACCTGAGGGAAGAACAGCAATCCTGGATCTGGCCCTTGAGCGGGTGCAGGTAAGACAGCCTCCATGAGCTCATGGATGTGTGCATTTGGCTTAAGTTAAGAAATACAAGGTAAGAATCATAGAATCACTAAAATGGTTGGAAGATACCTTAAAGCTAATCCAGTGCTACCCTCTGCCCTGGTCAGGGACACCTCCCACCAAACTAGATTGCTCCAAGCCCTGTCCAACCTGAACTTGAACCCCTCCAGCGATGGGGCAGCCACAGTTTCTCTGGGCAGCCTGGGCTAGCGGCTCACCCCCACCACAGCAAAGAACTTCTTCCTAAGATCTCACCTGAATCTCCCCTTTTCCAGTTTGAAGCCATTACCCCTCCTCCTATCAATATGTGCACTTGTAAAAAAGTCCCTCCCAGCTTTCCTGTAGGCCCAATGTGCTAACTGTTGTATTTCTGTTTTTTCTTGTCTAACTGCCTGCTTGGTCACCTAGTTACAGTGTGTAAGTCATTTACATGTGATGCTCTAACAAACAAGTGCTTCAGCTAATTAGGTATCTCCATCCCCCCCAGGTGATTCAGAGCATAGAAACACCATAATGGAGCATTAGGGGACAGCCTTTCAGATTGGGATGTGGCTTTCTAGTTCTAGCAATTTGGGAACTGAGTTCTATTTATACTTGTACTGTAAAATAAAGTGCTTTATGCAGTGTTTAAGTGCAAGTTCAGAGGGTCTCTGTTTTCATGACACTGGTTGATTTTTTTGAGTTCCTTGGGCCTCAGTAACAATTGGTGGCAGCTCCAATGTTAATGACCATCTCATTTAGAGCTTAAGTAAAGTGTAAAAGTGTTTTACTCTTTGATTCTAAAGAGTGATTTCCTGCTAGACTGTTTTACAATCAGAAATAACCTGCAAATCTCTGATTTACTCTTTTTGGATGGCATGTTATTAGAGTGTTGGGGGAGGGTCTTGTCTTATTTGTAGCCTTTCATCACTCTTTTAAGTTTGATCATCTCTTCTAGAATCCTGTTTGTGCTTTACATTTGTATATTATTTATATTCACTATTGGCATGCTGCTCATTGACTGAACAGAGAAGAAATAAACAACATTTGAAGTCAAATAGAAAAGCTGCCTAGAAATACGTTTAACAAGCCTTACCCCAACACCCTCCCTTTCTGTGCCAGCAGAGTTAGTTTTTGACTCAGCTCTGGGTAGTGGCTGCTGAGATCTTCATTTGCATGTTCTTGTTAAACCCAAGTGACCTATTCAAGTTCACAGCCATCATTTTTGCCCCGGTGTCTTCCTGGAGCTAGTATTGCATACATGGGGAAATAGTACTTGTTTTTCACCACTGTTTAGTTTCATTTGGTAATTACAGATGGCTTTTCCCTTATCTGCTTTCCCTGCCCTAGGACCGTCTGTTCTTAGAGCCCATGAGGGTTCCTCCTGGGGAATTTTTCAGACCACGAAAGAAGGAAGTTGAACAACTGGATTCAAAAGATTTCCTGGGTAAACCTAAGGTAACAGGCTTGTAATTGTTAAGATTAACAGCAAGAAGATTAAATTCCCACCCCCTGACATGTCCGAGAGCATTAGTGCTGGTCACACTGGTGAAGGGCCAAGAGCAGGATTGTGAGGGCATCTGGTACATGTAACAAAAATTTGTAAGAATTCCCATCTTTTCTATCAAAAATGCATTTTGGGGATAAAAACCTTCCTAGTCAGAAGCTCTGAAAACGCTGAGAAGGTACTTAGGGAGCCCTGTGGTTGTCTGTTTGCTGACAATGATATTTTCAGGAGGGGCACATTCCTCAACACACTTATCACTGCATTCCCAGAGGGACAGAGAGACAAATGCCTTGTCATATCCCTTAATGCAAGTCAGCAGAGAATTTCTGTGGTCCCTCTTGTGGCCAGTGCAGTCAGCAGAAGTGCCACAGGACAGAGAGCTCTGACGTGAATAAAGGGAAGGGAAAGTAATTTGTTCTATAAAACCCTTGGAAAGACAAAAAACACAAGGTCAACAACGCTTTAAGCTTCTTTGTCAATCCAGCTCTTTTTATCACTCTAATTTATACCTGACTTTAGGGTGTCAGAAGGAAACAAATCTGAGTAGACAACTTTGCATGAAGTTTGAGAGTTTCTCTGTCCAGCCTAGATTTAATTGTTCTTTTCTCTCTGTCAGGTGATCTCGTCCATCATTCCCAATGATCAGTACATTGGCTTTGAACCTCTCAGGCCTCAGGTGAGCAGGACATATCTGGGAAAGGAGAAAGGATGTTGTCATAAAACTCTAGATAGGGCCTCAGATCTTACCCATCAGGAGAAGAACACAGCAATGAAAAAAACAGCCCAATACCAGACTAGATTCATAGGGCCATTCAAAACCGGGTGGGTGAGCACTGGCTGGAAGGGACTCAGCAATGAGTCTCCAGTCCTTTGAAGATGTGGTTTTGTCTCTTTCTTATATCAAAACCTCACTGTAGACTTTGCCATACTCAATACGTGTTTTCCCAGCACCTTGGTTACTTTATCAGTGTGCTTGGCTTGTACTGTAATATGAGTTACTTAGAACCAGGGGTAGGGTTAGATTTTGTTACTCTCCTCTGGGTGGGATAGAGGGAGGCAGAGAAACAGGAAGGCACATCCTGGTAAGGTGTGGAGCAAGAGACTTCTGTCTGGATGCTGTGATGTAAGAAATGTTGTCAAAAGTAAAGAGAAAATGCCACAGTGTGGTAGACAGAGGGGTGGTAAATGAGGTTGCACTGTTGCTATATAAGGTACTGTTACAAATAGATGCTGTTGTTCCTCCCACAGAGACAGGGCTTTTATGAACCCCATGCTGATGCTTTACAGTAAGTGTTTGATTCTATGACCTTCTGAATAAAAGTAATGAGAGAAGAGTTAGATCAGAACAGAAGCAGAGTCATGTTTTGTGTTTTGTTCTCTGATGTCTTTGTCTGAAGACTCAGTGGGATCCACACCCACTTATGAGTGAATGACAGACGTGTGAAGGTTTGTGTGGCTGCAGAAAACTCTGCAGATCAGTGGCACCTCTAATGTGGTAATCTCAGGACAGTTTAGAGGAGTTGATTCAATAGTCC
Source organism: Turnix velox (assembly GCA_013400935.1). NCBI lineage: Eukaryota > Metazoa > Chordata > Aves > Charadriiformes > Turnicidae > Turnix > Turnix velox. The sequence goes on from VZTY01004213.1 coordinate 68,125, forward strand.
TGGGAGACAGGCATGGGTCATGTCATTGCTGGAGAATGGAAGCCAAGAGAGGCTGGGAGAAGAGGCTCAGGTGCCCCATACCTGTACCCAGAAAAGGCCTCCCAATACTTACTCCCAACCATGCTGTGTTGACTCATTGTTATTTTGTCAAAATTTGGAGATACTGTACCAATAATACTGCAAGGCTGAGATTAATAATTGATGTGGTATGGAAGATGGTTATTATTGTGATTAAAACAGAGAGGTTACATATGGAAAATCTGTGTTTTCCAGCCTCCTTTTGTACTAAATTAGACCAAAGACTAGCAGTGGAAATCCTAATTTCCCAACACCTGAAACTTCTGGTATGTGCCAGTTTGGATCAGTGTTGTGCTCTGAATCAAAGTCATCCTGCTCCAGAGTTAGTAAAGGTGCTCTCATGCTTTCTTTTCAGAGACAGTGAGTCAGGCTACTACCGAGTTCTGTCCCACTATAACCCTGAGGGCTCAGAGAAGTTCTCAGTGAAAGCCAGCAGTTTGGTCTTTGTGCTGACCAGAGGAGACGATGGCTGGGCAACAGCCATACATGATGGACAGGTGAGGAAAACAAACTTTCCCCACCAGCAGAGCCCACAGTTTGCCTGTGAAGAGAAGCTTGCTGCAGCACCTGAGCACATTCCTTGGGGATCCATCTGTAGCATAGCAGAGAAGGGATGAGTTCAGGATCTTGTTACCATAGGCCATAGATTTGTCTGACACTTGGCTCCCACCAGCTTCTGCCATTCACTTTTGTAGCTCCATAAGGGCATCTTTTCTGAGCACTTGTGTTCTCCACTGTGCAGGATCTTACTGTGAAATCAGGTAGGATAACAGACCTCACAAGGACTATCATTAGAGCACCTTAGAGCTCTGACAGAGCCAAGGAGACAGGTGTGGTGTGCATTGCCTCTGTTAAATTAACTTGGGAGGGTTTATGGAGGATTTAAGGGGGTATTTTGCAAGGGCAGAAGATGGGCCTGGGGGTCTGGGGCTGTGTCTCTTCAGCAGCAGCTTGTCTCACCCTGCCCACTTCGTGTCCCACAGAAGCTGCATATACCAAGCTCTCTCCTGGAGCCTGCGTCGAGGATGGATAAATGGGTGAGCTGACAACCTTGCTAGCAGGGATGAGGACAGGATCAAGAGAGATATTTCGGACACTAATTTGTCAGATTATCACAGGATATCACATCTGTGTTAGTGAGGAGAGAGCCCTCAGCACAGCCTCCTTCTGCTCCAGAACCAAACCAGCAAAGGGATTGGTGGGAAAAGGAGTATCCCACCAAAGCTCTCCTCACTCCTGCTACCCATGAAAGCTGTAGAGACCCATCATTTAAGCACTCTGCCTCATCCAGCAGTTATGAATCTTGTTCTGTTACAGAAGATCAGCGATGGGATTCCTCTCCCGCCTGCCCAGATGCCTCCCAACCTATTCCATGTGAAGCAGAAGCCAGGTAGTCCCTCTGGCCCAGGGACCTCAGTAGGTGCTAGTAGAGTGTTGGGGGAGGGTGGTTGCCCACTGCAGCTGTAGCTGTACACGTGCTTGTGGAAGGGCTGCTGGAGCCTCTGCTGACTGCAGGCATTGTTCATCCACCCTTCTTTTCTTCTGCAGAACCTCCTGGGGGAGAAAAAGCCTCTACAGGTGATGCTGGTGCCCAAATGAATTTCAAGGTAAGGTGTTTCACAAGCTGAAGATGCTACAGGCTCAAGACATCAACACTGAAAAAATGGAAGACTTCTGGCTAGATCTTCCAAATTCCTGAGCTACCCCAAAAACTCTGCCTATTTCCTCATTCCAGGAGGAGACTCCCATGTAATTTTTCCTTCAACACTTAAAAATTTGTGACTACAATTTTTTGAGGCAGCCCATGGTTAAGGCTTACCAGAGCAGTACCCTCAAAGGAGGCAAAAGCCTGAGTTCTCAGGCACAAACTTTACAGCCCATTTTGTGACAGTTGTCTTTGAACTGCCTGCTCTCCTGTTCCTTCTCCTCCAGTCTGCTGTTTTCTGTCTCTGTCAACGTGGGCACCACATTTCAGTGATATTTGTGTTCTTCTGGGATGATGTCCTCTGCTGCACCTCCATGTTCTTACCAACCGCTGTTATGTGCTGGAGATGGAATTGCTCTTATGTCCACTTGGGGACAGCACCTCTCTGACAGTGCCAGCTGCAGACCAGCTCTGCTCCTTTTGTCTTTGCCACTTGTAGGGCATTTAGAACCATTTTTTGTCTACTCTGCTCCAGACAAGGCAGCAGACTGTGAGAACTTGGCTGCACCTCTCCACCTGGCTGGCTGAAGGAACTGGGGCCCTGCTCATACACATTTGGGGTTGGGAGGTTCCAGACTCAAAACCAGGCTTCTTGAGTCACGTGAGGAACATTTGATCCCCGGATTTGTATTTGTAGAACCCCTAAAATTCAGATCTGATGCTTGATGCTCCTTTACTGTTACATGGTAACACTAAGCCGAGGGGCTCTGTCTCTGTCACCTCTCTCAATATGAGGCTCCTGAATGACCAGACTGTTTCTGTTGCCAGATCTCTCAGCAGATCCCACTGACTCACAGAGATGCTCCATCCAGCACAGACAGACCTGTTGTGCTGCGAGCGTGCTGCGAGTGCACCGTGGTGGTACAGGCAGGCCAGGTGCCATCACTGCCAGCCCTGCGGGCTCTGCTGCGGGAGCACTTTGGGCAGCAGGCAGAGCAAGGGGTGCTGAGGTACGTGGGGCACTGCCAGGCCCTCCAGCATCAGTGTGTGTGACAGAGTGGCAGCAGCCACCTGAGGATACAGACCTGCATCTGGTCTCCTGAGCATATTGGGGTCAGTACTCTAGCAGAGATTCCCACAGATGTGAGTGCTCAGCCTTCCTGAAAGAGGTAGGCTTGCCATGGCTTTGGAAAGTGTGTGTTCTGTGGGCTTTGGAGGCCCAAAGGGTCTTTCCCAGGAAGCTACCATAGTCAAGAACTTGGGGAACAGAAGTAAAAGCTCTATGTGGATGCAACTGCTGTATAATGGATTTTCTTCAACCTTTGAGATCCACTAGAATCAATGCAGATCTATCTGGGACTGAGGTAATCCTGACTGTGAGACCCCTGGGGATGCACCATAAGTGTGGTCAGGAGAATTTCTTCCCTTCAAGTGAATGTGTTAGGAGGTGACACTGGCACACCCTGACAGTGCTGCCTCTGCCCGCTGGGCATGCAGAGTGGCCCCATGTGATCATGCAAGTTGACAAGCTCAGAGCTGGCTAACAAAGGGGACTTTGAAGATCACAGATGTTAGAGGACTAGGTCTGCCTCAAAGTCTGACCTTAAGTGAGATGATTCCTTGCAGGTACAGGCATTCAGATGGCAAAGATCTGGGTGCAGTTTTGGGAGAGGAAGATCTAGGGAAGATGTGGCAGCAGCTAACAGATGGCAGAGTGACACTCTGCTGCCAGGTATGTGGGCTGTGACAAGCTTCTCTTCTGTGCTTGACTTAGATCTCTGCTCTGCCTTGCAACCTCTGTGTTGACTTTATCCTGCAGGACTCAGACTCTCACTCAGGCAGACCCATCCTCTACCGGATGCTGGCTCAGCACTCTTACCTGGCTCAGGGACCAGGGGACCTGGAGTTCAGCAAAGGAGATGTGCTGGATATTCTCTCAGAAGGTAGATCTCCAATCTTGCCTGCAGGCTGTACTGGAGTGGGCTTTTGGAGTCTGCTGTAGGGAGGGACTGGGGAATATATGGACTCTCCAGTGCTGTCTCAGGCTCAGACTTCCAGGAGGTACAGCCTTACACTGGATTTTGCACAGAGTTAAATTCCAGGAACAAAGGAGGCTTCTCACTCTCTACAGCTCCCTGAAAGGGAGGTGTAGCCAGGGAGGGTCCGGTTCTTCTCCCAAGGGACAAATGATGGGACAAGAGGAAATAGCCTCAAGTTTCACCAAAGGAAGTTTAGGATGGATATTAAAAAATTACACTGAAAGGTTTATAAGCATTGGAAGAGGCTGCCCAGGGAAGGAGCTGAGGCACCATTCCTGGAGATATTTAAGAGATGGAAAGACTTTGAGCTTAGAGATACAGTTTAGGGATGGTTCTTGTCAGAGTTGGGTTGATGGTTGGATTCAATGATCTGAATGGATCTATGACAATCTTTGCTAACTCCTCTCATATGGGCCAGCTCTTATCATGCTCCTTCATGTTTTCCCAGTGAATGAGGACTGGCTGGAAGGACACTGCAATGGCAAGACTGGCATCTTCCCTAAGTGCTTCACAACCCGGACCCAGGAAGCCAGTGGTGCTACTTTCCTATAAGCAATGGGAGCCTGTTCCTGCACAACTGCGCTGTCTCCCAGGGGTGAGAGACACAAGTCCCAGCTCATTTGAGCCACAGCCAGCACATGCAGGAGCTCTGTTGAACAAGAGGATGGGAGGTGTCCCCAATCCATCCCAGGGGGTCAGTTCCATCCATCCAACAGGATTTTCTACATCCTGGCCTGATATTTTTACTTCTGTGCTTATACTGCAAAAGATGTGCTTGTGCAGGGGGAGAAATGGTGTTTGGCTATGGAAAATGTCCACATGGCAACTGAGACCAGGAGTTCATACTGTTGAATGGGAAGAGATTGCTCTTCACCCCCTCTCCTGTGTTGCTCAAGTTCAGGCTGTGAAGATTGACCTGAAGCTAATGAAACCAAGTATGAGCCAGAGGCAGAGCCCAGTTCCCCATCTCCTTGGACCACATACCTTTATCTCCACCAGCAGAGATGCTGCTGTTTGGGGAGGCCTCTCTAACCACTTTGCTGTGGAGTGTATGGGTGTATTGGGTTAGGTCTTCCACAGCAAATACCCAGGGCCAAAGGGCTCAGAACATTCCTCAGCCCAGATCCATTTGGTTCTTTTCTTAAACCCTGATGTCCTGATGGGATGCTGTGGCTTTGTGGTGTGTGGGCAGGGGTCTTTAAGCACAGAAGAGAGACACGTGTGGAAACATCCCTGCTAAGACCAGCCTCGAGCTTGGAGGAGCTGGGAAAAGGGCTGGCTGGGACTGGTGGCTGGAGGAGCAAAAATGACCATTCAGTTCCTGCAGTTGAACTGTGCTGGCTCTGCTCATCTGAAAACACACAAGTGCCTGGAGCTGAAACCAGCTGTGGATTTGGTGTCTGACAACACTGGGCTATGTAACTTAAATGGAAAATAAACCCTGAACCAGAGAGTTGGCAGCTCTTGAATCAACTTCCACTTGTATTTTTCTGCTGAGATATGGCAGTAAATATTTTTAAAGACAGCTGACAGTGTCTATGGAAAGACATTCTGTCACATGCTACAAAAATCTTGCACATCTTGCACAGAGCAAGATACAGATAAGGTCACCCTCTCCTTGGAGTTCAGGTGGCCACCACTACTTTCCATCACCAAGTATCTCCTATGGCTTCAGGGGCTGCTGCCCAGCAGGACCACAAGTGCCAAGGAAACTGCTGGGCTGGGTCGTGACTTTTGTATTTAAATAAAATATCAATTTCGTTTCTAGTTAGAATTTATCTGGCTTCATCTAGTCACTGAGTCTGTCACCTCTTGTCAGCCAGATTAAAGTTTTCTGTGTAGCATCTTTACAGGGATGACCCAATGAGACCTCCTCAGCAATGGAGATGGGTGTAATGCCCTCATTCTTCTTCCTCTTCCACTTTCTTTTGCAACACTTCCTTGCCTGGGTTAGTAGGTACGATGCTAGTAGGTAGGATGCTAGTAGGCAGGCTGGTGACATGGGTGTTTTCCAGAAATACTTGAGGAAGACAGCCACCAGGCCAGCCACTATGGCCAGCACAATGAAGGAGACACCACCAGCCCACAGACTGGATTGGTGCCCCTTGACCTGTTCCAGAGCCTCCGCGGGGATCATGTTGGTGAAGTTCAGCATGAAGCCCAGTGTCCATCCAATGTCCATGTTTGCTGCCTGAGGTGAGAGAGCAGAGATGGTTCAAAAGGGCCTCTCCTAGTTTTGGTGCAAGGGACTGACCAGTACCTCTCCAATGGGTTGCCACAGCTGTGATTTCACATGAAACTGACTTTGGTGAACCTGATCTTACCAGTTAGAGGGAGAGTTTTCTTGTCAACAATTATTCCCAAGGGCTAAAGGGCAGCTGAAGAGGTTGATTGCTCTGGTCAAGGTGCACCTCTGTAACTTTCACATGATTTTGGATCTGAGCTTTTGTCCCCCCCAACTTGCATCAAATTTAGCCACATTCTGGTTCAAATGGGTCATGGGACCACCATAAACTGTCTGATGTTCCAGTCAATTCTGTCCAATATCAGGCACTGAAAAGGCCAAATCCTGCACTGCTCATCTCTTAAATTAGCCTATGTTTGTACTAGAGTGGGTGAGAAACTGATGGCAGAGGTCTGAGGACACCCAAGGAGTAAGGCTGTGCTGGGATCACTGGGTATCAGCTGTGAGACAAGACAGAGACCCATTTCTGGCATGGGGAACTCCGGGGATGTTGATCTTAAACATGTTTTCAGGCCAGGACATGGATCCAGCTGCCTACCTAAGGCACTGTGGGGTTGTTACCTGCTGGCTGAAGCGGATGCTGCTCCACGTGTGCTCATTGAACTTGTAGCCATCAAGCAGCAGTGTCAAGATGTAGATGGCCTCAGAGCAGTAGGTGTGTAGGTGCCCCTTCTGCTGTGGGAAGGTCTCCACCAGCTGTGGGGCCATCAGGGATAGAGCACAATGCAGAATGAAGCATATGTTCAGAAACCCTCTTTGCCCCAGGGAGCAGCAGTTCGTGTGCTGACAGGGCAGGGATTTGGGACAGGATGGGCACAGGACACCCCACTGCCCTTCACAAGGCTCTCACCTCTGCCCAGTTCTTCTTGCAGAAGGTCTGAACTGTGGAGTTGACATCATTTAGGGAATGCTGTCTAGTCAGGTTCAGGAAGTGGAAGGTATAGTAGAACCCAGCAAAGGCCTGTGAGTTCAGGGAAGATGGTAAAAGTTACATCTCAGTCACTCCAAATAATACATCCAAGGACCCTGCCTCCCTAAGGAAAGAGTCCCATGGAATTCCCAGGGGTCTGCATCCAACATCCACTTCAGAGTATACCAAAAAGTCTTGGAGCGGGTAGAAAATCTCTGGGGATGCTGCTTGCACCCCAAGCTAGCTGAGACATGCTCCTTGGGATAGGATCTTCCCATTTCCCTCAAAGAGGGCTGGGACTTCGAAGGAAGCAGAAGATACCGTCCAGTATACGGTTTTTCTCCAACAAACAGGAATNACTGAGTCTCCTTACATAGAACTGGCCCCGCACAGGTGGCTGATAAACCCCATTGAACCCGCACGTCCTGTTGGCCCCACAGCTGAAGTTGAAGAGTTTCTGGATGGCACTGCTGCACGCTGCTGGCTCCCCTGTCCCTGTCACTCTGAGGGTCTGTGTGGGGCTGGGTCCACTGGGTGCACGGACACAGGGACTGTCGTAGAGCTCTGCCATGGTGACATTCTCCTGGTAGCCCTTGGGATAGCAGGGATGGGATATCTGCTGGGGAGATGGGCTGTCCTGGAGAGAGCAAGAGCCGTTAGCAGAGCTTGGTGTGAGAAACCAGTGAGACCCTATCCCACAGCTTAGACATTTGCAAACAGCAGGATCTAGAGCTCAGTAAGTTTTGAGAAGCAGGATCCATCATTTGTATGACTAACCTTCCCACTTCACAGCTTTTGGTGCTCTGGCTGTCAGCCCCACCACTGAGTCATGACAGAGTGGCCATGACACTGCCAGCCTGTGCCCCCCACTTGCACCTCAGCGGTAACAACCTGCTCTCTAGGGCATGGCTCAGAGAACTGCTTACACCTGCCATTCACTTGGTCCCCTCTGCATCTTGCAGGTCCCAGCCCAGAAATGACCGTGGATGCATCCTGCCTGCACTGTCCCCAAGCATCTCCTTCACCCATAGCACTGGTCTGTGCGCTCTGTCCCAGGCAAGTCCAGAGAATAGTGGGTGGTGGTGGACTGGTGTGCAGGAGAGGGTGTTGAGAATCTTCTCTCCGTCAGAAATTGGGGATGAGGGAGTGAATAAGGGCTGAGAAGAAGCTAAGGATTCAGCTGGGCCTGGAAAATGATTTAAAATGCCATTACATTTCAACATATGAGAAAGGAGCACTGTCAGGGAACTGCCACCTTCTTCCCAAATGGGAGAATTTTTATCAGCTTCAGAAGGTAACATCTCAGCCTCTCTTGGGTTTTTGAATTCATGAAAATTCCCAATTGCCTAATGCTATTTCCTCAGGCATGCCCCAGATTTCTGGAAGGTATTTTTTATGGCAATGAGAAACGTTGAGAGGATCCTGGTGACCTGTGGTACCTGGTGGAGAGCTGCCAGCAGCATCTTCAAGGCCTGGGTCTGTCCATAGCAGAGGTAGCTGTGGGTGTAGAGCGAGTAGTTGGTGCCATACAGCCTGAAGAAGGTGGAGGTGGTATTATCCTCAATGGGGACTCCAGGCTGGAAGGTTATTTGTGTAGAGGCACCTCCAAGGTCCAGAGCTCCCAGAACCTCAGCATCCTGTGGATGTTCCCATTTCTCTGCAAAGGAAAACTGGCCCCATAAGATGGGAAATGTTAGTCTGAACTGGATCAAGTCACAGTCCTGTCCCTTCCCTCGAGGCCTGTGATCTTTTCAGTTCCTGTCTTCCTCTTTAACTCCTTCCTGCCTAGGTCCTTCTTGACTCACAGACTTCCACAAAGCCACCTGGCTGCTGCATGTAATCTAGAACGTGGAGACTTTCAAGAGGGAAAGAGTAGCATGTTCATCTGGGGTCTGGTATTGCTCTATTTGTTATTTGGTATCTGAGATACCAAAAATGGACCCCTATGTGAGTGGTGAGGACAGAGCCAGGCTGAGCTGAACACAAAACCCCTCGATTTGCTTAATCACATCAGTGGAGTCAATCTCCAGTTCACAGTCACAGGCTGCATTTGTTTGGGTGACAAGTCCAAATCCTACATTTTTGTGTCATCTATTACTGAAGAAACTGAGATGTAGCTCAGATAGGGATGATTACACTGCTCCCCTCTCCACCCTCTCCCCAGGCCCACACCTTGATGAGAGTCTCCAGCAGGTAGTTGACAGTGATCCAGCCCAAAGAGCCCTCCTCCTTCCCCGTGAGGATCTGAGCACCACGGAAATCCACAGGGTACTCCCCAATGGCCTTGGTGACCTCAGCGAAGATCTGCTCGACCTTGGTGCTGTTCTGTGCCCTGCCAGGGAAGGGGACAAACACCCTGCAGTGGAACAGCTTTGGAAGCAGGGCTGGCAGCAAGAGGCTGCTGCCTTCTGCAAAACATCAGGGCATCAGGGCTGTGAGAGGTGGGGCAGAAAGAACCACAAGATCCCTCAGCCAGCATGTTGGGAGTCTTCCTGGCCATGCTGCTCATGGGCACTGCCCAAGTGTGTGGGAAGGACAATGCCAGTCAGATAATGGAGGGTCATCCACTGCTGCAGCTGCAGTTGGAGGGGCTGGGGGGGACCCATGGGCACATCCAGCTCTTAGACACACTGGGGCTTTGCAGACATGGATGCAGTGTCAATTACTGTGGCCTGTCTGTGAAACATACCTCTGTAACCCCATTCCCCAGTACCCCAATGCCACTATATCCCCACCTCACCATGCTTCCAGCTCCCCATGATTCCAGTACAGTCCCATCCCCTGTACCTGCTCTGATGCAGAAGTGCCTGCTGGGGAAGGGGTGGGAGGGGAGCAGTGCTGGTACCTCAGTAGCCTCATGCCCGCTGTGGCTCCCAGGTAGGTGGGGGTCTCCCGCTGCTGCTCTGCTGGGATGATCTGCATGGCTTTGTCCAGGCAGGGCTTCAGGCTGGCTCCAGCCCCAGAGGGGTTGTCTGCATAGCTGGAGATGCCAGGGCCTGTGAGAGACCACCCTCTGATGTCAGTGCCAGCCAGGAGGCTTGATCAGGAGGGGACAGGACAGAAGGGAACATCTCCACCTCTTCCCTGGGCCCAGTGAGCTCTCTGTTCCTTGTTGATAACATCCAGATGTCCCAGTCGCAGCCCAAAATTCTGCAGTGCTTGTTGCTATACTAACATGGAAACTGTTGACCCTAGTTCTCTCAGAAAGCCTCCCAGGGTTTTTCTCCCTGTGCTGGGGCTAGTTGTCCCCTTTCTTAGGGTGTCCCTGGAAGGACAGTGTTATGAGCTGACATGGGAGCTGACATGGGTTCTGTGCCCCTGCTCCAGATCACCGGGGAGGGTTACAGTGTGAGTTGTGTGATGCTGAGCAGGATCAAACAGGATTTGGTGGGCAAACAGAGCAGTTTCTAATATCCCTGGGCTCTCTTTTATCCTGCTTTGAGGGCATATGGAACTGGTCAGCACACAGAGGTGCCCTTGGCACCAGACCTGCACACCCAGGAGGATCCTGTGGTGGGCAGAGACAGGCTCAGGGGTAGAAAAATCAGTATTTGTCTCCCCCCAGTCTTTGCACATCATTATTCCATTTGCTTGGGCACCCTGACACTTTGCCCTCAACCAGACCTCTGCAGTTAACCAGTAACAGCCCTGTCAGCGCCACAGAGCTCAGATGGAGTTCTGGGAGAGCTCTCACCTCCTGCCACGTACCTCTGTCCTGTCCTGGTGGCCTTTGCCAGCCCCAGTCCAGCTCAATGTACCATTCAACTGACCATACCTCTCCTTTCTACCTTCTCCTCCAGGGAGACCAGTCCTTGTGCCAAAGCCAGAAAGCATCTTTGCAGTAGGAATAAGTGTTTATTTGTGTATTTATAAATGCCTAGTAAATAGAGTTGAAGAAATCATAGATTTTCTGGGGGTTGGAGGGACCTTTAAAGACAATCTAGTCCAACCCCCTGCAGTAAGCAGGGACGTCTTGAACTAGATCAGGTTGCTCAGAGCTTCAGCAAGCCTGGCCTTGAATGTCTCCAGGGATGGGGCCTCCACCACCTCTCTGAGCAACCTGTTTCAGTGTCTGAACACTCTCATGGGGAAGAACTCCTTCCTAATGTCTAATCTAAACCTGGCCCACTCTAGCTTAAAACCATTGCCCCTCATCCTGTCACTCTGTCCTTGCAAACAATCCCTCCACAGCTTTTTTGTAGCTCCCTTCAGGTACTGGTAGGTTGCTATAATCTCCTTTCAGCCTTCTCTTCTCCAGGCTGAACTCTCTCAGCCTGTCTTTTTGTAGTGAACACGCTCCAGTGTTTGAGTCATTTACTGTTTCCTACACCCAGGTGTGGTTCAGCCAGCTCACCATGGCACTGTGGGACAGCCACCCTGGCCACCACCAGCTCCAGTCAGCCCACTGTCTCCCAGCTGGGCAGGCTCAGGAGAGACCTGTCTCATCAGACTCACCAGAGACGGTGCAGGCCTCCACCTGGGAAACAATGCCAGTGTTGTTCTCCTTGTCTGCAAGCCACCGGTAGACATAAAGAGACGTGTGCATGGAGCCAGCATCAAACACCAATCCATACTGGGAAAAGCAAGGGGACACAAGGAGTCAAGGGTTGCAGAGGGAGTGGAACTGTTGGAGAGCCAGCACATCTCCTGGTGAGCAGGAGACACTTCATCAGCCAAAGTAAGAGTGTCACCACAGCCCTGTGGCATTGCAGTCACCAACTTTGTCATGGACAAGGCACTGCCCAAAGTTCTTCTAGCTGGCAGTGAAAAGGTTGTACATGCTCTAGGGCCAGCCACAATGATCATACTCTACCAGACCTGCCTGATATGCCAGCCTTGTGGAAATGTGCCCCCATCATGGTGACAGACACCACAGACTGCCCAAAATCTGGGGAAGATCTCCTACCTAGGGGCAGTCAGCATTCAAGTGAGAGCTGGGCCCTACCTTGGTGCTGGGAGGCAGAAACACATCCTTGACATTCACCACACTCAGGATTAGGGCAATGATGCTGCAGACACAAGTGGTTGCCAGGAGACCTGCAACAGCCTTGGCTTCGTAGCCCATTCCTCCTTCAACCTGCAAGAAAAACCCCAACTCCCAGCTTACACCCCTGCATTGGCATGGCCAGTTCTCAAACACAAACCTTACAGATAGAGAACCCTGTCAAGGTGGGACTTTGCCCTTCCCTAACGAGGGCTTGAAGCCATTTTCCACTGCATGACTGGAATGCAAGCTCTTATGGGAAGCTCTTTGGAGTTTTGGGGCTGTGACATCTCCTTGTGAGCAGTCCCTCCCCAGGGTATTTTTTGCCTGGCTTTTTGGTCCTGCCTTCTCAACTCCCACCCTTGTGTTCCTCTCTGTACCCAGCCTAGACCCCATCCCTCTGGTTTGCTTCAACTACTACCAGACTGGCAGGTCTTCCCAGCAGCCCCACTGGTGAGGCACAGCAGCAGCTAACAGGACTCCCAGCCTGGGAGCAGGACGATGCCCTGGCAGGTTCCCAATGAGCCATCATGTCCAGGATGCAGAACCACATCTCTCTGCCACCCACATACTGTCATTGTACATCTTCTGCCTCACAAAACCCATCCCACAAGACTTGGGACCACCAGGTCCTGTCTTTTGCCCAATGGGCCCACACTGCCCTTGAGAGAGTTCTCTCTGCACCACACAGGGAAAGAGCATTTCCAGCCAAGTGTCTTCTGCCCATCCCAGCTCTATTCAGCATTGATGATGCCATAGCAGGTAAGCAGCAGTCAGGGACAGTGTCAGGGTGGGGCTGTCACTTGGCAGCGCAATTCTCCTGTGAGTGCATAAACCCACACAGAAATCCCCTTGTCCCTGTGCCAAACCAGGTCAATGGCTTGAATGGGAGAGGAAAGACCTTTGGCAAGGTCAAAGGAGATGCTGGTTCCTGTTTTGGAGTCAGCATCTCCAGTGATGAACACAGGTAACCAATCTCTTGTGATGAGATGAATAATGATGGATCGCAGCAGTAGTTCTGGCACATGCCATGGAACACAGAACTACAGCAAACATTTATTAGACCTTATCCAACAGCCAGTGGCCCTTCCCTGTTCAGTGGGCAGGGACATCATATGGAAGAAGCAAATGAATTCCTGTCCAAAAGCAGTGCTAGCTGAGGAGGACAGCAGGGCATGGGGATGGAGCCCACTGAGTGGAAAACAAGGCCAGAAGCATGTGAGAAGCTGACAGCCCTGCCCAGCCTTTCAGTGGCCCCTCAGGTCTGGCCAGCCCTGACAGCTGCTCCTGGAGCTGATAGGTTCTGTTAAACGGAGAGAATGGGGAGGTGTTGGTGATGCCTCCAGAGCTAAAGAAGAGGAATGACCTGCCTTGGCACCATGAGGAGCAATGCTGGGCCATTTCAATGTGCAGAAAGAAGTTCATAGCCCTTGGCCCATCACAGCACTTGTTTGCACACTGATGGGCTCTACAGACATCCTTCACCTTATGCAGAGGGACAGGGAAGGCCAAAACATCCAGGAGGAAAAATCCAGATGCACTGCCTGCTCTAAACTGTCTTTCTTGGAACAATGAGAACCTGACGTCTCAACATTTTGGGTTGGAAAATCAAAAGAGCTCTTAAAACTGTAAGGAAGAGGGTTAACATGCACTCCAGGAGCATCTCTACCAGGCAGAGTCCTCCACCACCTTCCAGCTCTCCCACCACTGCTGGGGCTCAGCAATGTCCTCCATGCCTCATCCTTGTCCCCTCCATACCCTTCCACTCCCTGTGTCCTTCCTGCCTCTCCAGCCCTCACAGCATGTTTATCCCAGCACCCAGCTCTGCTGCTGGCCAGGCCTGAGGCACAGCTCCCCCAGGGACAACCCGGACCCCTCCCCTGCCCCTGACTCACCCAGAGCTGCTCCTGGCACCCTTGTCCTTGCTCCGGTGTCAGTTCGTACCTGGCATGTGGAGCCCTGCTCCTGGGACAAAAGCTGCCTGGAGTCCCCGATATGGCCGTCCCCTTGGCCTGGGACCAACAACCTGCCCAGGAGAGTGTTTGGCTTGTCCAGGAGGCAGCGACCAGGAGGAAAGCCTGGGTGGAAATAGTGTCTGGCCTTAACCACTTCGCTGCTGGAATAGTGGGTCTGCTCAAGGATCTCCACACACAGGCACGCTCTGGAGGCCAGCTCTGCCTGGCCGGGCTAAGCAGGGGAGCAGCCCTCCATGGAGCTGCTGACAAGCCCAGCCTGTCCCTCTGTCCCTGTGAGAGGCCCCTGGGATGAAGGCAGTGGCCGACATCCCTGCCCCAAACCTGCTGCATGAATGTGCTGTTAGGCAAAGCATGGTCCAACCCTAACAACCCACATCCCCACTGTCAGCCACCTCTGCTGTACCCCACACTGCCCCATGGAAGGCAGAGACAGGTTGGTGGAGGGACTCAAGAGAAAAAACAGGAGGGATCTGGTGGGTGAAGACTTGTCCCCATGGTCATGTTCCCCCAGCCACTGACTCACCCCCATGGCTAGAGACCCATTTGTCCCCATTTTCAGAGACCCACTTGTCCCCATGTCCAGGCTCCTGTCTGCTCCCATGGCCAGAAGCCCATCTCCATGACCAGGGACTCATTCGTCCCCACAGCCAAGGACACATTTGCCCCCACATCCACAGATTTGTCTGTCTCCATGGCCAGAGACCCTTTCCCACAATTAGGCACCTCACGTCCAGGGTCCTGTCTGCCCCGCACAGTCAGGGACTGTCCCCACAGCCAGGGACCCGCTTGTCCCTACGGCCAGTGACCTGTCCCCATGGCCAGCGTCCCATCACCGTGGGGCGGGACAGGCAGGGCTGTGCAGGCAGAGGTGCAGACGGAGCTGCAGACAGAAGTGCAAACGCGGCTGTGCAGACAAGGCTGTGCAGACAGGGCTGCGGGCAGCCCTCTGAGGAGCCGCCAGCGCTGTGCAGGCAGCGGCCGCCGCCGGACGTCCCAGCTCCCCCCTCCCCGCAGGCGGCGCCGAGCTCCCGCCCCGGCCCGGCCGCCTCCAACCCGGACATCCGAGTGCCGCAACCGCCTGCGCTTTCGTTTTGCCGGGGGCTCGCTAAGGGCAGGGTCGGGCTGTGCAAGCTGGGGAGGGCTGTGAAGGCGAAGGAGGGGTGTGCAAACAGGGTTGTGCAGGTTGGGGAGGGCTGTGCAGGCGAAGAGGGTTGTGCAGGTTGGGGAGGACTGTGCAGGCTGGAGAGGGCTGTGCAAGCAGGTCGGTGCAGGCAGGGCTGTCCTCAGGCCGTGCCCGGGCTCGCTGCACCCATCCCGCGGAAGCAGAGGGGCTCCCGGCACAGGTACGGTGGGGGCTGGCTGAGACCATGGGCACCCCCTGCCCGGCTTCAGCCCCGAGCCTCTGCTCTGCTGACCACCAACGGGCAGGGACGTGGTCCCCGCTCTCGGCTGCTCCGTGTCCCAGGGGGTCATTTAAGGCTCAGGAGGAGCCGGGCAGATGGGACAAGCGGGTTGGGGCTGCCCTTGCCAAGACCCTTCCTCCCCGCAGCCCTGCGCAGGGATGCAGAGGTGCCTGTTGAGGGCGCTGGGCTGGAGCTCCACTGCCGTGCTGGGAGTGCTGGGGTTGGCCGTCTTCTTCCTGGTCCTGACCCCGGCGAAGGATGCTGCCCTTCCTTCGAGGAACAAAGTAGGTGCCCAGTGGGAGCTCGGAGAGCAGAGGAGTGTCCACCTTCCCATCTCTCAGCCTTTACCTCTGCTCACACTGCTTCCCATAACCAGCGGGGTTTAACCTAACTGAGAGAGCACCTGGAAGATCAGCCACTCCCAAATCATGTTGCTGGCTCCTTGCTAAGGCTGGGAGGGAGAAGCAGCCCTGGGACTGTCCCAGCCACTTCCTCTGTTTCCAGACATCTGAAATCCAGATCTCCTGGGTTTACATCACTCCTTTTGCTTTCTTCTGCCTGACTGCAAAAAACCAGTCAGAGGTTGTGAGGTTTGCCACTCCCCAGCATCTGGGAGCAGCCTGATGCCGTCCTGCTCTGCAATGCACCCTGCATGGCTCCCTTTCCAGTGTTGGAACTACCCAGAAGGGTTAGGAGTGTGACTGCTAAAGGGAGAGTAGATGTGCAGACTTGTGCTGCTTGCATTCATGCATGGAAGTGAAAGCAGAAGCTCTCAGCCTCCCCTCCCATGTCACCTGGTACAGCCCTGAGCAAGCTGTGACCTCCTGCCCCCTGTGCTTTCCCCAGTATGGTCTGGTGTTTGATGCTGGCTCCACACACACGGCTCTCTACATCTACCAGTGGCCTGTGGGCAAGGAGAATGGCACTGGCATTGTCTCCCAGCTGGGGGCCTGCACTGTGTCTGGTGAGTGCACTGGGACTGTCTGTCCCTCCTAACTGATCCTGGGGCCAGAAGCTTCCATGTTAGAGTCTGTACAACAAAGCCATCAGAGTGTTGGGCTCTAACTGGGACATCTGCATATTGCCAGAGTTCCCCGGGCCTCCTGAGCAGATGGAGATGTCCTCTTCTGTAATGTACCTCCTGGCTGGCACTGAGTTTGCTCATCCAGTCTCCTCTCTCACAGGCCCTGGCATCTCCAGCTATGCAGACAACCCCTCTGGGGCTGGAGCCAGCCTGAAGCCCTGCCTGGACAAAGCCATGCAGATCATCCCAGCAGAGCAGCAGCGGGAGACCCCCACCTACCTGGGAGCCACAGCGGGCATGAGGCTACTGAGGTACCAGCACTGCTCCCCTCCCACCCCTTCCCCAGCAGGCACTTCTGCATCAGAGCAGGACAGGGTCTGGGGGCATGAGGGGCTGGAGTTATGGGTGGCTGGGAGCATGGTGGGTTGTGGGCACAGGGGAATGGAGTTATGGGGTCTGTTGCCTGAGCAGGCATGGTAATGGGCACTGCATCCAGGTCTGCAAAGCCCCAGAGTATCCAAGACCTGTCTGTTCCCACAGATCTCCCCCAGCCCCCTCCAACTGCAGCTGCAGCAGTGGATGACCCTCCATTATCTGACTGGCATTGTCCTTCCCACACACTTGGGCAGTGCCCATGAGCAGCATGGCCAGGGAGACTCCCAACACACTGGCTGAGGGATCTTGTGGCTCTGTCCCATCTCTCACAGCCCAAATGCTTTGCAGAAGGCGGCAGCCTCTTGCTGTCAGCCCTGCTTCCAAAGCTGCCCAGACATCAGCTGCTCCACTGCAGGATGTTTGTTCCCTTCCCTGGCAGGGCACAGAACAGCACCAAGGTCGAGCAGATCTTCGCTGAGGTCACCAAGGCCATTGGGGAGTACCCTGTGGATTTCCGTGGTGCTCAGATCCTCACGGGGAAGGAGGAGGGCTCTTTGGGCTGGATCACTGTCAACTACCTGCTGGAGACTCTCATCAAGGTGTGGGCCTGGGGAGAGGGTGGAAGGGGTTTCCCCCTGCTGTGCTGGAAAGCTGATACCCACTAATGGTTGCCATGTGCTGAACCCCTGTTGTGTCCCCGTGGGTAACTCCAGGTGCTGGGCAGTTCTCCTTCACAGGTGACTGGACCCATCCTCCAGCAGAGGATGTGGTTGGAGCTCTAGACCTTGGTGGGGCTTCTGCCCAAATCACATTCCTTCCTGAGACCACCATAGATGACAGCAACACAGAAACCCTCCTCAGGCTGTATGGGACCAACTACTCCATTTACACCCATAGCTACCTCTGCTACGGGCAAAAGCAAGCCCTGAAGATGCTGATGGCATCCTTACACCAGGTAACCACCTCTGCTGGAGCCTTAATCCCACTGAGCTGTGCAGGCAATACCCACTGAGTGTGATGGCTGAGAGGCTCAATGCCTTTGTGCAAACCAAACCCTGTGAGGATTCCACAAGGCCACCATGACAGGATCTATCCTATAGGTGTCCCAAGAGATGGTCAGGATTGAGCTGAGATGGACACCCCAAAGCAGGATACCTGATCACAGGCACTGCCAGGAAGGTGGATGCCCTGGACCCTAGTCCCAGGGGCATCTTGTCCACCAGATCTTCATCCCTGTCCTGATGAAGAAGTTATGTCAGCTCAGTCTCCCTCATGGGCATTCTGGAAGGACCAGCCCTAGAGGAGGGAACCTGCTGGCTATTGGGGAGGTTGGGGAAGACTCCGTGAGAATCTCTAGTACCATATGGCTATAAGTTGGTTTTGTGGATAGACTAGCAGTAGGTGCTGGGAGTGGATGAGTGAGGGGAGGTGTTGTTGCTGCACAGGGGGACCCTCATGTCCAAAGCTTGGTTGAGAAGGGTGAGATCTCTGCTCTAACTGACTTGTGCTGGATGGAATGAGCATGTTGCACAGAGAAATCAGTGGCTGGTTTGTTTTTTCTTAAATAACTTCTCAGCCTTAGCTCTCCCCTGTGTCTTGTGACACTGTGAAGGAGGATTGGGGACAAAATAACTCAATGTTCAGCACAGGGCCTTAGGCATGCCACCATCATCGTAGATGGTCCCTGACCACAGGTGGTTGTGCCATGCTTGTCACCACAGTTGTGTGCCTGCACTCCATGGATGGGACTTGGTGGGTGGTAGGGCCAGCATGCAAGTGTCCTGTATCTGAGTGTGGGAACAGATGTTGTCTGGGAGCTGTTTCTCTCCTTTTCATCCTCAGCACCACAGCAATGCTAATGGCTCTCACTCTCTCCAGGACAGCCCATCTCCCCAGCAGATATCCCATCCCTGCTATCCCAAGGGCTACCAGGAGAATGTCACCATGGCAGAGCTCTACGACAGTCCCTGTGTCCGTGCACCCGGTGGACCCAGCCCCACACAGACCCTCAGAGTGACAGGGACAGGGGAGCCAGCAGCGTGCAGCAGTGCCATCCAGAAACTCTTCAACTTCAGCTGTGGGGCCAACAGGACGTGCGGGTTCAATGGGGTTTATCAGCCACCTGTGCGGGGCCAGTTCTATGTAAGGAGACTCAGTCCCTGCAGCTGTGGTGGGGGAAGACAGAGTGTGGAAGTCTCCTTGTCACTGGTTGTGGGAAGGGGTGGAGAGGGAGGGGACCCTGGAGCTGTTCCCATCTGCAGACCTCTTCTCCTATGCTGGGTGGTGTCTTCTGCTTCCTTCAAAGTCCCAGCCCTCCTTGAGGGAAATGGGAAGATCCTATCCCCAGGTGGGTTGCAGTGCCCTGGCGTCTTCACTCATTCTCTCTTTGGTCTTACACTCACAGGCGTTTTCAGGGCTTTATCATGACCTTCACTTTCTGAACCTGACTGGAGGGCAGCCCCTCAGCTCAGTCAGTGCCGCCGTAGAGCAATTCTGCAACAGCAGCTGGGAGAAGGTGAGATCCTGCTCAGGAGATGCCAGATTGTGCCCAGAAGATGCCAGCCTCTGCCCATATTTCTCATGGGGCAAAGCAGCCAAAGTGCTCATCCACAGCCCATCTCTGCTGCATGGGAGAGAGCTGGGAGGACCACTCCCAGCAGATCTCTGAGCAGAAAGAAGGGAAACCAGCCTGCAGCTTCGTAGTACCTCCAAGTCTAGGCACTCATGGTCTTTGCCCCCTGCTCTACCCTAGGGCTCTTCCCCACATCCACTGCTGCTTCATGGTGCAGCTCTCCTCATTCTTCCACCTTTGTAGGTGCAGGAGGAGTTCCCCACCATGAACCGGACCTGGCTCCATGATGCCTGTGCTGCCACCTCCTACTCCCTCACCCTTCTCCTGCAAGGCTACAAATTCAACCATACAACATGGCATAACATCCACTTCGTCCGGCAGGTAGGAAAGTGCTTGCCAGCTCCTTCTGTCACCCATGGTTTGTGCTATGAAATGGCTCATGCCTCCCCTACCCCTGCCCTGCCTGGGTGATATGAGCAGAGCACAGTCACAGTGACCAGGGTGGCTCCTGAGTTACACACAGAGGACCTGCTGGAACATGGAAATGTAGAATGTGTAGAGTTAGAAGGGACCTGTAAACGCCATCTAGTCTAACCCCCTGCAATGAGCAGGGACATTTTGCACTTGATCATGTTTCTCAGAGCCTCAGCAAGCCTGGCCTTGAATGTCTCCAGGGATGGGGCCTCCTCTACCATCTCTCTGGGCAGCCTGTTCCAATGCCTTACCACCCTCGTGGTGAAGAACTTCTTCCTAATATCCAATCTAAACCTGCCCTTCTGTAGTTTAAAACCATTGTCCCTTGTCCCATCGCTCCATGCCCTTACAAACACTCCCTCCCCAGCTTTCTTGTAGGCCCCCTTCAGGTACTGGTAGGCTGATACAAGGTCTCCCTGCAGCCTTTTCCAGGCTGAACAACCACAACTGTCTCAGCCTGTTAGTTGTCAGGCCTGGGTCATTTCTGCTCTCCTCCAGCTTCTTTCATTGACAGGGTGCCTGCAGTCCAAGGTGCGCATAGGTAGGGAGGCTGTGGAATAGGTCCTGGGGGTACAACAGCCAAGGTCTTCTCTAGCTTGCAGGGTGCTTTACAGCCTTTCACATCCTTCTTCCTTCTCTATCCACACAGGTCACTAATGTAGATGTGGGCTGGACTCTGGGCTACATGCTCAATCTCACCAACCTGATTCCCTCGGAGACTCCCCCAAGAGTCATAGGGCTCCAGAGAACCAACTGGATAGCAGCCACAGTTTTACTGGCTGTCATGCTCATCCTCATCTTCTGCCTGCTCACAGCCATGTGCTGCCAGAAAAACTCCTTTGGTTATGAGAGTCTGTAGCAGTGCTCACTCCAGAGGCTGCCAAAGTTTTTCTGGCATGCCCATGTGAGGGAGCTCCAGTCTGAAGTATTGCCTCCCCATGCCCGGGAGCTATGAACTTGTTATGTGGTGCACCAGTGTCCTGCTCTATTGAACTGGATCCCATACAGGCTTTAAGAAATCTTGCCTGTAGCTGTGTGTTCTCTGGTTTTCCTTTCTCCTTGCTGCTGGCTGGAGATGCTCTAAGAGGGAGGGGATGGCCACGTGTAGCAGAGGCTTGGTGTGGGGAGTGTGGGGACCACAGTGATGTGGGGTGGGTGGAGGTGGTGGGACTAGTGGGTGAGGAAAGAGGAAGTATGTCTTGCAGGAATGGGGTCATCATGAGGGTGGTTAAAGGCTGCAGCAGATACCTAACATAGGGGCAGGTGTGTCCATCCCAGGACAAGAGCCTGTATCACCTATGACCGTCCATGGGGTGGTTAAACACTAGAATCAGCTTCCCAGAGAAGTGGTCAATGCCCCAAGGCTGTAAGAATTTAAGAGGCATTTGGACAATACTCTTAACAACGTCCTTTAAATTTGAGTCAGTGTCAAATAGATCAAACAGTTGGTCATTGTCCAACTGAGAATATTCTATTCTATTCTATTCTATTCTATTCTATTCTATTCTATTCTATTCTATTCTATTCTATTCTATTCTATTCTATTCTATTCTATTCCCATTCCATTCCTTTTCCATTCCATAGCAGCCAGAGGTGCAGTGAGACTATGGGAGGAAGCTGTCCCTGCAGAAAGGACTTGAGTTTTTTCCAGGACAGGGGAGCCGAGTGAGATGGGGGATGGCAGCAGCCCCCTGCTTTCCTGCATGACATTCCTCTGAGGTCAGGCTGCACCCCATGTCTGTGCCAGGCAGATCTCTCACCCTTCCTTTCCAGCACAGAGGGTGATTTTGGAATGCTGCTGGAACATGTCAGGGGCAGCTCCTGGGGCTCCTCTTACACTTTTGGGGAGTCCCACTGGCAGCCAGTGGGTGAGTGAGGTGAGACACCTCATCTCTTCAGAGGAAAAAGCCTGTCTTTGTGCCCTAATGGCTTCTCTCCAAGGTCTGGGAGATGCTGTGAGATTTCCAGTGTGTCTCCCATAGCACAGACCAATGTCAGCTCTCCCCTGAGTCTTCGTCATCATCACCACCCCTTAACTGTAAGACAGAAACAATGAAATCATAAATGTTCCGGGGCAAAGTAGCAGGCATTTCCTCATTCACTGATTTTTATGATGTTTATTTGGATTACGAGGGCTGTGAGATGCCTGCCTGTCAGCAGAAACACCAAAGGTCGGCTCCTTGCTGCTGAGAGGCAAATAACAAGATGAATCCATGGGACAGATTATGAATGAGCAGAACCAAAGGGCTTGGTTGTGGGAAGGACCCAGCTCAACCACTTAAGTCAAGGCAGGACTCCCAGCTTGTTGGAATCTCAGCCTGACACCCACAGAGTCCAGGCCTTCTGCTGATGGGACAGTCAAGTCTTCAGGAAGACACTCAAGAACATCAATCTCTTTATTCCAGAAGAATGGGAAGATGAGATGATGAGATGGACCCTCTGGGGAGGCACAAATCACATTTCTGCTTTGATTGTTCATTTTGCCTTTTGTCTCTGAGATCATCAGATAAACCCAAATGATAGATCCTCAGGAGAGTCATCTGAGGTTCCTTCCATACCCTCTTGCTAGACCCAGCTGGGACCTACCTAGCTGTTTGCAACCATCGTCAGACCCAGCATCCTGCAAACCATCTTGTCACTCAGTACCTGCATCCCTGTACTGATAGTCGGTGCTTGGGGAGATGTCCCATGGCCAGTCTGGATCTCTGTGGTCCCACATGCCAGCTAGTGGGATAGAGACCAGCCTGTTACAGACATGGGTGGGATTCCGGTGATGCATAGTCTGATCCCAGCATGTTTCCTTGGAAGAGGAGCTCCTCTGGAAGCCTCATGTGGTGCCTATCTGCATGTTGAAGGCAGTTCCATCAGAGGCCAGACCTCAGTTCTGCAGTGCTGCTGAGGTTAAGGTGCTCAGCATCATTGAAGGAGCCTCAGGCTACCACTTCTGCTGGTGGAAGCACAGGGCTCTGCAGCTCAGACATTCCTACTGTTCCAATGTGCTCCCTCACTGCTCCCAAATGCAACCAGTCTCCTACGGCCACAAGAGCAGCAGCAGGGCAACAAGCCCTAAGGCAAGGGTGAGGATAATGAAGACGACAGATGTAGCCCACAAGGAGGGAGAGTGTCCCTTCATCTGCACCAGAGCCTCCACCGGGATCATGTTGGTGAGGTTCAGCATGTACCCCAGGGTCCAGCCGACACTGGCACTGCCCGCCTGCCCAAGGAGAGAGGGGATGAATTAGTCCTGGAGGAAAGCCACACTGATGGTGCAGGGCTACCAACTCCTGCACAGCCCATGCTGGAATGTGGGGAAGGCAGGGTTTTCTGGAACCCCAGCTTCTCCTCAGTGTTGCCTTTCCTTCCCACCTTCATCTGGAAGAAGATGTTGTTCCAGCTGGTCTCGTTGAACTTATAGGCATCAAGGAGGAGCGTGAGGATGTAGTTGGCATTGGCACAGTATTTAGGCAGTCGCTCAGGATTCTCTTCAGGGTAGCTAGAAGTCAGCTGAGGATGTAGATGTTTTTGGAGAGGAAGGGAAGTTATTTGCAAGCAGTTTCCATATAGGGACAGTACCCTGACTACTGCTGCAGAAGGCACCACAGTCACCAGCATCCAGAAAATTACTTCTGGACCAGGTTGGTATTTTGAACCTGTCCAGACAAGAGAATTTACACTCCACGTGAAAATAGAGAGATGTGCTGGAGCTCTTCCATCCCCAGGTACTCCCATCCTCACTCAGGGGGCTCCTATCTCTGCTCTGTGGTGACTCTAGCACATCTCTTGGCCTTATTCACCCCGTTTTTACTTGTCTCTACAATGGTGCCAGCAGCTGGCTCTCCTCTCACCATTCTCCAGAGCTACATATATCACCCCATCCTCAGCTCCTAAGCTGTGCATCAGATTTTGGTGCCTTCACCTGCCCCATCTGTGCCTTTCTGAAGGCTACATGAACAAGGAGGACCCCCAAAGATGGGTGCAGGGTGGTTCTGGCTCCCAGTTCTCTCCCCTCACCCCAGGACCCCTTTGCTTGTGAAGCTTCCTACTGTGGGAGACATACATTTTCCCAGCTTCTTGTGCAGAAACGCTCAATGGTCTCTCTGACAGCAGCCAGTGACTGCCCTTCTGTCAGGTTGAGGAACTTGAAATTGTAGTAAAAGGCAGAGAAGGCCTGAAAGGCAAGAGGTAGAAATGTTTGGTTACAGTGGGAAAAACACCCCTGGCAGATGCCTCCTCTTCCCTTGAAGCAGGAAGCTGAATTTGTCCCACACCAGATTTATCCCACCCTCGTGCAGTCCCAGAGCTTCACAGTCCCAGTAGAAATGACGTACTGGGGTTTAGCTGCTGGCCACAGCAGCTCGTCAAGAGCCTTGCCTGAGTGCTGCTGGCTACACTGGTATTTTTTTACTGAAAACTAGTTTTTTGACTAAGCATTTGTTTGGTTTACATAGTCCTATTTGGACAACTGTCAGGAAAAATAACCAACAGCAATCTCTTCTGTGCCCTGAGGCAGTGGGCACTTTGGGAGCTTCTGCCCTCAATTCTGCGGTGTTGAGGGGACAGTGCCGTGGAGCCACATGGGGACACCACACAGCACCAGGGAACAGGCTCTGCTTCGGAGGTGGGATTTGCCTTACAATGAACTGCCCACTGACTGGGGGCTGGTAGACTCCATCAAATGTGCAGTCCTGACTCTGGCCGCATGCTGAGAAGTTGAACAGCTTCTTGATGGCAGCCAAGCACTCGCTGGTATTGCCCCTGCCCTCCAGGGTCACGTTCCTGTCATCCAGGGTCAGGCGCTCGTCGCTCCGGTTGGTGCAGGGGCTGGTGCGGAAGGAAGACAGCGAGATGGTTTCATTGTAGTCTTTTGGGTAGCACGGGTGATCGACTCGCATGCTGGGGGCCGACTCCTGGGAACAGCAAAATGGCAGGCTGCAGCCTCCTCCAAGCTCTCTTGTTGGGATTGATAGGTGGCAGGAGCCACCTAGTGCTCCCCCGAAGCCACAGGTGCAGGCATTTCCCACCTCCTCAGCAGGAAGAGACCCTCCTGCTGCTTAATCCTGGTCTTGCTGGCCACCTGCAGTCCCAGCCTGAGCTCAACATCAGTTCATTCTGCTTTGGCTCATTCCCTCTCCCATGGAGGCTGGGCAATTCCCGGTGCCCAGCATGTCCCTCCCCTGGCCAGTGGGATCTGGGGCATAGAAAGCCCTCTCTATCCCAGCTCTAGCTCTGTCCCCAGCCACAGCCACCAGTTAGGACCTTCCTGGCTCTGCACCAGGAGCAAATCTTTCTGGTCTACCTAGGCTGCTTCACAAAGGGGCACCTCCACAAAGACCCTCTTCCATGCTGACCTGCCAAAAAATGGCCTGAAAAAGTTCTCTGATTTTCTTTTCTCAGGTCTGTGCAGTCACAAAGTCATTGAGGTTCAGGGAGTTGAGCCAAAGGGTCCCTATGCCAACACCCCTCCTTAAAGCATGACCAGCTAGATGAATTTGCTCAAAGCCTTGTTCTGTCAGGTTCTGAATGTTTCCAAGGATGGTAACTCCACAGCATTTATTTTGATATTTTATTGGTAAACCCTTTTCCTCTGCATCTCTTTGGAAGCTCACAGGTTTCAGATTGTTTGCTTTTGTCCTGCTGCTCTGCACCTCTGAAAAGAGCCTGATTCTGCCACTTGTACACTCTGTGCCAGGCAACTGTGTACAGACAGATCTCTCTAGAGCTGCTCCTTCTGATGCTCCCCATGGTCCTTTTCCACATCTGCCTACTCACGCTTCAAGGAGCCTGTACCTCCCTTCAGACCCTGCTGATGACCCTCTGGAAGATTGTTGCCTGGTCTTACTCTATGCAGTAACATGTCTGTGACTGGTAACATGCTAGCATAGTCCAATTACCCCTCAGTTCCCCTCTCACCGCAATTAATTCCTTGGACAGTCGCTTCAGCGCCTCATCCTGCCCATAACAGAGGTAGCTGTGTGTGTAGATGCTGTAGTTATAGCCATACAGCATGAACCTGGAGGTTTTGTTCCAGTTTATCACTGAACTTCCAGGAATGAAGCTGATTTGAGTGGATGCTCCTCCAAGATCCAGCGCCCCAAAAATGTTAACGGCCTCCGGATGAACCCAGGCATGTGCTTTTGGAGAGTACTGCCAGGAAAGAGAGGAGAGGAAGAGGAGCAGGATATGGCTGGGCTCACTCACCCTGAGCAAAATTCCCATCCCACTGAAGTCAATAGAGTTTTGTTACTAAACTCCACAGCTATTCAATTCAATTATTTCCACAAACACTGCCTTCCCTGCCCAACCAGCATGGCCATTCATCGGAGCCAGAAAAAACACAGATTGAACTTTCTGATGATCAAAAAGTGCCAACATGCTCATCTAACCTGAATCACCAGTCCCCAGATGAAAGTGCTGGTGGGGACCTAGAGCTTCCTGACAAGCAAGCTGCAGAGGCTGCTGCAAGAGGAAAGACATAAATCTCCCATCAGCCTGCACAGGAGCTTGATGGTGCCAGCACCACCCTGAGCTGTGGCAGTGCTGGGACAGAGGGTTTGGTTCAAGCTTCCTTCAGACTAGCATGATGAACCAAAACAGAGGCCTCACAGCACCACACAGAGATGAGATGGACCTTCCCAGGGTAGTGAGACAAAGCCTGTCAGGAGAACACTGCCCCTGTCAGGCTAACACTGCCCCTGTCAGGCTGCACAGCCAACCTTGCTGTCCCCAGGAGACCCTGTGGCCCCATAGAATGTATTGGGTTAGAAGGGACCACTAAAAGTCATCTAGTCCAACCCCTCTGCAGTGAGCAGAGATGTTTTGCACTTTATCAGATTGCTCAGAGCATTATCAAGCCTGGCCTAGAATCTCTCCATGGATGGTGGGGAGATAGGCCCTTAGTACTTAATAAGGACACCTCCATTTCTGATTTCTCCCTCCTCTCACACAGCACATCAGAGGATGACTAGCCTCTTCCCCTGAATCATTCCTGAAAGCTGTTAGCCACAACCTTTCCTTCTGTGCTGAGCTAACTTGAGAAAAACCAGACAAACTGCATTAGCTAAGGAGGAGAAGGAGTTTCTTTATTCTCTCACCTTAGTGAAGGAGTCCAGCAGGTAGTTGATGGTGATCCAGCCATAAGCCCCCTCTTCCTCTCCTGTAAGGATTCGAGCCCCTTTGAAAGACAAGGGGTACTCTTGCATGGTTTTAGCAACTTCAGCTAGGACTTGGTCTGCTGCTGAGTGGTTCTGTTCCCTAAGAAGGAGGCAAAGGTCAAGACACATACCCAGCTACATCAATACCACAGGGGAAACAGAAGGAAATTGGTTTTTCCCCCCAGTTCCACATTTTCTGGGATTTTTTTGCAATAAGCTGTTTGTGAGAAACGATGTCTCCTGCTACATAACTTGTCAAAGCTGGATCATAAATCCAAGCTTGGTACCACAAATCTAGGAGCAACAGTGATCTCTTTTCCTCTTTCCCCCAGGGCAGGCTGATTTCAGTCACATTGGGGTTTGCCAGCCCACCTTTCACCACCAAAGCATCTTTATAATGCTGGAGGCTGGCAGGGATTGAGCTGTAAACCTCACACTCAGACATCACCCACTGCCTGCACCTAGGCCAAGGCTGGCTGCTGAGCATCATGGAGGCTTTGGGGAAGGTGCCAGCATGGTTTCAGACTTCTGAGTAGGAGAAGGCATCATGTGCTTGTTCTCTGAAGCAAGTAACCTTCAGGCTATGACCCAGCTCCTTCCCAGGGAAAGGCTCAGATTGCCAGGGCACAGAGCTGATGTTAGATATCTGCAGCTGCAGGACCAAGAACCATGAAGTGAAGGGTGACATTCTAAGAGAGCTAATTTGGGCTGGAGAAAGGTAAGGACAGTCCCACAGTACCTTGTTGCCTTCTACCTCCACGCTGCTCCCCCATCAGCACCCACTCATCTGGGCATCTCAACTCCCTCATGCTTAAGGAATGGTGAAAAGCAAACAAAGAGCTCTGAGAAGCATTTATTGTTTGGAACTGAGCATGGAGCACCATCCTGGGACTTGGGGTTCTGGGATGCTAACAGACACCACTGACAAGCTGCTCTGCCACAGGACTAGTCACTCAGGACAGCTCAGCCATCCCTGTGTCCCCACCAGGATGCCTTCTCCCCACTCCCCAAGGGTAATATGAGAGAGATGGGAGCTGCTGGTAGCATGACCCCATGCAAGGACATTGTGCAATGGCAGTGGCTGCTTGCAGCTTGGTTACTACCATATCCCACAGCAGTACCTCAGTAGCCTCATGCCGGCCGTTGCTCCAAGATAAGCTGGGACATCCCTTTGTTTTGCAGCAGGAACAACCTCCAGGGCTTTATTCAGGCACTCCCTTAGGGAATCACCGGCTTTCGGAGGGTCATCGGCATAGCTTGATATGCCTTTCCCTGGAAGAGAGCCAAGCTGGGACAGGCTGACAAGAATGACTCAGGACAGGGATGCAGGAGCAAGAGGTCACTGGGCAGTGAAGTCAGTCATGTCTTAGAAACAAAGGATTCCCCTAAGAGCTGACTGATCCACGCTTATGTTCCTCTCCTGTGGCTTCCCTATGTTCCCCATGCTTTCAGTGGTGTTATCAGATGAGAACGGATGAGAACTTTCCCAGCCAGGACACTAGTTTGGGCAGCTGGGAACAGTCCAAGGTGGAGGAATGAAAATCCAGAGCAATGTCCAGGTGCTTCAGTACCACCAAGTATGTGGGCACTAAGGGCCCTCCAGCCAGGAGTGAAGCCACCCTGCCTGCAGCCAAGGCTCTCCACTGTGCCAGCAGTGACAGCCCAATGGACAGAGCTCCAGTCTGGGCAGGACAACAAGAGGAAGAGCTGGATCATCCCACCCTCCCCCCAAAAATGTAGAGCTGTGCCAAGAGCATTGCAGGGAGATACTGACCCTGAACATCACAGGACAAGGTCTGGCTGACCACACCAGTGTCATTTTCCTTGTCTGAGTCCCATTCGTAGACAAACAGAGAGGTGTGGGATGAGCCTGCATCAAACACCATCCCATACTGGAAGGGAAAACCAACACATCAGACTGGCAGGAGGAGGAGCAGCCCACCCAGATCCCCACCATGGTCCTGCCAGAGTTGTGGAGCTAGAGGATGCCCCAAAAACCACCTCCCTATAGCACAGCTACCTGCACTGAATCTTGCCCCTTGCCGAGAAATGTGGGCATTTCTCACGGTAACTGAGGGACTTTTCTTTTCCCTGCCCAGAGGTCTGTGTGGCAATGGCAGCTCACACAAACATTTTCTTGGTTGTTTCCTTATGTTTTTTTCTTTTCATGCTTGGTTACATACCTTTTGTTTCTGCACCATCCACACCTTGGGGCCAGCAACTCTCCCATATCTAGTGTTCTCTGCTACGCCCACAGCTGTACTCAACCTGGTCAGAGATGGGCAGGGCCAGGCCAACCTCGGTCCTGGAGCACCCAGCAACCTCTCCATGCTAAAGCCTCACCCTAAAACCATACTGACCCTCATCCAGCAGCTGAGGCAGGATGCCAAGCTGCAGAAGAGGGACAGGGAGGAACCACAACACTTCTGCTGTCATGTGAGGGGGTTGTCACATGCTGGTGGGAACTGGCAGGGACAAAGGCCACGTGGAGGTGTCTCACCCTACAGCATGGTGCTCTGGCAGGACAGAGGGAGTGGTGAAGGGCTTTGCCTTACCCGCTTACTCCATGGTAATTTCAGAACATGTCCAATGCTAGTGGCTAGTTCCAGATGAGGCTTCCCTCCCTGACTTTGAGGTGGCAGGGTCTATCTCTTCTACTTGCATCTTGAGATGGGAAGAAAATACCCACTCAGCTACTATAAGACATGTTATACCACCCCCTCTTCACCTCCTAAACTTGAAGAAAAGCCATTGTCTCTGAGCAGCTGCCCAAGATGACCAATCTCTGCACTGATGCTCAGGGACCTCATTCTGGGCTCACCTTGATGGTGGGTGGCAGGGTGACATCTTCTACCTTCACCAGGCTGAGCACAAAGGCAATGATGGAGAGTGCAACCAGTGCCCCGACTGCGGCAGTGGTGAAGCGCTTCTTGCTAGTGAGTATCATGGTGAAAGCTCCTGCAACCCCAAAACCAGGAGAAAGGTGGTTGGACTCAACCAGCTAGGGACAACACTAGTCAGCACAAGCTATAAGGAGTCCAGCTCCAGAAGGTGTCACTACCTCAAGCTGCATAACTCAGGAACTCTAGTTGATAATCAAATCTTTCCCTGGAAAGGCAGTATTAGGAAGAAATAGGGGATAATTGCCCATCAGCCCAGCCCAGCATTCCAACAGTCCTCCAGGTCCTGCACCCTGGAGTCTGGCTGGCTCACTGCTAAGGGATAGGATCAGGTCCAGGAAGAGCTAAAGGAGCCCAGCACCAAACAGAGGAGGGAAAAACCCTCGAGAAGACTATGGGGAGAAGGGGAAAGTGATTTCATTTTACAAGATGTTAAGTAAAGTCAGCTCACCTGCTGGCACTCCTCAACCTGTGTGAGATTGCTCGGAGATGACTTGCAGGTCCTTGCTGTGTCTCTGGGCTCTTCCACTTCCCACAGGAAATCCAGCTTTGACTTGCCTTCTATACCCTTTGGAAGTGGATACTTTGTGAAAATCTTTACTCCATTATTTTATCTCAGACTTCATCAGCATTAGGCAAAAGGTCTTGAATATCAGTTCTTTTATTTGTCTCACAGGTGTATTTATGCCTCAGTTCTGCATCTTCCTGACACCTTTTCTTTGGCCAACTAGTTCCTCCTCCTCATTTGAATATAAATAGCCATAGGAGCCCTGCACCAGTTAGCACACACCTCTCCTTTTGACCTTTGTCTCCCTGCTTCTTTGTGCTTTTACTCACACATCTCTGTTCTCTCTCTGCCCTTACTGGTCTTGATCTTTTTATTACAAGTCTCTACAAAGTCTATGACGGGTGAGACAGGAGAAACCAAAAGGCCCAAGATGTTTTTATGGCCCAGATGTGACTTTGATCACTTCTTCCATAGGAGGAAGAGGAGAGAGTTCAGAGCAGATGGCCAGGGAAGGACTGATGCCCTGCTCCTATAAGAATAGTCAGAGACTGTTCAGCCTGGAGAAGAGAAGACTATGGGGAGACCTCATAGCAGCCTACCACTACCTGAAAGGGTCTACAAGGAAGCTGGGGAGCAGGGCAGTGCCAGGGCATGAAGCGACAGAATATAGAGAGCAATAGTTTTAAACTAGAGCAGGGCAGGTTCAACTAAGACATTAGGAAGTTCTTCACCATGAGGTTGTCCAGAGAGTGGTTGAAGTACCATCCCTGGAGACATTTCAGGGCAGGCTTGATGAGGCTCTGAGCAACCTGATCTAGTGCATGGGTGCTTACTGCAATGGTGTTGGACTAGATGGCCTTGAAAGGTCCCTTCCAACCCAATACATTCTGATTCCCTGTGTGTGACCCTTCTTTGAATAGTTCCTGGGCTGTGGATCCCTGCAGATACAGGATCTTGAGGAGAGCTGGGGGAGTTGGGAAGACTCTGGACCCACACACCCCAGTTCTCTCAGCCGCCTTCCATCCCTGTGAGCACCCTCTGCAGCTCAGCAGAATATCCCAGCTCAGCAGCTCTGCCCTGCGATGGGGAGGGGTGGTGGACTGATGGAAATGGGATCTGCTCCCTCTGAGCAGTGCAGCTAAACTGCTTCCTGCTGACTCAGCTTTCAGATAGGAGGCTCCCAGGGCTATCACAAAGCTGATCTCCGTGCCTTATCTCAGCTGAGTCAAACACAGTGATGCCAGAAGGGAAATGCGTGCTAGGGAGCCCTCTTTAAATGCAGTGTTCCCAGAGCACCTTTCCTGAGGTCCTGCCGTGTGCACTGGAAGCACCACCCTGTGAAATCAGGGGTGCAGCAGGGGACTTTTTTCTCAGGTCACATCTACCTGCTGGGTACTGAGCTGGTTGTCAGTGTCTTATCCTGTTGCTGGTCAGACCTCCAGGCAAGCCACTCTCCCCATAGCAATCTCTTTGCAGTGTCTCATGTGCCAGTAGGGTGGATGCCTGAAGCCCAGAGGGTGCCACCACTCCTGCTTTCCCACCTGCACACAACACATAGCCTTTGGACTCCCACAGCTTTGCTGGAAGGGGGTGAATCAGCATCTGCTACCTTCGCAGGTCTGGAAATCCGCCACTGATATCACAGCAGCTGGGTCAGGGCTGTCCTGAGCAAGAGGTTTTGTCCCCTCACAGGGCAGAGATCCAACAAGTGGCCTCAGTTCCTCCTGGACATGTGGCACTGCGCAACGGCTCTGTGCACCCAGGGCTGACCAAACCCTTTGGCTCCTGCCTCCACACCTGGGCTGAGCAACTTTTCGGTTTACTTTTCCTTGTCCTTGTGTGGTAAAGAAGTAGTTCCAGGGGTTAGATCATAATATCTTAATTGCCTTTTTAGCCAGAAGGATGGATAATGATTTCCCAGCTATGAGGGAGCTGTGATTTCCCTTGGCTTGCAGTGACTCCATCCGCTCATCCCAGGCAGCAGGACTGTCAGAGCTGCTGTTTCTGTCTCCATTCCCAAGAATATGGAATTCTTTTCCAGGCTTAGCCCTTTGACAAATCTGCTGCCACCATATCTGGGTCAAGCCCAGCTGGGAACATCCCTGATCCATGTGAGCACAAGGACAATGAAGGACAGATCTTGCTGGTACTAAGCTAACAGAGCAGTGACTGGCCATGGTGCATGGCAAGATCTCCTGGGCTACTGAAAGAAGGGATGGATGGGAGTGCCCCATATCTGCACCCGGTCTGGAGCTTGTCCCAGTAGGGAACTGGGATGCAGGTGGAGCCACATACCAAATGCAAGTTTTGCTGTTCCTTCATGTCCACCACTGCAGCTTCTGAGAGCAATGAACTCATCATGAACAAGTGGGATAACACACTCAGAATTATGGGGACATGTGCCAGCTCAGGAAAACATGACCCTGTCTCAAGGATTCCACCTATGTCCCCATCTCAGTGATACAATCCCTCAAGAACCTGAATTCACTTCAAAGGGGTCTTGGAGCAGCCCCAGTGCTCTGGAGCTGCTGGAGCTCTCAGCCACCCACCTTCTCAGACCTTGTCCTAGCAAGTGTGGCAGCACAAGACTAACACCTGCTCCTGAGATGAGCACAGCCCCAGAGGGTTGAAAATATGGGCCAAGCTAGTAAGAGCACCTTGTGGACCACCAATGTACCCAGCAGTTCTTTTCTTACTGTGAAAGTAGTGTTTGTGGTGTACCAGTTCCTTTTAATGTGGACAGTTGTGACCGTTCTCCACAGAGCAGCCATATGCCTCCCAGCCATGAATTTGACCAGGAGACATCCCCCATCCACTGGTGCCCTTTATCAGCCTCCTGGGATCCTTTACATCCACTTTCTTGGGATGAAATGTGGATGGGCAAAAGCAGGAGAACCAGTTTACCCAGCACCTTTCATTAAGCTATCAGCTCATCTGGGTGCAGATGGCATGGCAGGGCTTGGGGCAGAGCTGTGGAGCAGTGCTTTGCCCAGGGAGAGGGCATGTGGCTGTGGGCTGATGGCTTGAAGAAACCTTGGTTTCAAGGAAGCTCTTCCATCTGCTCTCTATTCTTGAAACTCCATGGGAGCTGCAGGGCTCCCAGCTGAAGGGCACCAGAAACCCTCATTCTCCCAGCACCTTCTTTCCTGGGACTGGTCTGCTGTCCTACAGATGCCATGGGCTGGGCAGGGGGATGAAGGCAGGTAGAGGGGTGGGAGCCAGGACAGAGGCCTTACTGGGAGAGATAATAATATCTGCAAATATTTCAGCTACAAAAATCCCATAAGAGCTACTACTCCAGTTTGTTCTGGATATTCCCAAGTCAGGTGACAGGTAACAGCTTAATAATTTTGTTGACAACATCCTCCCTGCAAAAACTTTAGGGTAACAGAATGATACCACTGTGATGAGACCTGGAAAAGTGTGGGCAGGCAGAACTCACAAGCACCTACAGAACCAGGCAAAATGCTCACTGGAGAACATGTACCCAAACCAGCATCACATTCTCAGCACACAGAACACGCAGAGTCCTTATTGCAACCGTGTCTGCTACCTTCATGGGCTCCCACAGAGGGCCCTTGATTAACTAATTAGATAATTACCTTAGCTTTTACCCCTCCTGCTGGTCTGAGCACCAGCTCCTTATGCTCCTACCTTGGCACTCCATCAGGCAGAAATCTGCTTCTATTCATGCCAACATCTGCCCCCCGTGCAGCAGCCAGTGTCTCTCTCTCGCAGGTGTTGCTGCCCCAGCTGGGCTCTGGCAAGGTGACAGCACCTGGGCTCCGTGCCACATACCACCCCACCCTCACTTTTCCTCAGACAACCCCATCCAAAGAGGTGTCTGTCTATCTGTTGGAGCATGGGCCAGGTCTCAGCTGAGGTGCCTGAGTATGGAGCATCACAGGACCTGGAAGGGCCATGGGGTGCCTGGCCCACAGGACCAACCGTTCTCATGTGGCTGCCCTTGAGTCCTCAGCACGGGCAGCCCCAGTGCTGTTTGTCTTCAGGGGTGTGCTCCAGTGAGAGTTAAATGTGCTGTTTGCTCATAACTGAAAAAGAGACCTAACTGTCTCATTCTTCTATCTGCAGGTGGACAAATCTGCTATGGAGAAGTATGACCAGAATGCACACACACACCCTGTTTGATTAGCTTTTGACATCTGTTTCTTTGTCTGTGGCCACTGAAGTGACTCTTTGAAACCCAGTGGAAAGCTGCCAGGCTGGTGTGGAGATTCAGCAGGGTTCAACCATCATTGCCAGTCTCTGAGATGAGTGGTGTTTGTGAAATGAGACCACTCCCATGGCCAACATCTTCCCTGTGCCTGCTGGAAGGAAAGCACCTTGACTCACACCCAAAAGAGAGTCTCTCATTTTTCTGACATTTAATTCCTGCACCATGAGGTCACCCCAGCTATGGCAGTGGCTTTGTGCAGGTCCCATGTCTCTGGGTGAGCTGCATGGCACACTCCTACCTCCTGTTCCCCTTCCAGATGCACCCTGGGTCTTGCTGCAACTTGTCCAAGCATGGACCAGCTCCAGCCTTCCCTTCCAGCAAAAATGGTGGAACTGGGGCTATTTAAATCTGCCCTAAGAATTTGGCAAAATATACTCCTGACCATTCCTCCTTCCTACTAGTTACCTGACGTGTGTCATTAAATGTGAATGTCTTGGTGCCACCTCTCAGCTGTGGGTGCTCTGAGTCAGGGACATGTGGCTGGAGCCAGCCCCTGTGCTGGCCACAAAGACCCTGATCCATTTCCTGTGCACAGCAACAACACAGCAGGTATTGGCTCTGGGGCAGTTCCATCTCCCACAGTGCTAAGATGAGGCTGAGTGCAACACCTGTATCCTCTTGAGCTCCATGATATTAATGATCATAGAATCACAGAATTGCTTGGTTGGAAGGGATTTTTCAGATCATTGAGTCCAACCGTCAACCCAGCTCTGATGAGAACCAGCCCTAAACCCTATCTCTAAAGTCTGTGTCTGCCCATCTCTTAGATATGTCCAGAGATGGTGCTTCAACCCCTTGCCTGGTCAGCCTCTTCCAATACTATAGTATTGGAAAATTTTAGTGTAAAATTTTTTCATGATATCCATACCAAATCCCCCCTGGCACAACTTGAGGCCTTTTCCTCTTCTCCCACCATCTGTTCCATGGGATGAGATGCCTTGACCACCCTTGGCTACACTCACCTTTTAGGAAGTTGTAGAGAGTGAGAAGGTCTCCCCTCAGCCTCCTTTTCTCCAGGCTGAATGCCCCAAGCTCCCTCAGCTGCTCCTCACAAGACTTTTGCTCCTGACCCCTCACCAGCTCCCTGCTTCTTTTGACTCACTTCAGCCCCTAAATAGCCTTTTTATGCTGAGGGGCCCAAAACTCTACATAGAATTTGAGCTGGGGCCTGGTACAGCAACATCCACTGCTCCTCACACAACACCCCCCTTGACTGCAAAGGTGTGGTGGTACAACTCCCCACTCTGGACCTGGACTTTGGCCCATAGGTTGTGATACCAGAACTTCAAATACTCTCAGGTTATTGGCACCTGATGAAAAGCACCAGAATATCCCATTATCCAAGTTGGGACAGGCTGAAAAAGTACCCAGTGAAAGTCAATTATCTTGGACCCTATGTCCTGAGACTCCAGTGAGACCCTTTGAGCTTTCCTATATTGCAGTGGGATGTCCCCAGCATCTCCCCAAAGCTAGGACCTTACTCAGGTTACCAGAGGGTTAAAGGGTCAAGTCAACCCACTCAAGGCTCAGTTGAGAAATGCCAATGTGAGTATTTACTCTAAACTCAAGAGGAGGGAAACTTTAAGCCAGCCTCCCTACCTACCTATGTTTGAATACACCTTTGCCTATGCAAGAGCGTGTGTCTATATATTCACTGGCTCCAACTAATTCTGTCTGTCTAAATTTAGGGGCACTCACTTGCTGACTGGGGTCACCCCTGATTCAAGCAGTTGAAGGCTGAGGTGGGGTGTGTGTGTGAAACTCTCTGAATGGTGTCTCTTTGTGTGTCTTGTGTTTAAACATATATATACATATCCATTTTGATACTACAATCTAAATATACACTGCACCAAGA
This sequence comes from Turnix velox, assembly GCA_013400935.1. NCBI lineage: Eukaryota > Metazoa > Chordata > Aves > Charadriiformes > Turnicidae > Turnix > Turnix velox. The sequence goes on from VZTY01004213.1 coordinate 104,501, forward strand.
TTTATTGCCTACTCCCATTGTAATGAATCCCTCACTGACAAGAAAATCATTGTAATACCATGACCTGAGCTGACTGGAAATTTGGAACAATGGACAAAGGACCCTGATTACCCTCTGCTAGATTGCAGAGAAGATACACTACATATTAGAAAGAGAAAAGTTAGATGGAGGACATCACTGGTGGGAAACTCTTTGGAGGGTCAGCAACAGCAGCTGGAATTTTGAATTTGATGCTGCATCCAATTATATTTTTGTTAACTTTGACCTCATTATGTGTCTTGCTTGTAATCAGCCCGTGTATCAAAGTCTGTCAAAAGATGAAACAAATTATGCCAATCCAACATCAATCAATTATACAATCAATCAATTCTGTTTGTGAAATCACATACAACTAGACTTCTTACCAAATAATTGGACTCTCACCACCACTCTGCAATATGCCACGTATTTATGACATAAAGGCAGGAGGTGACAGTGCTATCACTCTGTGAGTGACAAAGTGGAATGACTGTAGTCATGAGGTGGAGCGTGACAGAAGCTCTGAGCCCTTGACCAAACCAGCACAGTTTGGTACTGGCTCCAAAAGTTGTAAAGGCTTGAGCCATAGTCAGGTCAAGAGCTCCTCTAGTTTCTATCTGTTCTCTGAAAACCTGCAAAGGAGTGGAGTACGTGGAGTGACACGGTGAGCATTGATGCATGAGCTTGTGACACTGATCATACGATTAATGCATGAACAGTTGGTGGCTTTTCCAAGCACCATTGGTCAAGGAACAAAGCAAGCTGTGGGGACAAGGCGCCTCACGCATGCCTTTCCCATTGCATGTACTTCTTTGAAGCCAACCGCTTCATCCAAAAAATATGACAACCCTAAAGTGAGCCTTCTGTGGGCTCTCCCTGCATGGTAGGAATCTCTGTGTGAGCTGGGGCACCTCTCACAGATGCTCCTCCAGGCCTTTTACAGATGGCAGATCTCTATAAGAGACTGATACTGCACATCACCTAATCAGAGCCTTGGTAGTTTTGGGTTATTGTCAAAGTGATTGTGCCATACCGTGACAGAGTGAACCTTCCCATCAAACTCCATTAAGCTGCACTTTTAAAAGATTGCATTAAAACCACTTTTGCAATACCTTTGTCAGCTGCCCCAGGAACAAAACCAAACCCAGAGGGGAGATTTTTATCCTTCTCAGAGTGTATAAAAGAGTCCAAGACTTGAGAAGTCATGCCAGGGAGCACCTGGACCCCATGGCTTGCAGCAGGCAGAGGAGGGGTGTCAGCTGCCCCCTCAGGCCCTGTCAGCTGGCAGAAGGTCCAGTGAGATTTCACCAAGGGGATGCTTCCAAAAGGAGCATTATGTGGCCACATCTTCCCAGCCACAAGCTGGTGTGCCAGAACCACACACTGCTGGGCATAAGGTAGTTTTATTGCAGGACCTGGTGGCCCTGGGCACGGTGGGTGACTCCTTTGCACCAGAAGAGAGTCCCAGCAAGAGATACGGTTGGTCCTGGCTGCCAGGTGATCCCCACAGCCCCAAGCCCCACAGGTAGCCCCACTCTCCCATCAGAGCAGCACCTCAAGTGCTGCATTTTGGCAATGTGCCGCCCCTGCATCCCCAAAGGCACCCAGGACCTTGCCTTACCTTAGAGGAGCAGAGCTGGGGAACGCCAGTTGCTGGTTCTTCCCTGAGGCAGCTGTAAAATGTTGGCATGTGGATGGAGGTGGCATCGTCGTGTCCCCCCCCCCGCTCTGTCGAGCACCACGCCCCACTGACATAGCTGTTTGCTCTGTTGGGGCTGATGGTGGCCCCGCCGGGGCTCAGCAGCAGGAAATAGCCCCATTCCTCTGCAGAGCATTGCAGAGAGGCTAAAGGATGCATTAATTTGTTTGACTGTATTTATTATTGTTTCTCTGGTTTGCCCCTTCTTTATTTAATTAGCTGAGTGGTTGGGGAACTGCAGGAGTCCAAAGGCGCCGATTGGTCCCCAGGGCATCTCAGTAAGTGTCCCCTCATGACTCAGAGGCTTTGCTGCTCCTGCTGCTCCTCCTGCTCCTCTCCACCATCATCTGATTCTCTCACCCACTGCTGCTCCGGTTCTTCATGCCTGCCAGCAGCTGCTGGCTGTCCCACACCACCCCAGCCTTGCTCCCCAGACCCCATTGTCCCTCATCCCAGCCTCATCCTCCCCAGATCCACACCAGTGACTGTGGCTGCTGGTGACACAGTAGCTGTGTCCTATGCACTCAGACTGCAACTGGACAAGTGGGCACTTTCGTGGCACAAGGACACCAGAGCAAGGATGAACTCACATGGGTGTGAGGTGGAAGTGGGCAAGGAGCAGTTGGCCACCCTTCTCCCAGGTGACATGTCCTTGATTTGTTGTAACTTGGCCCCTGTGAGCAAATGGCTGGCTTGAATTAGGCAGAACGGAGGATCTGGGGACATTACAGCTGTACTTCTGTGTGTCACCATCTAGAAAACCACAACACAAGTGGAACTCCTGTAAGGCAGGTCCCAGTGCTCACACCACCTACAGGTGTACAAAGATAGAGCAAAATGGGCACTCCTGTCCTGTACTTCCAGCACCGGACCTTGATACCAGCCCAGGGCTGGATCTAGAGTTACTGGAGACATGGAGCCAGGGCTGGAGCCCAGTGAGAGTTAGATCCACACTTCACAACACTCTGGTTGTGGGAGCTGAACACAAGTGATGCCGAGGTATCTCTGGCATGGGGAGCTCCCTGGGACATGGTTATTTAACCTGTTGATCCCCACTTCCCTAAGGAATACTGCATTACTTAAGCTTTCTGGGGGTCTGAGGGCAGTGTTTTGCACCAAAGCTGAGGTTCAGTGAGACCTGCACCCTCCTCCTGCCACAACCAGAATCAGCCATGCACACTCCTGTCCCCTGCCTCATCCTCCCAGCACCCCGAACTCCACACTCAGGGAACACATCTGTAATACAAAGAAAAAAAATCCGTATTTTTGTTAAAAAATACAAATATTGCCAGCGCATTGGAGGCATGAAGTGAGAGGATAGATGAAAACAAATCAGCTTAGCTGTGGAAGGCATGCACGGGTGGGTACAAGATTGGGCCTCAGAGAGGGCAGGGGTGGCAGTAGATGTGGTTCTTCTGGCTGGCAGTGGTGTGTCCAAAGACATCTACAGTAACCAACCAACCAATACCTGGGTGATTCCCATTCTGCAGGCAAAAGTTTTAAGTACAAATGCTGTCTATGGAAAAAGAACTTTATAAATAAACCTAATCCTTCTGCGCATTTTTATTTCAAACTAAGCCAGGTGGCATTATCAAACAGTGCTTGCGGGGCTGGATACTTGGACTCTAACACCAAGAGCTGAGAGAACTGAAATAAGGATGCAACAGAAAAGGATCTTTTGAAGGAATACGATGCTATACAACGCAGCAGCTAAATTACAGCCCTTTCCTCTCATACAACGGGACTCGTGGAACCTGCCACCCACCACTGTAGAGAGATGATGAGGGGGAAAAGCCCGATGGCCATCGCTGTGAGTCCAGGTCTCCCCGGTGAGGCAGGCACATCCCCGGCCGGGGTGAGGGCAGCGATCCGGAGCCCGCTCCCTGGCCATCAGTTCACCCGGCAGGCTCGGATCATGAGCAGCTGGAGGAGGATAAAGACGGGCGACATGATGAGCCCGTACCAGAGCTCCCGGGTGTGCTCCACCAGCTTCTGGCACAGCAGCATCTCGAAGACGAACTTCAGGCTGAGGATGGTGAGGATCCAGAAGAGCCGCAGCACGGCCAGACGCTTCTCACCCTCCTGGAAGAGCCGCACCGACACGATGGTGGTGAAATAGGTGCTGAGGCCGTCGGCGGCAAAGAAGGGGACGAAGACAATCCACCAGGAGAGGGCCGGGGCCTGGCCGTCCACCTTCAGGACGAGCAGCACGGAGAAGGCCAGCAGCGCCAGGCCGTGCAGGAAGATCTCGAAGGTGGCGAAGCCCAACCACTGCACCAGCTCCCGCAGGGAGAACAGCATGGTCCCGGCCGCCGCGGGGACATGGGCGCTGCCGGGGAGGGGACACACACAGACACGGCGGTCCCGGCGCTCAGCCCGCGGAGGCCTCCGCGGCGGCGCAGTCCGATGACGTTCAACACAGGCGGCGCGGGCTGGTGACGGAAGTGGAGGCGGTGGGATGGGGAAGGGGCACGGTGAGGACCTGGTGGGGGCTGCGGTCGGGTCGCGTTGGCGTGTCGGTGGGTCCGGGGACCGGTAGCCAAGGGATGGGGCTCGGTCTGAGTACGGGGCTTATTCCGGAGCTGGAGGCCGAGGGCCGGGTCTCCTTTCGAGTGCCAGGAGGAGCCGGGGGCTAAGGCTTAGGCCGGAGCCAGGGCTTAGACGGCACCCGGGTCCAGGGCTGGGGGCTGGAGGCTGGAGGCCAGGGCTGAGGCTGAGGCTGCAACCAAGAGCGAGGGCTTAGGCAGAAACCAGGGTCGGCTGAGGGACAGGGCTTAGCCCCAGCACTAAGCGCCCGACCCCTGGCTGAGTCCCCCCTGCCTCTCATCTCCTGGGCCCTTGTACTGTTTTTATCTCTTTGCAGATGGTAGAAAGGAAACTCTTGGTTCTTTTTGGCAGCCAGACTGGGACAGCTCAAGACACAGCCGAGAGAATCGGCAGAGAAGCCAAACGGCGGCATTTCCAGTGCAGGGTGGAGGCACTGGACAGCTATGAGGTGGTGAGTAGGGAGGTGAGGGTGAGAGGGTTTCCAGGCAATTCTGGTCTCGCTCCATCTCTTAAAGGTCCCTTACAATCCAAACCATTCTGTGGTTCTATGACCTCGTTTTTGGTGCTTGAGCATACTTCACCCTCCCTGTGCCCTGCTGAATTTCACCATGTTCTCTGCCTCTCATGCCCTTCAGCTTGTGTGCAGTGCAGCTGAAAACAGGTGAAAATTGAGCAGTGACTTGGGATAGAGTCCTGTCTTGGTTACAGCAGGGATAGAGTTAACTTTCTTTATAGTATTTGCTGTGTTTCAAATGTGGTATGAAAGGAATATCAACAATGCATATTGTTTTAGTTGTTGGTAGATGATTGTGCTAGTCCAGGACTTTTCTCAGCTTCCCATGAAAGCTAAGAAGGAGGATAGACAGAGTGGTGGGATGGCCAATGGATTATTCTGTACCACAGACATCATGTTTGATATGTAAATGGAGTTACCTCAGGGGTCATCACTGCTCAGGAAGTTGCCAGTTTCACCGGTTCACTGGTTGGAAGGAGTGAATTGAGTCGTTATTATTATTGTTGCTTTCTTTGTTATTGTTGTATTAAACTTTCTTTATCTCAACCCACAGTGGTTTTTGTTTGATTATTTTTCTCCCACTCTCCTCTTTTCTTTGCTTTTCTCCTTGTCCTTCTTAAGTGGGACAGAGAGGAGTGAGCAAGTAGCTGCTTGAACTTAGTTGCTGGCTGTGATTAAGCCACGACAAGTTAGTGTTAGATGACAAATGTACAGCCATACACTGCCATGTGAGGGGCAACAAGCAGATGATGTTGCAGGCAGCCTGTAGGCAGCAGATGCTGCTGCAGAGCCCCCAGCAGAAATTTGCCATGTGGGTCTGTGGCTTTTATTCTGAGAATGTCTGTGAACTCAATGTGAAGTGAGCAGCCACATCGGGTCAGCTGGGACATGTGACCTGAATTCTTTCCCTTTCTATGCCTGTAGGCCAACCTCATCAATGAGCTGTTGGTGGTATTTGTGTGTGCAACTACTGGCCAGGGTGACCCACCTGACAACATGAAGGTAGGATGTGTTTATATTCCTGGTCCCATGGCTGTATTTTTCTCTTTGAGCAGCTTGAGTAGTGGTTGTTTTTGGAGGGGGGGACTTTAGAGCAGCACCAGTCACATCTTGTGATACTGATGGAACACAGAACTGGTGAGGTTTCAGCACCTAAATGGCTGAGAGGGATCCCACCATGGCAGGAACTGTGGGTTTGTGGATGGCTCACAGGATGTTGTCCTCCTGGCTGGGAACAGTGGGGGTACTTCAGGGGTCACCTCTGCAGAAGTTTATGCTCCTCACTTTGTTGGGCATTCAGCAGTGGGCAGGAGAGTGCCAGTAGGTTGGCAAGGGGGACATCTAGGGACAGGCAGGCAAGGAAGGCTTTCTTGGCAGCAGAATGATTCCACGGCTGTGTCCTTCATAGATGTTCTGGCGATTTCTGTTCCGGAAGAACCTGCCACCCAGTTCCCTCTGCCAGCTGGACTACGCTGTGCTGGGCCTTGGTGACTCCTCCTATCCCAAGTAAGCGGCTCTGCATCTCCTTGCCTGCCCACAATAGCTGCTTCTCACAGCTCTGGCTGTAGGCAATACTGCTGGAGTGGCTGGAGAATGAAAGGGATAAGAGGAGACAGAGCCTGACTCTGAGCAGCAGCTCAGGTGAAATTTAATTCTCATTGGCCCTAAAAATCCTTGAACTATCAAGCCATGTCCTTCCTAGTCCTCCAGAATTGAGCTTCTGCCCATTTTTTTCCTTGCCTGTTCAAGCAGATACTTTTCTGCAGTGTATTAAACATCATTTTTTCAGTCAGTTATTACAACCATTCAGTTGTCTGAATTGCAGGAAAGCCTGTGCCACAGCACTTTCGGTGAACCAGGTCAACAGATGACATGAAACAGAATTTTAGGTGGCAGCCAGCCCTACTGGCTCCAGATCTCTTCCAAGAGATTGTTCCCATGTGCCTGAAAGGACTGTAGTGGGAGGGATGGGAGCATGCCTGTGGGGCAGTGAGGGGCTAGAGGGAAGGGAGTGTTTCTTTGCCTGGGGAACAAGCTGATCTGAAGGAAAGCTTGGCAGCTCTGGCTGGGCCTGCCTTCAGTAGCCCTGTCAGCCTTTGCTGGCTTGAGGAGGCAGTGCCTGCTGTCCTGCTGGAGCAGCCATGCCCTCTGCAGCTGTGCTTATCCTCTTCTCAGGTTTAATTTTGTTGCGAAGAAGCTGCACAAACGGGTTCTACAGCTTGGGGGCAGCCCTCTGCTGCCAGTGGCGTTGGGAGATGACCAGCATGACTTGGGGTAAGAGCCCAGTGGAGAGGTGTCAGGACAGAGCCTTGGGGTGCACTACAGTTTTGTCATTGGGCTGACAGCAAGGCTGTGTGGGCTTTAGCCCAGCCCTGGGGACAGCAGCCTGCTGCTCCCACTGTGAGTGTGTTCCTGTGCCCCAGATTTGACCAATAGCCTCCTGCTGCTGTATGAGAATGTGGTGGTTTCTGCTTCTAACTCTCCTGTGTCAGGGCCCTAGTGATTTGCTTCTCCAAGGTGTCCCACAATTTTCAGCATGCACCAACTGTTTCAGCCCTGGTCCTGTTCAGACCAGAGGATAGCTGTGTCACACAGCTGGGTTACCTGCAGGCATTTCAGCAGCCTGGGCTGTGCTCCTGCTCTCGTGCCTGTCTTGAGGGGTTGGTAATTGCCACTGATTTGGCTCAGGGGTTGGTTGTTGTGTTCAGATGTCAGCAGTTGTGCCCTGGAGAGTGGGTGAGTGCGTAGTGTGATGGAGACGTTTCCACACCTCAAGATGGAAGAGAGCAATGTGGAGCCTGTGCCATGGAAGGAGAGATGAGGTGGTTTCCCAGAAACAGCTTGGCATTGTCTGGGTCCACAGTAGTGGTGCTAGAGCATGGGAGAAAAAAGGGGGAGTTACATGTTTGTTGCAGCCCAAATCTCTTCTCTCACAGGCCAGATGCAGTGGTTGATCCATGGCTCCTGGCCTTATGGGACAAGATCCTCACCTTGTATCCTCTCCCTGCTGACCTTGAGATCATCAGTCCAGACATACAGTGAGAACAGAGGGTAGGCAGGGAGTTCTGGAGCTGGCTGGAGTGAAATGCCATGATTCCTTGGCTGTTCTGCAGGATGGAGATATTCCTTCCTTTGACCAGGAAGTCTTTCCAAGTGTCTCTTGGACTATAGCCACAGGTCTCTTTGGATGGAGCGTCCCCTGGGTGTGTGTGTCAGCTACCTCAGCAGGATTCTACCCCTCCTGCTGTCCTGATTTGCCTCTGCCCTTGCAGACCTGCCAAGCTTGTGTGCCCAGTCAGCCTCCCTCTACCTGCTTTGGAACTGCCTTCTCCTGTCAGTCTGCATTGCATTCTCCTAGCACAGGCCAGCTCCAGGGCAGAGGGATGATGGGTGGTGGATGTGGTGGAAGACTTCAGGTCTCCAGCTTATAAAGCTATGACAGCAGAGGAGCTGTGATGTGGAGGTAACTGTACTGCATTGCTCTTCTCCTCATAGCCTGCCCCCAAAGTACACCCTGCACTATTTGGCTGAGGACTCCCCACACCCCACTGATGGCCCCCTCCAATCAACAGCACCCAGGACTGTTCCCTCTGAGCTGCATCCCTTCCCTGCCCGGATGGTGTCCAATCAGCGGGTCACTGCAGAATCCCATTTCCAGGATGTCCGGCTCATTGAGTTTGATATCACAGGCTCGGGGATCACGTAAGTGTTGCCCCGACTCCCCCAAGCTTTGCTGTGCAGAACTGGGTGTCCCACAGCCTGCCTTCCTCTTCACTTTCCCTTCTGTAATATCTGAGGCTACAGCCTCATGGATGTGGTCCCTGCTGTGCTGTCCTACTCCCTGACAAAGCCAAGAGTGTATGGCAGTGTGAGTCCTGCCCTTGGACCAGCTCTCTTTGCCTGGTCAGGCTAGAAAGCACACACTAGTTTCTGGAAATTTGACTGAGTTATGGGTTCTCTGCTGATGCAAGTGCTGGTTGGGCTAGTGGTACTGTGCCCATTGGCCTGACTTGCGGCTCTGCTCAGGATCTCCTGCTGAATTTACAGGTTCAATGCAGGGGACATAGTGATGATCCAGCCCCAAAACTGCCCTGAAGATGTACAACAGTTCTGCCAGCTCCTCCGCCTGGATCCAGACAGATGCTTTATGCTGAAGCCCACAGAGCCTGGTAGGTCCTGTCTGCTGCTCCTTTCTCTCCTGGGCCGGGGCATCCCCCTGAGCTCTGGCCTGGTGCTCTGTTTTTCCTCTGCTTTAGACCTGGTGCTTTAGGACCTCTGTCTGTCTGACAGCATGGGGGCTCTCCTTCCCTGCCAGCACTCTGCATTAGGGATGATGCCTGTGGGAGGAACTCAGTAGAGTCCAGGCTGCACCCATTCCCTCTGTGTTTTCAGCCCCAAGCCCAGAGCATGGAGGATTCTGCAGCCTCTCCAGCCCAAAACCTAGAGTTCCTGGGCAGAACCTGGCATCCTGGGGCATGCCAGAGTTGCAGGGACAGCAGGCAGGTGGTGTTCTGGTGTCCTGCACCACTGCTGGCACTGAGCTGTCCCTGCTGCCTTGCAGGTGCATCCCTCCCTGCCCTGTTACCACAGCCTTGCACCATCCGTTACCTTGTCACTCACTACCTGGACATCTCCTGTGTGCCACGGCGCTCCTTCTTTGAGCTCTTGTCCTACTTCTCCACAAATGAGCTGGAGCGGGAGAAACTGCAGGAGTTCAGCTCTGCACAGGGCCAGGAAGAGCTCTACAGCTACTGCAATCGGCCACGTAGGACCACTCTGGAGGTAGGGTGGAGCCTGCTCCATGTGGGGTGTGCCACATCCTAAAGCATCCAGACAGATGATGAGCCATAATTTCTTGGCTTTGAAATTTCATCTACTTGACACACTTCCTCAAGTGTCCTTCTATTTCCACTGGTGGTTAAGACCTGTTCCAAATCCGGACACAAGACTGTGATGGACCCTGTGCTGCAGCCTGGGGGTGATGGGAGGACAGTGGGTTGGGGCAGTTAGTGCCTTTGTCTATGGCATTGTGGCATGGCAGTGTGGCACAGCAGTGTGGCACAGTCTGTGCTGCCCTGAGAAGCAGATGGGCTACCCTCTGTGGTGCTCTGGGTCTCACAATCACTTGGATTTGCAGGCCCTCTGGGATTTCCCTCACACCACGTGTGCCATTCCACCTGACTACCTGCTGGACCTCATCCCTCGCATCAGACCCCGTGCCTTCTCCATTGCCTCCTCCATGCTGGTAAGAGCTCACCCCTTTTTGGCCTCATGTCAGGCTCAGAGGAGGTCTGGCAGGGCCAGTGCTGACTGTTGATGCCATGCATGCCACTGATCATACTTCCAGGCCCTCTGAGCACCCACAAAGCCCAGCTGTGAGCATGTGGAGAGCTGATGTACCAGATGTCAACCCTAGGGCTGTGCCCGCCTTCCTAGTAGGGCACTTGCTCCCTTGTAGCCCTGCAAGTCCTAGGGCTCGCCCGGTGCACCGCGGAGATCTGGTGTCCTGGTTATGGGGAGTAGTGGAACAAGCTGTCACAGCAGCTGTAAGCATCCCTGAATGCTATGGCCGTGGGAAGGGGAAGTGATGCTTCCTGCTGCTGCCGAGAGGTGGCAGTGAGACCTCCTGGCCTGGGTGGTTTGGCAGATGTCAGCCCATGCACTGGTTTGCCCTCCATGAGGATCTCAAGGGTTGGACATTCTCTGTCACAGTTGCCAGCTGTGCTGAGCATTTCCAAAGCAGTGCTTCTCTGGGAAAACTACCTTCCCCACTGGAAAGGTTTCATGCTAGGATGTGCTCCATTCCATGAGTGGCTGTTTCAGGTACAATTGTTGTGGATCCTGGGTATCTTGTCATTTCTCATGGTTCCTATCTGGAAACAGGCTCACCCTGACCGGATCCAGATCCTCGTGGCAGTAGTGCAGTACAAGACACGGCTCAGCAAACCCCGTCGTGGCCTCTGCTCTACCTGGCTGGCCTCTCTCAACCCAGAACAGGGTAATTGCCTGGACTCTGTGAGTGCCCTGTGTGCTTGCCACAGCACAGAGAGCTGATCCTGTGGGACCACAGTGGAGCTGTGTGTGTTGTTGGCCATGTGCTTGGTACCTGGCTGGATCACTACCACCACAGGGAGCTGGAGCACACTGGCTTGGCCAAATGGGGTGAACTCAAAGTAGTCATCCTTCCTTGGTGCTTCTGTCCTCTTCAAAGCATGACATGCTTCCCCAGCCTGCCCTAAACTCCTGGGTTTTTCCTTGCCAGTGCCAGCATGCCCTGCTGCTTAGTACTGGTCTCCTGGAGCTGATAGTGCTCTGGCTGCAGGGACATTCCATCCCCAATAGCACCATCTCTGGGAAAGATAATCCTTCCTTTGAACATATCTTTCCTGTCCTATTCATGCTGCTTGTCTGCTCCAACTACAAAACCCTTCTGTCTGGGTCTGCAAGCAAATGTGAGGAGCTCACAGGATCTCCCTGCTGCAGGATGGTATAGAATTGCTCTGTATGGCTCTAGGGCAAGATGGGGTGTTCTCTAAGTACCTAGGTGGGGATCTTCACCCCTCCTCAGGCTCTCAGAGCAGGCAGGTTTGTCCCCCCTTTACTCAACAGCCAGGTTGAGGTCTCTGCTTGTCTCCACCGCTGTCTTCCCTGGTGCCAGCTGTATGAGGAGAAGGCTGTCCTACATACAGCCCATGTGCTTTGCTCTGGGGTTCACTCAGTGCTTGCTGGAGTGCTTGTTGAGATGTTTTTCATACACATAGTGTCCCCATGATGCCAGGGGTGCCATGGGGTGGTTCTGGGGGTGTTGTCAGCCAGGTGCTGTCTGTATTTTTTAGCATCCTGGAAGAGCTGGATGCGTAGTTGGCCCTCTGCAGGGTGTCACAAATGCTGTGGTGGTGGGGCAATGCTAGTCAGTGTCCTTGTTTTGCAGGTGATGTTAGGGTGCCTCTTTGGGTGAAGAAAGGAGGAATGAAGTTTCCAGTTGATCCTAACACTCCTGTGATCATGATTGGCCCCGGCACAGGGGTGGCACCTTTCCGAGCTGCGATACAGGAGCGGGTGGCACAAGGATGTAAAGGTGAGGAATGGTCCTGGAAGGGACACAAGATGCCCCTTGATGCATCCTCAGCATTTGCTGAGGCAAATCTGCACTCAGCATATGGGAAGAAGAGACTTGGGGCTCCTGAGGGCTCAGACAGGCCAAGCTTTGCTGGGTTTGAGACAAGGACCAGAGCCTGGTGTATGCAACCCTTGTTATTCACAAAGGTGAATAACAAGCTGCAAAGCTGCACCTTGGGTCAGGGCAGGGCTCTGCAGAGGCTCTTTCTTGGCTTTCTGTGACTGGAGATGGATTGTTGAACTTATCTTCTGCTGCACAAGAAGTTGTGCCTCTGCTCTTGTCCTGTCCTCATTCCTCTGGATCAGCTGTGGGTCCACCCAGCAAGGCTCTTCTGGTTTGCTCTCTGCAGGGAACTGTTTGTTCTTTGGCTGCCGCCAGAAATCCAAGGACTTCTACTGCCAGGCTGAGTGGGAAGAGCTGGTGACAAAGGGCTTCCTGACACTCTTCACAGCCTTCTCCAGGGACCAGGTTAGTTCCCAGAGAAGGAGGGTGGATACAGAAGCATCTCAGGCAGCACTGATGGCATTACATGTGTTTCTCAGCCCGTACCTGCTGGCATGGCTTGTGAAGGGCTTGGTGGGTAGATGCAGTATTGACCTCACTCACACCACCTTTGTGTGACCAAGATCCCCACTGGCAGTGCCACTGCCCAGCTGGGATATTTCTGACTGAGCTGAGTTGAAAGGTTGCTGGGATGGAGCTGGCGGTTGCTGAAGCAGATGAGGCATTAGCCAACTTGGTTTGGCTGGTCCACATAACTGATAAAAGGCTCCCAAGCCTCTCAGGGAAGAGGGAGTCACCAGGCAGTAACCTTTCTTGATTGAGTGCTACTGTCCCCACAGTGACTCTCTGATCACTGTCTAAAGCTGAGGAGCTTGGCCTACATGCCAGCTCTCCCCAGGACTCAGCCATACAGGAGAAAGCTCCCTGGAGATACAAGCACCCCCACAACTCAACCCTTCACTATGCTCCCTGATTTCCCAGGTGATGTCTTTGGTGGGTAGCTCACGGGCACTCTCTGGTCTGCAGAGCTTTTAGTGTTGCCAGACAGGCTTTGTGAGCCAGGACCCTGTTTCACTGCTTTGGCCTTTCCCTTGATGACAATGAAAGTACAACATGCCTTTGAAATGGAGAGATCTGATAAAAAGGGTGAGTGAGAATGGGTATTTCCAGGTAGCTCAGCTGCCTCAGTCCTTTTCTCCTGGCCGTGCGCATTTGTTGACATGAAGCCAGTAACTTTTATCCAATCACTTGTAAGGCATGAGTTAAATGCCTCTGTGAAAGCATTCCAAGCCTTTGATGAGCAGGAGCAGCACTACTGAGGTTTGGTGGATGACCTGTTTGCCTTTATTTTGATGACTAACACAGTGAGGGGGGACCTCCTGCTCCCCAAATCTAGAGAGTGGCTGCAGAGCCTCCTCCTACCCTTACAGATTCTGAAGGGATGGGACTTGCAACAGAGTGTACCTTTCAGCCTCCCTTCTCTGCCTGCTTTCTGGGGTGAAGCAGTTTGTTGTGAGGGCCTTCTGACACTGAATCCTTGTGGTGTCGTCTCAGTAGGGAGCCAAGTTAGAGCACAGCCAGGTAGGATGTACCACACTGGGCCATTGTACCTGTGGCTCTAGGAAATGCCACAGCTATTAACCCGGTAAAAAGGTTTGTTTTTAAGGACTCTGCAGGAGCTGGGATGCTCCACAGCTGAGCAGATTTCCCTCTTCTCTCTGTGAGGTCCCTTTTGCAGTGACCTTCTGTCACATCGTGTCTGCCCTGAGGTGCAGACTGATGATCCCAGCCTAATGCGTCCATGGCTAATTCTCAGCAGGATGCCCTGGGGTTTAGCCCAGACGTCGTGACCTGCGTTTGTCACTGGGGTGCTCTGGTTTCTAGGTAGCTACTGGTCCTTAAATGACCCACTCAGAGCCCTAACCTCGTCGGCAGAGCCTCTGTCAGCACTTAGCTGATTAATGTTAATGATGCTGAAGCTGAGCTACCAGCTGGCTGTGTTGGTGCTTGCAAAGGGCTTGCTTACCTCCTGCATTGCTGGCTGTCAGGCTGGAGCAGCAGAGCTGTGCCTGGAGGTGACCTGGCTCTCCAGTGCAATGCAGCCCATGGAGCCATGACAGGCAGTGACCAGTTCTTGTGACATCCTGAACTAGGGTTTGCTCCTATGCACACCTCAGAGCTGCAGCCCGCAGGGAGCCTGAGATTCAGCAAGAGCCTTGGAGCTGGACTGGAGGGAGGAGGAGGAAGTGGGGAGGAGGCTGCACCCACAACTCATCTCACTGATGTGCAGTGCCCAGCATGGTGGAACAGGCAGCAGAGGGCCTGGCCTCTGTCACACTGTCACCTTTGTCATGGAGGAGCTGTCTGGGCCTGGCAGTGAATTCAGGCACGTTGGCAATGGTGTTCCTTTTGGGCAGGAGCCAGAGCTGTAGGCAGTCACTTTAATGCATGAAATCTTGTGGATTAACCCTTTGGGAACTCTCCTGAGTTGGGCTATACTGTGCCAAAAGCCAGTTGCATCCAGTCCCTAAGTACAGCAGAGGGGCAGGAGGTGAGAGCAGGACTGTTTCTCCAAGCTTTCTGCACTTCAAAGCTGTTTCATCCCTCCAGCAGGTGACAGGAATTGGGCCAGCAGCCAGTGGGGAAGGGTCTGTGCCCTGCAGCAGCCTTGGCACAGGGAGGTCACCAAGCCTCCTCTGCCCATACTGGGAGTGCACAGGGCAGTCCCTTGTAGGCTCATGGCCCTGGCTGTTCACCAGAGCTGGAGTGGGCAGATAAAGGATTTGAGCAGGCTACTCGCAGTTCCTCACTGAAGCTCCTGTTTATGCACCCACCCCACTAACCCATGAGGTGTGGGGATCCCCTTCCCTGTATGAGTTCAATCCAACTGTTTCTCCAGTTCTCCCTGCTCTGGGGGGCTGCGCTGCCCCAAGCTCTTGCAAAGAGCCCCTGAGAACAGTTGCCAGGGGCCAGGCAGGCTGGGGCTGGGTCTGCTGCCAGGGCTGGCAGGCTCAGTGCCATGTTTCCCTGCAGGAGGAGAAGGTTTATGTTCAGCACCGCATCCGGGAGAACCGAAGTCAGGTGTGGGAGCTGCTGAGCAGCAGGAACGCTCATATCTACTTGGCTGGGTAAGTGAGAGGGGTCCATGTAGCGACTCAAATAATGGGGCTGCACATCTCTGCATCTGCATCCCCTCGACTCAGCCTCCAGAGCAAGCACACCCTGGCAGCTCTCTGGGGGCTGAACCAACTGCTGCAAAAGGACCTGCTTGTTCCTTCTTACCATACTTCCAAGCCTGGTCTGAGAGGGCTGTTTCTTACCTACCCCATGCTCCAGTTAGGAGGGGCAGAGCTGGCATTATGGTAAAGGTGCTCCAGTCCATCCTGCACATCCATTCCTCCAACCACCAGTGCCCATGATTGGTGTCAACTGAAAGCAGGCAGTGTGGCCTGTGACCCATGGCAAATCCCTACTGAGGAGACCCCTGACTTCTTCACACTTGTCCACCTTTAATGGGGCTCAGTGAAACCAGAGAAAAAGGCTTGCATGGTTCCTGTGGCTGCTTAGGTGGGCAGGAGACTTCTAAACCAGCACTTTGCTTGTATTGTGGCTCAGGAGCCTTGTCACATTCTGGCTGACGCTGTGCACCCCAAACTGCCTTCCCAGGGCGAGTACAAGCTGCACTGCACCATAGCCTGCCTCCCTTGGCAGCACAGTTGTTCACCTTAGGTTGGTAGGAAATCTTGAATTATTGGTCAAAAATGGGGCCTGGCCTTTGGAATGATAGCATCCACAGCTCTATTTGTGGCTCTGTGGCTGCTTTCTGGGACAAAACCCTTAACCTGCCTGCCCTTGTGGCTGCCTGTATGGCAGGGAGAAGGCCACTCAGCTGCTGCCTGGGGCGAGCATTGTGAAATGCTTTTGGGCTTCTTGAGCTGATGATGGTGTTTATCGTGCACCCCGTGACCTGGAAAGCATCCTGCAAACTTGTACCTCACTGTCGACATGAGTAGCAATTGCAGGAGGCTCTGTTCTGCTTGTCCCTCGGGAGAGCAGGAACTTCCCTGGTGCCTCGAAGGGCAAGACTGGCCTCACTGCATTCCTGAGAGGAGATTTTTGTTTACTGCCCAGGAAGCGGAGGCCAGGCTGCCCACCACTGCCTGTCACTGCTGCCTGGTCTGACATTCCTCTCTGCATCACGGGGCTTTCTGGGACATTTAACCCAAACCAGTGGTACCTGCCCTCAGATCTGTGTTTCAGGTTAGATTTCCTCCATCTAGCAGCATTTGAGGCTTGGGGTTGTGTCTCTGTCCACAGCCCAAATGCTGAGAACAAAGAGTCCATGTCTTGGAAAGAGTAAAGCTTATGAAGCTTTCATCACTGCAGGATTTTGGGTTGGCCAAATGGGTTAGGTAGCCTGAAAATGTCCTTTTTTCCTTCCTAAAAATAGGATTCAGTTTCAGCCATGCTAGGAGAAAAATGGAGAAAGTGAATCACAGACTGTGTGTCCCTGAGCAGCAGCTCTGGGCCAAGTAGCACAGTGACTTCCCAGGCCCTTGATGGCTGGAGCAGGATTTGGGGAGCCAGGGTTATATCTTCTCTCTGATTGTGCCCAGCTTATCTCACCCGGGCCCAGAAAGGTTGAAAGCATCTCTCTCTTTCTGAAAAAAATAGATATTTGGCATGTTTTCCATCACAAGCCCAGTTACTTTATCTTGCACTTGCATATTGGTGCCTGACTCAGAAACGATATGACTCTTCCAAAAAAAGAAGACCTCCTTTCTGGGTATTTTGGGATGTTAATCAGCTTCAAATGCAAGTCAGAATTCTGCCTTGTTCTTGGGAAACTGCAAGGACATTGCCAGATGCTCGTGCCAATTGGAGCAGCCTGGGAAATTTTTTATTAGTTGTTTTTTTTGCTGCACAGTCAGTTCCATCAAATGAAACACTCTCCAGGAAAGTCTGAATTTCTTATTTCCCATAAGAAATAAGAACTGTTGAATCCTATTTGGGCATTTTCTACATAGGAGCTCATGTTTTCTTCTCTGTTTCTGTTACTTTGAGGCTTGAGCTGGCTTTTGATTACAGATATCACCATCAAAACAATCATTTCAGGTTTCATGAAAGAAGGCAGCAACTGGACGGAAGTGGCTGCTCCTTCACAGCGGTCATCTTACCCTGCTCAGGATCCAACATGTTTTCCAGCAAATGTTTCCCCTGAGATGAAAGGACAGTTTCCTGCCCTCCTGCTGATATATTATGACTTGTGCATATTCCCCGTGTCCCTCTAATGAGCATAGTGGGAAATGGGGCAATACAGGGGATGGAATTAATGCTACCAAGCTGTGATGCTCTTTTGCCAGGGACTGGGGCCTGAGGCCACATCTTGGCCTGTGATGTCTGCACTGAAAAGCCCCATGTGGCTAACGGTGCTGCTCACTAGGGAGTGGTATGAGCTGCCTCTCAAAGCCTGTCATTTTGTTCAGGGCCAGACAGGCTGTGTCACAGGGTGAGGCAGGTTCTGCTGCCCCAGGGGACCAGGAGCCCCCACTGTGTCCCAGGGATGGTGGGCTTGGCTGCAGAGACCACTGCTGATGGGCTGCAAATAGGCCCCAGTTTTTCTTAGTCACCTTCCATCACACTGCTTGCTCTATCTTCCAGGAATGCCAAGCAGATGCCAGAAGCTGTGGCTGAAGCCCTGCAGTCAGTTTTGCAGCTGGAAGGTGGCCTGTCACCTTCTGAAGCAGAGGAGCATTTAACAGCCCTGGAACGATCCCAGCGCTTCCAGTCTGAAACCTGGTCCTGAGCCTGGCTCCCTGCCTCCCCCTTCCCTGCAAATTCTGCCTGAATAAAGGAGCCAAAACAATGATCCACCTTCAGCATCATCTGATGGGCTGAGGTTATCTCAGCCAAGATGGAAGCCTAGCAAGGGGGATTAATTTACCCAACCAGCCCTTCCTTAAGGGCAGCAGGACTGCCTCAGTGGGCAGGGGGAACCCATCTCCTGGGGTGTGGGTTTGATGTGGGTAGAGCTTGGCTCCCCTTGCCCACGCTGTGCCAGTGTGGAGGAGAGAAATCTCTCTATGCTGGGATGTTACTGGCTGGCTACTGCGTGGGACTGAGCTGCCATCCCACGTGCTCCAGCTCCTCCGTGCTGGGTGAGCATTGCTAGAGCTACCATGATGACAGTGGCCATTGTTTCTGGTAGGACCTAGAGGAAGTGAGCTGTTGCATGGGAGTCTCTCCACCTTGGTGTTAGTCAGTGGCAGCAGCTGTGGCTTTGGAAGACAGCCTTGACAGACTTGTTCCCCTTGTCTCTAGTGCCTGAGGCCAGTGGAGATGGGTGCAGGAGGAAGCTTCGATCTGTCTCTGCTGCCAGTTCATTTTCCTAAGGCTGCTCAATGCCAAAATCTGAGCTCCCTTAGTGCCAGTTCCCACTGAACTATCGCAGTCCCTGAGTGCCTGCTCTGCTGGACCTGTTCTCCAGCCTATTCTGAGAGCCACTTCCAGCCAGGACTGGTGAGCAGCCACCTCCAGCCCTTTCCATGGCAGCCTTAGGACTGTCTCCCCTCCTGGCCCTGTCGGTGCCCTAGTGGGACCAGTGCCACCACCTTCCTCCCCCAGTTCAGTGAACTCCGATCCACTGTAAATAGCAATTAGGGCCCAGGGCATGAATCAGCCAGGGACAGTCCCTGGGAGCAGACTAGGACAGGAAGGGACAACAGTGCCACACCACACCTGTGACCCAGCCACCCTCCCACATGAAGGATCACAGGGTCCTGCACAGATGAGCAGTGCCCTGGGGCATTGCTTGAGCTGCAGTGCTGCACTGAGTGGAAATGGGATGTGTTTTTGGGTCTCCTCACCCTGCTGATTTGCCAGCCCTGCCTTGCTGCAAGGAGCTGTTGAACCTGTAGACCCAGGCTGGACTGGGTGTCTCCACACCCTAGGGACAGCCAAGGGGCAGTGTGGAGCTGCTGCATGGCAGCCATCCTGTTGGTGACACCATCCCCTTGCATGGTCCACTATCCTGGCTGTGCTTCTCCTCACAAGCCCTGCAAGCTGGGCAGGTCACTGAGAGGTGGCTCAGCACTGACTGGAGGGACAAGGATGAGCTGAGGGACAGTACTGAGACAGCATGGGCTCTGTGCTGATGTGCTGTACTGGATGTGAGCTGGAGACTGGGCTTTCAGCAGAGCAGGGCCCATGCTGGTGTGCTGTACTGGAGTCTTGAGCTGAAAGGGCCTGAACTGGGAGCAGAACAGGACCCATGCTGGTGTCCTCTACTGGGATCTGAGCTGGAATAGACTGTACTGGGGCACTGTAGGGCCCATGCTCCCCTGCCCATGGGCAGCAGTGAGGAGAGCTCTGGCTGCAGAGGTGGCTCCATTTTTGCTGGGCAAGGAGAAGAGGTGGCTGAGGGCCCAGCTCCTCCCCGACTCCCACGGGAGCTGATTGGTGCGGGCATGGCTTCCTGCTCTGGGCTGCCTGCATTTGAGCCGCTTCCAGGAGCTGACAAACCAGACTGGTGAGAGCCAGGCTCGGCCCCAGCCCCGCCTCGCCCACAGCAGGCAGCAGCTGCTTGCAGGGCTGCTGCCACCTCTGTACCCGCTGCTGGCGAGGTGGGCAGCGCCCAGCTTGTTGCCCTCTCTGCTGGACTGTGGCAGGTCAGTACTGCGTCGTCACTGGGAAGGAGGAAGAGGAGGAGGAGGAGGAAGTGACTGCTGAATGCTCATGGTGTTGCCCCTCTTATTGGTGAGCGTGATGGGGACACACCCCACTTCAGGGGCTCCTGACCCCACTGGTCTGGGAGGGCATCCCAACTGGTGCTGGAGGGATGATGGGACTCGGTGCCAATGCTGCTGCCTTTAAACTCTTCTCTCAGCCGTGCTGAAGGACACTTCCTGCCCTAGAGCAGCACCCACATCCTGCACTGATCCCTGAGGGGACTCAGAGGTGCTGGGTGAGAGGGGTGGCTGTGGAGCAGCCACCCCCATGGAGTCGGCAGTGATTGAGGAGGCAGAGCCTGGCCCCCAGCCAGTGCAGGCAGCTGGTGGGGAAGGCTGTGCTGGGCAGCAAGGGGAGAGCGAGACTGCAGGGCAGGGGGTCTCTGGGGAGCTGCCCTTGCTGTGTGGAGAGGTGCCCACTGCTGCCCAGGGCTGCTGGAACATGCCAGTGGTGGCAGAGGATGCAACCGAGCCACTCCTGCCCAGGCATGATGAGCCTCCTGCCCATGGTGCCACCCTGCCTATGGGTCAGGACCCTCCTGCTGCTGTCACCAGCCCCATCCTGCCCGGTGTAGAGAGCCCAGCACCATGCGGGGGGTCATCCAGCCTGGAAAGTTCCTCCAGCTCTACCCTGAGCCTCTCTGATGAGGAAGAGACATTGAGTGACGAAGTGGGAGCAGAGCCGTGCCTTATGCTGACAGGCAGCGAGGACGAGTGCCCCATCTGCACGGAGCCCTACGATGAGGAGCAGCACAAACCAGCCCTGCTCAACTGCAACCACGGGCTGTGCCGCTCCTGCCTGCGCGCCATCATGGACACGGCCTCCGGCGCTGACTTCGGCCGCGTGCGCTGCCCCATCTGCCGCCAGAAGACACCCATGCTGGAGTGGGAGATCTGTAAGCTCCAAGAGGAGCTGCTCCTGCTGCACGCCCAGCCCGGCTCCTCCGGCGCCTCGGCCACTCCTCGACCTCCCGCCCTGCCACCGCGCCGCCCCGGCCTCCTCGGAGCCCTCGAGCATCGCTTCCAGGTGCGCTTCCACACCAGCCGCATGTTCGGGTGCCTGCCCTGTGTCCGCTACCCGCCCTGCCTCATCCGCCGCCTGGCGCGGCTCGAGCGACGCTGCCGCTGCTGCTACCTCCTGCTGCTGGCACTGCTGCTGGTAGCTGAAATGCTCAGCCTGCTCCTCGTCTTCCTCCCCATAGTCCTGATGGTGATGCTTTTCCTCATCCTCGACAAATAGGGCTGGGTTTGTGCCTGGAGGCTGGAGCATGAGTTGGGAAAGAGGCCCGACTCCCTCTCATCCTGGTGTTTGGTGATGTCAAGCTGGGAATCTGCCTGTGAATCCAGGTACCTGGCACGCACTGGTGCTGCTGGTGAGCCCAGAATGGAGGAGGCAGCAGAGGAGCTGGAGGGAGCAGTCAAGGGAGGTGATCCCCCAGCTGGGCATCATCTACATCCAAGCAGGTGATGCATCACTGTAGCAAAGGGGCAGCACAGGAGCCCTTCCTGTGCTGAGGGCACATCCCTGGCACAGGGCTTGAGACCCAGAGGGACTCGCTGCCAGAACAGGGCTGTGCTGCCCCTGCCCAGGACATTCAGACTGGAATTCTCCAACACAGACTGGAAATACAACCTTGCTTTTGTAACATGGTGGTGTCAGGCTGAGTTTGGTGTCTCATCTGCCTGGGCTTCTCAGTCCAGTAGTGACACAGGCAGGGAGCATGGACAGCCTGTGGTCCCCAAACACCTTGAAAAACCAGAGAATAGGTGTCTGCGCCTACTGTGGCACCTCCCAACCCTGGCCACCAGTACCAGCCTGTACTCACCCTGTGTGGAGATAAGAGAGCAAACATAGCTCTGTCCCCTGCAGCTTGGTGCTGCCAATATAAAGCAGGACCAGCCAACAGGGCCTGGGCACCCTGTGCTTGGGAACAAGCAAGTTCAGTCCCAGACAGGCACTGCTGGCAGACGTGCTCACAGCAGTGGGGCTGTGCAGGCAAGAATAGCTCAGTGCTAAGCAGGATGTGGGCTCTGCTCTTTACTTGGCAGCCAGCTCCAATGGGGGCTGGTGCTCCACTCCCAGGACCGCCCTGAGCGAAGCCTAGGCCATGGCACAGCTCCTCAGCACCCTGGATTCCCGTCACACCGCAGGGCATGGGACTGACAGCAGATTACTGGGGACATCTGTGCCCTGAGGGGCAAGGCATGGGGCCAGCTCTAGGCTTCCAGCCACCCTTGGGCTGGCAGCAGGTGGCAGGGAGGTGTCGGAACTCCTCAGCCCCCCCTTGAGATCCCATTAGAGGGGTGAATCTCCTGCAGCTCTGGTATCTGTCATCACAGCCTCGGATGTGCTGGTCCATGTTTACTCCTACCAACCTCCTCTTGAGGTGCAGACCCTACACTGATCAGGGGATGGCTGGCACCTTTATGCCCTGTCCTCCTGCCCATCCATGTGCGACCAGCCATGTGCCATGGCTTTTTGCTTCTTCCCTAGAAAAGCTCCATGAGCATCTCCCCAGGACTGTGGTGCCTGTGGAGTACACGGGCTACCATCTCCCATCCCCACGTCCCCCTTCCTCCTACAAAAGGAGCCAGGCCAGGGAAAGAGGGAATAATGCTCCCTGCCTCCACAGTAGGAAACCCCTGCCCTTGTTGAAATTGGAGCCAGGGGCTTTGCCAGGGCTGATCTCAACATCTGCACTGCTGGGGTTTGCTCTGGCAAAGCACCAAGGGGTGGGAAGCATTGTCAGGATTAGGGCACCCTGAAATGGAGCATAGCACCCTAAAACAGGTCAGGCTGGAAGCCAGAGACATGCAGCCCTCTCCCCTCACCCCCCCTCACACTGAGGAGTATTTATTTATACCAACTGGAGCAGCTCCATCAGGAGAAGCATCAGCTCAGCCCTAGCTGGGGGCACTTTTGTTTAGATGGGGTCTGTGGGGAGGGGGGGCATAGATATCTCAAGGGGGTCCCTGCCAACACGTGGGAGCCTGGCACGTGTCCCAGCTCTACATTACATGGAGGGGGGACAATGGTTGTCTGGTCAAACCAGGCCAGAGCTGTCCTAGGGGGAGGGAGATGCAGCAGTATGTCTGTGCTCCCCTCACCTGGTGTCCCTGCCAGCTCCTCTGTGTGCTAAAAACTGGAGAATCATATAAATCCCCCCAAGGGATGGGGTGCCAAGGTGGGGTGGGGTGTAGTACTGTCCCCGTGGGCAATTAGAGGTGGGCAGTGCTATGGTGCCTGGGCACACAGGCAGGGCTGGCAGCAGGGGGCTGGTTGCAGCACCCACTTGCAAGGACTGGGTTATATTTAGAGTACCAGATAGCAATGGGTACAGTGGGCTGGGGGTGACATGCTGAGAGCCACTGTGAAGGGTAAGGCAGGGCTCTGGATGTGAGGCACCATCACCTAGTAAAGCCCCCACATACATTCTCTGATTTCTTGCAGTTGCCTTGTGCTCCTGCTCCTCACCATTCCACACAACCCCAGCAGCCATATGCACCCTGTCTTCCCACACACACCCCACTGCAGCTGCCAGCATCCTCCTACAACCCCTCCATGCACCCCAGTCTCACCATGCACCCCGCCTCCTGCAGCACTCATCCACTCCCCCAGCTCTCCCATTGCAGGCCCCCGCCCCTCTCCTCCTCCTCCCCAGACTGCACCACAGCAGCCCAAATGCATCCCATCTCTCCCAGACCCCTGCAGCTCTCTCTGTCTCCTCCTACAACCTGATGACACCCCATTGCTTTATTGCATTCCCCAGCTACATAGGGCAAGTGATGTGGTGTCCCACAGCAGTGATGTTCCTGTCCCCATCCCCGCAGGGACCTGCTCACTTGGGACATCACATCTCCTGGCTTCTCCTGATGAAGTCAAATGTATTCCTCTCCCACATGTCCCCAGCCATGCCTGAGTGGCAGTGAAGACATAGGCAGCACAGCCATCTTCATACATGCACTGAATTTGCCTGGTCTCAGCTATAGGATTAGGGATTGGGGGGTCAGAGGATTAAGGATCAGAGACATACCCACCTACCCCTTTTGCACCACAAGCAGCAACAGCAGCATCTCCCCTTCCCTGCTCAGCTCCCCTGTATGGGACATCCCAGCTGTTCCCATTCTGTGCTGGTGGGAGCAAGGCTGGAGGGACAGCAGCAATGGCATTTAAGTGGTGAAGCACTGGGAGCAACTCCTGCACCAGAATCTGGCTTTGAACATGGAGCTGGAGAGGGAGCTCTGTGCCTGTAGGCAGTCCTCATCTGGGTTTAAACCCAAGAAGACTCCTCAGCTCCCTGGGGACCTGTCACAGCCTCTAGGGCTTGTGCCACCACTCTTTACCATCTCATCACAGGGTTGCACCTCATTGTGAAAGCTGGGCACTGGCAGAAGCTGTTGCAAGCGGCTTCCTCTCCACTGAAATGGCTGTTTGAGGTTTTGAGGCTGCATGTCCCCAAGGTGAGCACAGCCTTGATGCTTGGCTGCCTCCTTCCCAGCCTGGCATCACACTGACATGTAGCACAGCCCAGTCGTTTGGCCACCCTCAGGCCAGATCCTTCCCCTACTCTGCACCAGTGAGGAACTGGTCCAATTGTGCAACCTCCCAGCAGAGTGGCTGGGGCAGGATGGAGACGGGTGGGGCCATGCTCATAGGGACTAGCCTTGATGCTGCCCACCCACCACCAGCAGGAGCACAGTTGCCCTGGGTCCAGTGTGGCCCCCAGCTGGGCTACCAGAGCTGGTTTTAGGGAGAAAAGTTGAGAAACATAATTTCCTCAACCTGTGCCAAAGGCCAGCCCCAAACCAGCAGAGACCTGCTTGTTTCTGGCTCTTCCCACAGCTAAACTGAGGCTGTTTTGAGGAAGGGTCACCAAGGAGCCATTTATACCTCCACTGTGGGCCAGAAGATCTCCGAGCTTCATCCCAGCCTGAGATCGATGTCAAGCAGAAGGTTTGACAACTGGATCATCTGAGACCTTCTGGGAACACCTTTGTCACACATGTCCCAACCTGCTCCCACAGAAACTGCCCAGCCACATTTTAGCAGCAGGTGGGACTCAGTGCTTTGAAAACTCAGCTTAGAGGCACAAAGGTCAGCATGGCCACAGCAAACATGGGAGAATTTCAGGGCTTGGGACGCTGGAGTGACTTTGAAAGACCTTTAATTCACCTGCAACCATGACTTGAGGGTTGGCACCACCCTGCTGTCCCTGTTTCTCCACAGCACACCCAGCCACTCCTGCAGTGAGTGCTCACTGGAGGTTAACAGGGCTAGAGAAATGGGCTGTCACCCAGCACGTACTCCTGAAAGGCCCCATTTCTTCCTTAATTGCAACTCAGAATCAAATTAGTAGTTTTAAATTTACTCTGTGCCCAAGAGGTGCCCAAGAAGGTGTACACTCCGTATCCTTCATCCTTATGTAACAAAAAGGACGAATTTCCGCTTGGAGGGCAAAAACTGCTGCCACCTCTGCCCTGGCTGACCCGTTGCTTTGGGAGATGCTCATCCTGGATTTGGGATGAGACTTTGGGGTGACCAACAGATAATTTTCCTGGATTAGGGGCCACTCCAGCTTTCCCAATCAGCCACATCGTCAGGTTCAGTGGGGGATGCTGTGACAGCCTGGCACCACAGCGCTGCTGCCAGGGCTGTATGTGTCCCCCAGAACTGAGGACAGGGGAATGTGGGTGCAAGACTGGGAGCCAGGCCATGGCCGTGGTGCACTCAGGGCTGGGAATGGCATGGGTTGCATTATTGATGCTGTAATTCAGCACCCAAGGGATGTGGTTTTGTTTTCCAAGTACAGAAATGCCCCTGGAGGAGGGGTGATGGCAGCCAAGGACAAAGATCTGCATCCACCCAGTGCCCTTTGCACCCCCCAGGGACTCAGCTGTGATTGGGGACTCAGATGGTGGTTTGGAAGCAGCTGCTCCACAGGATCTCAGAGCAGAGGTCAGAGGCAGCCACTGCTCCCAGAGAAAGAAAATCTTGGGACCAGCGTGCATGGAAAGGCTCAGTGTGTGCACACACATGTCCTCCCCACTGTGCACACGCTTGCACATGTGTGTACACACGAGTCTGTGTGCACATCTCACTTCCCAGGGAACCACTCTGCTCTGGCTGCTTCTGCTGCAAATTTCTGCCTCTCCCAGCCAGAGAGCTGCTATCAATATGATCCCAGGTAATAGGTGCTTCCCATTGATAGCATTTGTGGATGCTGCTGGGTACCTGCCAGCCCCAGTGGGCTGCTAGGGATGGTGCACAGAGTGTAGGGACAAACACATGGGCACTTCTGCCTCACCACAGCAGGGCAAGAGCCCAACATGGTTGGTGTCCCTACCTGGCTCCCTTTGCTGTTAGGAGTCACCTGTGCTAGGCTGTCAAATCCTACCCCTCAATTCACTTAGAGAGGAAAGGGGCATCAGAGGCATTTCAGAGTCCTTCATGTCACTGGGAGACCACTTGCCAAGGTGGCATGGGGACAACCCCAGGGCCCAGCCATGTGTGGTGGGACAAGAGACCAGGTAAGGAGAGGATACAACCATGTCAGAGCCTAGAGCCAGGGCAGAAAAAGAGGTTTCAGGCCTTCCTCAGGGTACCTGACCCCAGCTTGCCCCACAGACTCAGGTGCAGCATCTCTACTGTTGTGCAGCCCCACTCCTGCCCATGGTGATGTGCCCCCCTGAGACTCTGGCTCAGTCTTCGTTCCAATATAATCTTTATTGGGGAGACCGATGGGGATTAGAACAAGGCTGGGTATAAAACATGACCATTGTCACAACCAGCAGTGGGAGGCATTGGCAGAGCAACACAGAAACGCTATCGGCCCCCATTCTCCACTGGAGCAGGGTGGTACCTGGGGGCTGTGCCAGTGGCATTGCCTGCTCCCTCAAGGGTGGCTGGGGCAGGGGGTAAATGGTTCAGCCCCTGTCCCTGGGTGGATGCAAGGTTTTGGCCAGTGCCAAGGGCTGCTCTTCTCTCTAGGGTGCAGGGCTCTGTGTGGCCCCTCTGGCTGTCCCAGCCCTGGCACCCTAGAATGGAGCAATGTGTGCCCCTGGTCATAAGGCTGTGCTGTGTTGTGGTGCTCAGCCCTGCAGGTGCACCTGCAAATTATGGCTTTTTCTATATATTTTTTAGGTTTGCTATTATTTTTTTGCTTTTTTTGGCAGCAAACTTACCTCTCCAGGTACCCCCAGAGAGAACAAGACTGTGCACAGGGGGCTGCTGCCCTGCCCACCCCTCCGTATGGGGCTCAGGGTAGAGGTGCTGCACCAGGGAAGGGTCCATGGGCAGGAGCCAGACCTCTGCCCCTTCAGAGCAAAATCTCCTCACTGGAGATGGCAATCTGGGGCATCAGACCCCATGCTACCCCCCACAAGTCATCTCACAGTGGGGACAGCATCAATGCAGGGCCCCAGCTGGAGCAGCAGAGAATGGGCACAGCTCAATGCCTTTGTGAATGTGTAGAGGCCTGAGATGGAGTGGCCGGGAATGGAGTGGGGAAAAAAACAAGAATCCTCCAAAACGAGGACAAAGTGGAGCTTTCCTCAAGGGCCTGTGGAGGAAACGGGCCGCGTGTCTGCTCACATCCGAGGGGCCAGTGCGGCGGCGTGGCGTGGCTGCAGTGACTCGGGCACGCGGCGGCTTGGGCTGCTGAGATGAAAGCTTTGGCAAATAACTTACAGATAAGGAGAGGGAGTGAGTCCAGGGACCTGTCCTTGCCTCCTGTGTTGACCCAGTGGGACACTGGGCTCCTCACGCTGCCATCGCCAGTCACGGGGAGGGTGATGGGGAGGGTACCGCTCTATCCAGGGTGCAGCATCCGCTCTCAGGAGTTCCAGGGAAGGAGAAGGTGCCCAGGATGGAGCATAGTGGGATGCTTGATGCCCAGCAAGGGCTTCCACTGTGGGATGGGGGCAGCCGGAGCCCCTGGATGTGCTGGTGGATGTGCTCCCCAACCCAATGACCCTCTCCCTGGGCACCAGCAAGATGTTGGGGTGCTGCTGCCAGGTCCCAGCATTCCCACTGTCCCCTCACCAATCCCACATGCTTGGCCACAATGAGCATCAGAGCATCCCCAGGCTGTGCCATCAGCAGAGAAGGAACCAGCAACTTGTGCGGCGCCGTCCTCTCCCGCCAGCCATGCACCAGGGTGGCGAGAAATGCGGGCAGGGCTGTGCGGCTCACATGATGGTGCAGGAGGAGAGGGGGTTGCGGATGTGGCAGGTACAGGCGGCCCCGCAGTACTGGCGGAAGGTCTGGTAGCAGCTGCGGTCGGTGTCACTGCTCCACTGGACGGGGTTGGTGGCCAGGGCCTCAGCTGGCAGTCTGTTGAGGATACTGGTGTTGACGGCCAGTGCCGCCAGCCCATAGTCGGTGAAGAGGACGGTCTCCCGCTTGCAGGTGGGGCAGGAGATGAACTTGTACTTGGGGCAGGACTCGTAGAGGATCTGCAGGCACTCCTCGCACACCGAGTGCAGGCAGGAGAGGATGCGGGGCCGTTTGTTGGTGAAGTTGTACATGTGGCCACAGGTGGGGCACTCCAGGGGCTCGCAGGGTGTTGAGGGGTGCAGCACATACTGGTTGACGATCACCTCATCTGACGGTGGCTGTCGGTGGTAGCAGACCTCGGAGCTGCCCTTCCGCTGGTTCTGGTACCCGCGTTCTCGCCGTGGCAGGGGGGGAGTCCGGGGCAGCGGCAGGGGGCCAGGGGTGGTATCCAGGGCGGGGATGTCCCCGCAGGCCTGGTTGACGATGATCTCGGACTCAGAGGGCCAGGCTCGCTTGGCCACAAGTGGTGGCTCACGGCGTGGGGCCGGGGTGTAGCGCGGCTGCGAGGCCTGCAGCTCTGAAAACTTCTCCGGGTGGATGATCTTCATCGCCTCCATTTTGATGATGACCTGTTGCCCTTTCAGACACGACATGAGTATGGTTTTCACATTACTGTCCACTGCTCTGGGGTCTCTGAGGGACGCCTGCATGAGGCTAAAACATGCTGGCAGCCTGCTGAGCTTTCAACCTGGGTCTGGCAGCAGAGCAGGAGCACAGGGAACAGCCGATGGTGTGGAAGAGCATCCTGGGGAAACGGGGCAGTACCAGTGGGTCCTGCACTCCTCTTCTGTGATCGGCCCTGACGGTCCTGGGTGTGAGGCCGGGGAAGGCAGGGCTCACCACAACATCGTGCCCGCTTTGGAAGATGCTCTTGGGCTGGCGATCAAAGCATTGGCTCCAGCAGCTCCTCACTGGGATGTCAACGTGACATTGGCCGTCCCTCAGCCAGGCAGCCCCTTTGCCTTCACTGACACTTTTTATGCTGTATCAGCTGCAGTCCAGAATGGCAAACTGGGGATAGTGGTTGTGGGCACTGCTCAGTGCAGGTGAGTCCAGGGGAGTCCTGCAGGAATCAGGGGTAGTCCTGTCCAGTCCCTGCCTCCACCCAGCCTTTATTCCTGTTTACTCGCTGAGGGGATGGATCCTAGTGGAGCTAAAGAATGTGTTTGCAAATTCCTTTGCTCTGACTTCCCGGCTCTCCCGTCACCGGCAGCTCCCGCGGGGCAGGGGCTCAGGGAGCATCCCGCGCTGGAGGGCAGCTCACCGGGGCCAGGGCCGGGGCTGGGGCTGCCCGGTGCCTTCTCCCCTCTGTCCCCAGCTGGAAATGAAAAATAAGAGGCGGTTGGATCCAAGGTCCTTCAGGGATCTGCTGGCTGCCAGAGCTCCCTCGGGATGCGTGCCTGCCTACATCCCGGCAATTTGGCAGTTCAGTCCTGCAGGTCCTGTCCATCCGCCAGCATGTTTGGGCTGGCGGAAGTGGGAGCTGGCAGGTATTTACCCCCAGGCATCTCCTTGTTGTCCCTGAGATTGGGGTCCTGGGTGCCCCCTGTGCCCTGGGGGGCAGGATGGCACGTCACCTTGAGTCCCAATGATCTGCAGACCCCCTCTTGGTGGGGGGGGCTCCGCTGCTGGCCTGCCTCTGCTCAGGGTTTTCTCTCACGTTTAGCCCCTCCTCTGCTCGCTGGAGCTATTTTTACCTCCATCACTTGCTCCTGATCTGTCCCTGTTATTATCCCTCCCTCCAGCTTCCTCTCCCCCTTCCCAGTCTCCTGCCCTTGTCCCGGGGGGCTGCTGGAGAGGACAGACCACACTGGAGGGCAGGAGATGGGGGGCAGGCAGCCAGCCCGTGGCCATTTTCTGCCTCAGCAGCCCCAGCGACAGCCTGTCTCTCCTCCAAGAAGGGCGAAGGCGCTCTCCTCCATCACGCTGCAAATCCTGTTAGAGGGACGCCTGCTCCCGCCGTGCCCTGCCAGGCCTGATGGAGGGGGCCCGAGGGGGCCATCTGGTTGTGCCAGAAGCCCTTGGGGACTGCCAGAGGCCATGGGGGGGGGCTCAACCCCGGATGTCCAAGAGTGGCAGAGGGCTGGATCCCTGCCTGACCCCAGTGGGGGTGTCCTGAGGGAGCATGCCCTGGTGACACCAGGGTCCTGAAAGCGTAGTGACGCCCGACCCTGGGAGGCCTCACGTCCTGCATCCCACATCAACAGTCCGACATCCGGCACCCAACAAAGCTTAAGCAGTGCATATTCCCCTACCCCATGCACAGCAGCAACCCCAGGGGCTCTCTGCCCACAGCTCTCATGCAGACACTCACCCGCAGCGCACCGACAGGCAGGACAATCCGCACGGGCGGGCAGCCGCCGCGTACGACCCCGTTTCCACGCTGGCGCAGTCACACCCCTTCACGTACAACCTACTGTACCCCACATCCCCAGCACCCCTGGGGCCACGCAGCCCACCCCCCAACGACACGCAGCATCCACCTCCTTATGACCTACCACCGCCATCCCGAGTCCCACGCCGCGCTGCCAAGCTCGCAGCCAAGCAGTGCACACTCTTGTGCACACTCGTGCACACACACGCACACACATAGACACACGAGTCCTCACGCCTGCGTGCCCCCAGGGTGATGTCCCCCACCCCAGGCAACCTGGCGAAAAAGACGGTCTCTGCCACTCGTTACCTGCATAGGACGGGATGTCCCGTGTCCTTAATTCAGCCTCCGTCCCCGGCGAAGGTTTGGAGGCCCGAGCTGCTAAAGGTTATCTGAAAGGCAGAGGGACGCCGGCGCTGCCGCTGCGATGTCCCGGCTCCCGGAGGATGCTGACGGGTCCTCACCGCCTCTCCCGGCCGGGCCGCGGCTCCGGGAGCCGCTTCCCACGGCCCCGCCGCCGGGTTTGGGGGGTGGGGGGG
>VZTY01004213.1:135706-148188 GCA_013400935.1 Turnix velox
TGCGCGCCCCCGCCCGCCCGCTGCCCGCAGTGCCGCCGCAGTGGTGCAGCCGCCTCACATTTCTCTCGCTCAGCAGCACCGGGACCCGCCGGCCCGGATCTCCATCCCCAATATCCCCCCTGGCCCCCCCTCCGCACACCCGCCGCGCTTCCCTCCTCCATTCCCACTCTCCCCACCCCATGTCCCGGCGTCCCGGCGCGGTATTTCGGTGACGGGGGGTATGGTGTGTGTGGGGGGGCTGCAGTGACTCAGCAGCCGCCGCTGGAAGCAGTTCCGCGGTGTAGGGTGGGAGAGGAGGATGCTACTCCGGAGACAGCTTCAGGGAGGGGGGGGACAGAGGGGACCCAGACAACATCCCTCCCTCCCCCACCCCAGCTTTTGGGGCTAAAGAAAGGTCATAACAGCAGTAATAAACCACTTCCCTAATGGCTTTTTCCCACTCCCAAAACAGAGCCGTGCACCCTACCGTGTTCCAAGGGGCCTCTGCCTGACCCTGCCCCACAAGGAGTGGAGCAGAGGGGCTCTCCCCCAACGCCGAGATGAAAACCTGGATGAGCATCTCAGTCCCTACTCAGCTTTCAGGATGGGAGAGCCCTCTAGTCCCTGTGGGGATGTAGTGGGCCCAACTTGGGGTGTCTGTGTGGTGGCCACACCACCACTGGGTACCAGCAGTCCTGTCTGGTCCCTGGAGAGACTTTTAACCATCCTCTCATTGCTGTTTTTATCCCCTTCTCTGGTGCAGGTAGACATGAGCCCACAGACTGGGGACACCCCACACCATGCCCCAGAAGGACAACTCCTGGTCTGTAATTCCCAACTCCTGCCCTTCCCTGGCAGATGTTAGACTCTGGGCTGCCCTCTGCCCCCATCGTGAGTGCCTACAGCATGGTGGGCACACAGGCAGGCAACCAAATTGGGCCACCAGCCCCATGTGGAGCCCCCCCAACTCCACCACCATTCTCAAACCCAGAGTTCACAACCAGCACCCCCAGTGACACTGACTCTGCACACCTGAACCCTAAACTACTACAACCCTCCTTGGGGACTCACCAGGCTCCTTTGGGTACTGCTAGCATTCCCCTGCCCGTGACACCCACTGCCACTTTGGAGCTCTATATACTCCTTAGTTTTTCTTACTTTCTTGCTAATATTTTGTTGCCCTGTCCCTGGAAGTTCCCTGCCCAGCCCCTCCAGCCATGCTGCTGCGAAGACCTGTCCACCATTCATCCCTATGACAAGGGTTTTGTGGGGGCCTGTGACTGCACAGTCACATGCTCATGCCATCACTGTCTCCTGTCCTGTCCATCCATGGACAAACAAAGGAGCTGGAGCTCACACAAGTCATGTCACTCTATCCCCACCATCAGCTCAGGGGGAAGTTCAGCTTCACCAGACCTTACACATTTCATTGATGATCCCATCACCCACACTCCAGGCAGTGTTGCTAATTATGTTCCTCTGATGCCTAGCTTGAAGGAAATGACCAAACCCATCCTATCCAGAGGGATCCCCTTGTCCCTCAGGGGCTCAGCCTTGTCTATTCTCCTGCTGGACCAATCCTGGAGCATGACTTCCCCCTGGGACCTCACTGCTTCATCCACCTGGGAATTCCTGCTCCCCTGTTGACAACGTGAGTGCTTGCATTTTTAATCTTCTTATTTCTCATCAGACAAGGGATTTTGTAACAACTTTGCCTGAAGTCGCCTTAAGTGTAATTCTTTGCCCTACTCACCTGCCAAAACTCCTGAAAGGGTGCTGCTGTCCAGTACCCAGACTGTGCTAAACAGGGATTCCCTTCGTCTTTCCCATACCCTCAGTGTTTTTTTCTTACTTTCTTGCTAATACTTCTGGATGCAGATAGCAAGACCCAATATATTATGCTTCAACTCACTGAGTGAAGGAAATTGCAGGAAGTGAGTGAGCGTGAGCCATTTTCTCATATTAATTCACATGGCATCCCTGTGCTGACCCAGCAACACCGTGTTATTACCCGGCTCTTCCATGAGTTAAGCAACAGTTCTATTTAAAAATAATCACAAATGATATCAGACACCTTTTCTGCTGAATAAGGGTGTGTTTGTGCCAAGATGCAAAGGATCTCCCTGTTGCTCCAATGGTCTCTGCTCCATGTGCTCGGTGAATGTGGCACTGGATCCTCCCCATCCCAGCCCAGCAACACAGCTCAGCCTCTACTCCAGCTATTTGAGTACACAGGAGGAAGTCTGCAGCTCCAGCCAAAGCCTCGCCCTTCTTTTTCTCCTAGATCTTATGTTAGGCTTGATGAAATCCTTGGTTAAATCTTGTAGAAGGGAGGCTTTGTCCCTGATTATCGATCCCAAGGTGTGAGTGGTCATCAAGACTGACGACCTGTCCAAGGTTTGCTTTTGGAGGTGCTTTTGGAGCTTTTCTCTACTGTGCTCCACCAAGATCTCTGCTTTCCACCCCAAAATAAAAATAATTTCATCCTTCAAGGCCCACTCTCCTAATTTCCATCTGTGCCACAGTGGTTGCTCTCTCAAGTGGTGTCCCTTCTACCACTCAGTCCCTGTGGTCAACTCCAACCTTTGCGTTATGTCTGGATACACTCTTGTTCATGAGTTTAACACCTGCTTTTGTCACATATAGATCTCTGAAATATTATCTGTTATAAAAATCTATTTTATCTTCTTTACCCTAAATATGCATGCTTCTGCTGCTTGTGGATATTCTCAGCATGTCTTCTGAGTGGTGGTGATGAGATAAGGCAGACTTTTATTGGTGATACAAACAGTACTGATTTATCTTTCCTTATTCTGAGACCTTTTCACCAGGCTAAACATGCCTTTGGGTTTGAAGGGAACACCTAATCTCAAGTATTGCCAGTGACATTCTGGGTGTCCAGCATCAAGATCTGCTAGGGCAGACATTCAGGAACAGCTTTGCTAGTGGGTTTGCTCCATGATATGTGGACAAACAAAGATTTGCTTTTGTAACCAAGTGGTGGCTGTTCCTTGATGTCCTGTGTACAACCACAGCTTCTTTCTGCAAAACTCATTAGTTCCCAATGTCACAAATGGATCATTTTGGTCCACAGATGCATTGAGAGATGTGACACCACTGGCCAGTCTGTCACAGCCCCGCCGAGCTGAGTGGTGATGCCAGAAGATAATTCAACTCTAAATTTCCTCCCTGTCATCTGCATCAGCCATCATCAGCTTGGTTGTCCAGCTGCACGCTCAGGATTTAATTGCCTTCATGACTTTATAATGCTTGGGGAGAAGCACAAGCCCTAAGAGGAGGTTTTCTACTTTGCCGTGGCTACATGGGTCTTTCTACTGCCCAAAGTAGAAAGGGGAAGATCCAAAGGGGTATAAACATTATTTTTACTATTCATTCGTTTCAATGACTAAAACACTGCATCCATTTCTGGGATCCCATGGTGCGCAGTGGATGCCCACTTTGCTGGTGCTGCACCTATGGCAGGAGGGTGGGGAGGAGGAGGAGGCAGAGAATGCACATGGGATGGGGGGATCAAGGCAGCAGGGCCAAAGAGATTGTCTCTCCTCTTAGACACAGTGACCTTCGTTCTCCTCCCCACCAACTCCCTGCCTGCAGACCTGGGGCTGCTCAGCTGTCGGAAAAGAAGATTCATGGAAAATTCATTGCTCTCCACAGCTGTCTCATGGGATAAGTGAGAGGGGATGAGGATCAACAGCCACAGGGCAGGATGTGAGAAATTCCAAATGTATTTCCCTATAGCTCTGTAAGGAAAAGCTTTTTCACTTTGAGTATAAAATATTTTATCAGAACACAGAGAGATGGAGGGATCTCCAGCCTTAGAGATATTCAGAGCTTCCCTGCATGAGGCCCAGAGCAGCATGCTGCCTGTTTGGAGATGAGGACTGGACTCCACTAGGGGGGTGGGACAACTCACAGTCCCCATGGAGCAAATGGGACCCCCCATCCTATCAGTGCTCCTACTTCATTTGGTGGCTGAATGTGTGCACAGTCCCAGGGACTTCCACAACAGGATGAGATTTCAGATCTTGCTGATGGCCCAGCAGCAGAGCAGTCACATCAGAGACTTCCCCCACCCTGTGATAATGACAGAGGCTGATGGGGATATCTGTAGCTCCCTGGGCAGTGGGTGGCCACAAAGACCCAGAATTGTATTTCAGGGGGAGAGGGTGAAAGACTCACATCCTTTAGAAAACACCATGTGCCCAGGCTAAATAGGAGAGGGATGGTCCAGAAATAGAAATGGCAGCTCTGCAGAAACCTTCTCCCTTCCCATCCAGCCTAGCTGATGCTGGGTTTAACAGAGCCTGAGGGATCTGAGGCTCAGCAGAAATGAGAGCATGCACCAGCACAGGGATTCAGCCACTCTTTCCAGCCCTCCTTTACTGGTGCCAGGCTGGTGGAGCTGGCAATGCTGGGGCTGAGGAGGACACTTTGTAATTGTGGTGACATTCAGTATTTGCTTTGCTGGCTCCCTGGGAAAGCCCAGCACTGCCTGCACTTGTAACCTGACAATGCTACTCGCCAGGATGCAGCAGCAAGACACAAACTGGGTCAGGGAGAAGGAAGCAGAACAGCGGCCATGGGCGCCTTGGAGTTGCTTGTCAGCAGCGTGCTGGGATGAGGTGGTTCTGACATGGGTGAAAAGCTGCCCACGCTCCCGCTGGTTCCTTCCCAGGGCCAAACAAGGTGCTGCCTTGGCTAGTGTATGGCTCCAAAGAGCAACCCAATGCTGAAGGAGCAGTTTAGTTGTGCAGCAGGATTTCAGATTTTTCAGGAAAATATCTCCAAATACAGTGGGTGGGACAGGGGAGAGCATCGAGAGTGCATGGTGTCCTCGGGACTTGACAATGGTAACTAGAGATTTACATCATCATGAGCTGTGATCCTTCCTGCTGGAGCATGTGTGGTTTTGAGAGGGATGGGAAGCTCTGCAGTACACCAAGCACCCAGTCAGTCCTCAGAATGCTCTGGAGCCATTCTGGTCCTATGGATGGGGAAGATACAGGTTTGATTGCAGGATGAGGATAAAGATTGTTTCCAGAAAGAGTATCTGGGAAGCCTCTCACCTTCAAGGGCTCATTTAGGCCCTGACTCTCTGCAGGATCCTGATGTCCACTTGGGGGTTTGAAGGTGGCAAAGATGTAGAGGAGGATCTGCATACACAGGAGCTGCCTGCCTGGCAGCTGCCCACGTGCCAGTTAGGAGCTGCCAGGCTGTGCCAGCCTCATGCTCGCATCCCTTGGCAGCAGGGCAGACACAAATGGGAGCAGACAGGCTGGCTCGAGTGGTAAAGATCAAACCCCAGAAGCCTGGGGCGGCTGTCAGCATGAGACAGGGTGCTTGGAGTCATCCCGGGAGCAGCAGCCCATCACTCACCTTGCTTGATGATGTCCCTCCTGCAGTGTGGTGTCCCTGCATGGCCGCAGTGTAGTGCTGCAGAAACCTGCCCATGCTGCCTCCATGCTGTGTCCACCATGGCACAGCCCAGGGCAACACCATGGGGATGGGACACAGGGATTTGCCTGCCCTGAATCTCAGATCTTGGAGGATGTACAAGCTACTGCCAGTCTACAGGAATAAGTGGCCCTGCTCCTTCTGTTGGGCTTTGTCAGTGAGGATGCTATAGGGATATTCTTGCACCCACCATCTCCCCAGGGGCTGCATTAATGCTCATGACAGCAGAGGGGAAGGTGATCCAGAAACATGACTCTGCTGGGAATCACTGCGGAAAGCCCTCCCTCCATGGGGCCATAAGGCAGCCCCAGCCTGTGTTGGTGGGTGGAAACTTCAGCCACCAGCCCCAGGCTCTTGCTGAGCCAGCGGCTGTGGGAGGATGATGCTGCTGTGGTTGGGAAGATGGTGCTGTGGTGGTTGAGAGGATGGTACTGCGGTGGTGGCACATGGGTTGTGGCTTGCAGGGATGCCATCTACCTGCACCCATACTCCTCGGGGACTGAGGCAGGGGCAGGATGGCCAGCACCCGCTAGGGCAATTTGGAAGAGCAGAGGCAGATACTAGTGGGACAGAGCTGGCACCCTGGGACCCCAGAAGTTCAGGCACAGCTTCCTCCTCCAATGCCAAAGAGGTTTCAGGGAGCTCCAGGATCCACATCAGTTCCAAAACACCTGGCTTTTTCACAACCCGCCCATTTCCCTCCTGGAAAGCAGCAGTCACTACCCTGGTGCCCGCTTTATAGTGGCCCAGAGGTGGATCCTCGAGTGTAGCAAGAGGGATGAGGGCCCGCAGTGCAAATGGGGAGCAAGGAAAGGGCACAGCTAATTGGGATAATTGCTAAAGCAGGCGAGGGGTGAGCAGGGAGGGAGGCAGTGAACAAGGAGCCGTTGTGCACAGGCGGCCCAGGCACGCAGCCCCAGCTCCAGCCGGCCCCGAGAGCCAAACAAACGGGGACTGTTTGAAGCAAGGGAGGACAAGCAGACAGCAGGACAGAAACCAGACCTCCACTGGGAGAGAGCCGGAGCCAAGGGCTTAGCTGGGAGCTGGGTGCTGTGGAGGGTCTGCCTGGACTGCCACAGCAAAGCCCTTGCCGGGAGCAGAATGGTGCCATTCCCGATCCTTCCCTGGGGCAGGGGCCAAAGTAGAGAGTTTGGCAAAGTAATGGGGTTGGTCTCAGTTAGAAGATGGGGTGACAGCCCTTCTGCTGCAGCTATCACTGGGTCTGGAAACTTTCAGTTGCAGAAAAATAGCAGCAAATCAGCCCTCATCCTCAAAAAAACCATCGGCAGGTGTAGACACTGCATGAGATCTCAGTGTGGTCACAGCACAGCGGAAGCTGCAGCATTGGCTGTTTGCAGCCAAAGCAAAAGCGGAGCCTTCAGGGAGGATAGAGGAAGGGGGTGACAGCAGCTCCCCCCACCCCTGCCCAGCTTCTTCCCTCAAAGGGAGGGGAAGTGACATTGGAGGAGGGAAAACTGTGACCCTGCATATGAGCTGCCCCACCAGTTGCTCCCAGCTGGGGCTCTCACAGTTTCTTTTCCAGGTCTCTGCATGTGAGCAAGTGTTTCGCCTTGGAAGCCATCCTGGGCTGTGTGCTGCTGCCTGGATCTGAGCATTACCTGCAGGTCAGAGACAGTTGGACCCAAATCCAGCAGCATTAACCTGCCATGGGTGCAGGGCTGAGGCTGACAATGGGAGAATTGCCTGCCCTTCCTGCAGTCTCTGTGCAAGGACACAAGGCCACCCTGCACTAACCCCATCCCTGGGGTACATCACAGGTGAGGAGATCCTGCTGGTTGCAGAGGGAGACATCTCTGTGCTGGCTGGAGGCTCTGTCTGAACAGGAATTTTGCATGCAGGTGTGACAAAAAGTGGGGGAACTGATTTTGACACTGCAAGATGATGTCAGCCAAAGTCCCCTGGCAGTTCAGCAGCAACACCATGCAGGGACTGGTCCAAAGCCCATCAGGAACAGCCCACCCTCATCCCCAAAGCACTTGACTCCTGGGAGGAGACGGGAAGGACTTGCTCCAGGCCAGGAAATCCTTGCTTTCTCCTCCAGCCAAGCCACAGTGGGCAGCCACAATACATGCTTCCCCCAAACCACTGCCAAGCCCTGGCGTCACCGAGGGGCTGGTCGTGCCGGTGAGCCACAGGGGAGAGGGACAGAGGGTGCGTGTGGGAGGGTGATAAGGAAACAAGCTCCTGTCCTGGTTCCTGTGGTCGGTGCAAGCCTGGGGGGAGGCAGGCAGCAGGCCAGGCACCAGCTGACTCTTGCAATGCTGGCTCCAGCCATGTCAGCCCTGGTGCAGGATTATTTTCCCAACTCGTTATACTCAGGAAGCCAGAGCAGAATGGCTTTGGGTTCTGTGGCTCTGCAGGTGCATGTGGGTGCCATGTGGTGCAGGTACAGAGGAGCCCAAAAGCACTGAGCATTGCACATGTGCCTCTGCATCATCCTCAGTCCTGTCACAGGCACACAGTGACTGGTACAGGCAGAGGGTTAGGGAGTCCAGCACTCACATGTGCCACACATGCACATGTCCCCAGCTGTGCAAAGCACCCACTGCATTTTGCATCGCTCCACAGTGCTTCTGGCATCCCTGTGCCCCACTCCTGACCCTGCAGGGTCGCTGGGAAGCCATATCAGGGGAGTGTAGTACATGTGGGATGGAGCTGGCAATGGGTTCTCTCAGATCATGGGGAGCTGCCCTCCCTTTCTGGGGATATGCTCTTGCTGCATGGTGAGAACCAGAGCCTCAGGAGGTCCTGCAAATCCCCCTGTGCTGCCCCTCTGTGCTGAGATGAATCCCAGGAACCAGTATTGAGGGAAAGATTGAGTCCCCAAGTACCCCTGGTGTGTGCAGCTCATGAGCTGATCCAAATGACATGACACATCCATCTGGGTTAGTTTTGCACAGCCTGAATTTGGGGTTTGTCTTCCTTCTGCTGCTCTGGCCCAACTCATCCCCACACCTGTTTCACAGACTGGCCACCTATGAGCTCTCCTTTGCTTCAGAAGAGTTCCCAGTCCCACCAAAGTTTGTTGAGAAGCCACTGTGTGTGTGCTGGGGGCTCCCACCAAGCTGCTCCTCCAGCCCACTGCAGAGCCTTTCTTCCAGGAAATACTGCTTTGCTTCACCTGTGTTTGTGGAGGGGCTGGAAGGAACATCATCACCCTTGTGTGCACTGTGTGTCCCCAGGAGCGGAAGGGAAATAACCAGGAAACATGATAGATCAGTGAATTTTTGTGTCCTGGTGACTGGGAAAGTCCCTGGGAGGAGCTGAGGAAGCTCTAGTAGACCCAATGACACACGTATTTCTGTTCCCAGGGGAAAGATGTCCTGCAAAGATGTGTTTGTGGCTCTGTGTAAATGAAATGCAATGAATGCCCCTTTGCTGTGTGCGAAGCTCTGGTGAGTTGAAGCATCCCATGAGATCACCCTGGCAATACCTGGCTCCAGCCATCAGGTACCCATGCTGGGAACATAGCTGGAAACATAGCTCGTGCCCTGGGTCCATGGCTCTACCCCTTCACTTTTTGTCCACGGGCAGGCAGTAGGGGCTGCAAGTGAGCCTGAGGGTCAGTTAAAAAAAAAAAAAGAGAAATAAAAAGCTGGCTTTTTCTCCTGTTTCTTCCAAGGTCCTCCTCAAATCACAGAGGTTGTCCTCTGGGCTGCATGGGTCCAGAATGCCTTGCTATGGAAGCATCTTGTCAGGACTTTTCTCTCCATTGCTTCTACCAGCACAGGATATTACTGGGCACTGAGGTTTTTTTGTTGTTCGGTTTTGGGTTTTTTTCCTTTTTTTTTTTTAACCTTGCAAACAATTGCAGGAAATTAGGCTGGTTTTAAGCTAC
Organism: Turnix velox; assembly: GCA_013400935.1. Classification (NCBI taxonomy): domain Eukaryota; kingdom Metazoa; phylum Chordata; class Aves; order Charadriiformes; family Turnicidae; genus Turnix; species Turnix velox. The sequence goes on from VZTY01004213.1 coordinate 145,020, forward strand.
AAATCCACAAATTAGCTCAGCTCATCCATTTACCCATAAAGGGTGCATGGCCCCAGAGTGCCCATCAGCTCCCAGCTCACTGAGTGCCACGTTGTCAGCTCTGAAATAGCAGCTTGGAAGCAGCAGCTTTCCCATCTGAAGCTTCTCCATCATCTATAAAATCTCCAAGGAGCCACCCAAGCCTGTTGGGCATGGCTCTTGGAGCTTGACTTGGAGCTGTATCTTGCCAAGGAATTAAATGTTTAACCTTCAGATTAGAAGACAGGCTCAGGCTGGAGCTGAGCTGCTGCAGACCTGCCCCATCACCTGCACTGGATGGACAAATGCTGAATGATTCTGCTGTGCCCAAACTTCCCTCTGTGGCTCCCAGAAGATGGACTGATTCTGGGGACAAGGAGCAGGGAACATTGTTTTCCATGCTGAAAACAGCAGACTGTGGCTTTCACCTCTTGAATGCTCCTGCTAGGGAATAACACTGAATTTAAAGGACTGATTTGCCTCCATCTGCAGGCACTGCAGGACTCCTGGGGAGTGGGGCTAGTGTCCACGTTTGAGGCTTTTACAGGGTCTCTGCTGCAGGGGCCTTTTGGGACAACAGTTCCCTGAGGTCCCCAGTACCCACGAGGGTGTCCCCATGGTACTCTGATGTGCCACAGCCTCCTCCAAGTTCTCAGCAACTGGCAGAAGAAAGAAAATTCAGTAACTTTTTCCTTGGACTGCCCAGACCTGCCAGAGTCCCTGCTGCCAAGGGAATCACCTGCAATTGGTTGAAAGCAACTAGAGGAGATGAACAAGCTCCAGGAGGACCCACAATCGGAGCCTTGGTGCTCGGGAGTTCATTCACAAAGTGAGAGAAGTCAAAACTCCTCCAAGCTGATGAGCTCTGGGGAGGTGGAGTAGATGCTGCTGTGACCCTGGACTCATCAGGGTACACCATGTGTTCAGGCAGCAGCACAGATGGCAAGTACCTTGGTGGCCATGTCATCCTGGTTTTCCTTTTCCTTGCCAGAGGACCTGGGTTAACCCAGCCCCACCAGCAGTGCTGTGAGGATGCTGCTGCAGCCCCTGCTGCAAGACTGGTTCCAGGTATGTTACCACTGCCCATGGCCAGAAAGAAAGGAGCCACCAAAAACACAATTGGCCCAAGAACAAATTTGCCATAAGGAAATTGAAGCTGGAAAGGAGAACACTGCCAGACCAAGAGAGCAGCAGCAGAAGCTGGAAGGGCTTTCCCAAGATTAGACTGGAACCAACCCAGCAGTTGCAGAGCAGGCACCAGAGCTGGTGAAGAATGAGACTATCCAGAAGGTGCCTGCGAGGTGGGAGCCATTGCAGCAAGACGCTGCAGAGGAACACCAGCCAGGATGGGCCACTTCAGATCAGAGCTACTACCCTCCTGGGAGAAATCATGCAGGATATGTGGGATGTCCCTGTCCTCAAAAATTCAGAGGTGTGACAGAATGAGCTTCGCTTTGGAGCCCCTTTGGGAGAGGGAAGACACTGAAGACACGTTCAGGCTGGTGGCAGGGTCTTGGTGCCCCTTGGAGCTCATTGGTACCTGCCATTCAGCGTTGCAGCTCCTTGAGGACAGACAGAGGCTCTCGGGAATAGGTCAGAGCATAGAAATCTGGGGCAAAAAGCAAAAAGGAGCAAGTCCTGAGGCGCTGGGAGGCAAAGAAACTCGCTGCTGGAGAGTGCCACAGCGACATCCGCCGCTCGAGCGGGGACATGCTGTGAGTGGGACGGCGGGGCTGTGGTTACGGCAGGACAGACAGGAGGATGCTGCCTCTTTCTGTGTGCCGATGTAGCAAAATATAGCATTTTTTCTCTGAGGAGACAGCTCCAGACAGGGAAAACTGAAAGCAGTGAGGCCAAATGAAGGGACAGGGGCTGCTAGTGGCTCTCCTTAGGGGTACCTGTGGGAGCAGAGAGTTCCTGGGGGTGTCTATGCAGGTGTTCTGCAGCTTTTGAAACCCAAGAGCTGGATGCTGTGGTACCGGTTGCACAGAGTGTATCTCTGCTGCACCCTGACTCTCACACCTCGATAGGGAAACTGAGGCACAGAGCTGCACAGGGATCCACTCCTTGTGCTACAGCTCATCAGAGAAGTTCTCGGGAAAAAAAAAAAAGTTCTCGGGATCCTTCTTCCCTCCCTTCTCTCACCATTTGGAGATCACTAAGTCTCTTTGCACGGCAACCACACTTCAGGTGCTTCATGCCTGGCAAGATACAGCATGGGGGAATCGGTCAGGGGAGAGGGGGGCTTGCAGACAGGGTGCTGCCAGCAGTCATTTGTCCACTGGGTGCCCGACCAGCTCAGCACCCACCAGCATCTGTCCACTACAGGGACAGTGCTTTCAGGGCACTGCAGGGTCCTGCCACCTGCTGGAGATTTCCTGATTGTTCCATGGGTACCAAAGCACAGCTCCCAGCCCATGTCCCCAGTCCTAGCTCCAGGCCAGAAGAGCAGGCAGGCAACCAGCAGGATCAGCCCTGTCTGACAAGCCCAAGCTCCTTGCCGACTGGCATGGGAATGTCAGGGCTGGAGAGGTGGGGCACAGCCAGGCAGGGTGTGAGGGACCCCTGGACTGTAGGGACCTGGGAACAAGTAGAGCCTGGCAGGTGGACTGGCAGGAGTTGGCATCTACTGCCCAGTGCCAGAGCCTGTGCCCAGTGGCTGCACCAGTGTTAATGCTGGCGCCCCGTGCCCAGTTCTGATGGTACTGTGTGCCCAGATACCACCGCCCGGTGCCCAGTCCCTTGTGTCCCCTGCCTGCTGCCAGTACCCAGTGCAGCCGCGGGCCGGGCTGGGCAGGGGCCGGGCAATGTGTGCCCGAGCAATCGGTGCCAGTCGGTCTCTGGGTGCCGGACAGCGGGGGCGGTCCTTCGGTGCCGATCGGTCTGTCGGTCGGTCAGTCGGTGCCGGTTGGTCGGTGCAGGTCGGTCGGTCGGTGGGTCGGACCGGGGCGGTGCCGGGCGGGGCGGTCCGTGCAGGAGGAAGCGCAGCCGGCGGCAGAGCAGCCCCGCAACCGGCCCGAGTCGCGCCTTGGTGAGTGCCGGGAGGCACTCGCTGCCCCCACCATATGAGGATCCTGCCCCTGCCTGCTACCCCCCTGCCTGCTACCCCCGGCCTGTTTCCCTCTGCTTCTCCCTGCCCCCGCCCCCCTCC
>VZTY01004213.1:154327-172376 GCA_013400935.1 Turnix velox
AAGGGGACACGGTGGGAGGAGAAAGGCAGGTTAGGCAGGGGGAGGGATGGGTTGGGGGAGAATGATGGCCTTGTGTTTCCATTTCTTGCCTTCATGCTCTGTGGGGTTTGTCTGAGGTCAGATGAATGTTTAGCAGGAAAGCAGGAGTGTTGTGTTTTAGCTTTGTGTTTCAGCTCAAGGTGCTGTGGGTGCCCTTTGTGTGAGTTCAGCCCCGAGGATGTGGTTTAGCCCAGGGATGGGACAGCAGCAGCTCCTTGACTTAAGAACAAAGGCAGGAGAGAAAAGGGTTTTATCTATTGTGGAGATCTTATCTTCGAAGTGAATATTCTGGTGGGTACCAGGCCTTCTTTAAGATGAGTTTGACTCCTCTGCTCCTTTCTGACAGTCCACCTGCCTGTCTCCTGATGATGGCAGCTGTGCTACGGCACAGCCCAGGACTAGCAAGGAGCAGGGCACCCAGTGCAGAGGACTGCCTGGTCCTCTGGACACTGGTTCCCTGCCCACCCAGCTGACACCATCCTGCCCACCTCCTTTTCTCCACCAACCTAGATCATAAGTGGGATCCTGGGGTCCAAACAGCCCCAGTTCCCCATAGAACATTAGGTACATTATTTGATAGAGAGGCCAGTAGAGGTTCAGGGTGGCACCGGGGAAGATCCATCTCCCCTGAATGCAGACAGTGCCATCTGCAGTGGCAGAGTCCTGCTCTTTTAGGCATGGCAGCCCACGGGGCAGGCTGGGATGCTGGGCTGGGATACTGATGCCCCTGAGAACGCACTGCGTGAGTCTGATCCCTGTATCTTCCTCTCATCGGACGTTCTAGCATCCCACACCGGGCTGTGGGTCTGATGGCTTCTCTTACCCTCCCCAGCATGTCCCAAGCTGGTGGCAGCCCCCAGGCAGAGGACGCGGGGCTGTGTGTGGGGGCACACTCACGCACTCCGAGCCGGGGTAGCCAGCGGGTTGAGTGCATCATCTGCTTCTCCTCCTATGACCTGTGTGGGCGGCTGCCGCGCCAGCTCTACTGTGGCCACACCTTCTGCCAAGCCTGCCTCAAGCGCCTCGATGCTGTCGCCAACGAGCAGCGCTGGATCCCCTGCCCACAGTGCCGCCAAAATACCCCCACGCCACGTGGTGGTGTTACCATGCTGGACCTGGACCTGGCCACCTTCCTTGCTGTCAAGGCTGACAAGGAGCATCTCCGGGTAGCTGGCAGGTCCCAGCCTGACTCGGCCACCAAGGGCTCGTGCAAAGAGAAGGCAGTCACCCAGCAGCCAGCAGGGCTGTGCCAAGACATGGTGCCTCCGTCACCATTCCCTCAAGGCAGCTGCTGCCAGCCATGCCTGTGCTGTGGGGTGACAGCGGTCTTTGAGAGCTGACCACCAGGAGTGGGCTGCTGCCAGTGTCTGGGCAGCTGAGCCCCTGTGATGTAGTCTGGGACTGTTTCTGGGTGCCTTATGCCATGCCTTAGACCCACATGTGGAGAGCAGTCATGAAGTTGTGCTGGTAGCCTGGGGAGGGCTTCAGGGCTTGCTGTCATCTTGCTGGATCTTGGGGTACAACAGGGGGAGGAAGAAGATGCCACCACCTGCTCATCCTGCCCCTTCAACAACTCAAATGTGGTCCAGCAATTGTGGATGTCCCCAGGGCTTGCTCACTCCCAGCATGCATGTGGCTCTGCAGCAGGTACGTCTCCACCAAGCATCCCCCAGGCAGGTGGCATGGGTACAGTGCAGGGACACAGTGATGCTCTGGGAAGCACATCCAGCACCCTGAAAACCTCATGCCTATTAAACAACACTGTGTTGGACTGCATGTCTTGGTAAACTTTGTGTGTGAGCCTCAGATCAGCCTGGGACCAACCCTACCAGTGATGGGGGTAGGATGGAGAGAGGTGGTCTTTTCTTTTACATGTTCCCTGGATGGTTCCATTGGAAATTTGGGCACTAGGGTAGCTGGAATGTTGAAATTGAGCATAACAGAGTTGTTGGGAGGCCACGACATGTTGCACAAGCTCCTTGGATTTTTCTGTTCCCTGCCTACTTTGCTCCAGTGCAGGAGAGCTGAGCTCACCAGAGTCCTTCCTGGCCTTGTGCTCTGTGGTTTGTGCCTGGTTTGGTTTTTGCTCTGCTCACCCACCCACAGCCTGCACTTGAGCCTCTCTGCTGCTTTTCCAGGTCTTATTCCAGCATGGCTTCCCCTGCCTGACCCCAAAGAGGGGGTGAAAGGATAAGAGCCCAAACAGCCAGGNTAGGATGGAGAGAGGTGGTCTTTTCTTTTACATGTCCCCTGGATGGTTCCATGGGAAATTTGGGCACTAGGGTATCTGGAATGTTGAAATTGAGCATAACAGAGTTGTTGGGAGGCCACGACATGTTGCACAAGCTCCTTGGATTTTTCTGTTCCCTGCCTACTTTGCTCCAGTGCAGGAGAGCTGAGCTCACCAGAGTCCTTCCTGGCCTTGTGCTCTGTGGTTTGTGCCTGGTTTGGTTTTTGCTCTGCTCACCCACCCACAGCCTGCACTTGAGCCTCTCTGCTGCTTTTCCAGGTCTTATTCCAGCATGGCTTCCCCTGCCTGACCCCAAAGAGGGGGTGAAAGGATAAGAGACCAAACAGCCAGGTGTGGGATTAACATGGCCTGAATGGGGTGCATCAGGGTGATACCAATGCAGTTCTTAGCTGCACCTTGAAGCTGCCTGGGCAGCTCTTGTGGTCCTTCCTCAAAGTTCATTTTCTGCATCCATTTTCCATGTGGTTTATGTGTTCAATAGTGGGATATCGCAAGAGCTCCAGTGGCTGCCCATCAGGGCTCAGCAAAGAACCCTTGAACCTGCCTGGGTGATTTCGTGTCCCCTGAGCCATCCTGGTGCTTGGCTGTCCTCTGCACTAGGTGCCAGGGCTGCAGCCTGGTGAGATCAGCACTAACCTCATGCACAGCACCCATATTGCACACAGCGGCTGTGCATAGTTCTGCCACTTGGTGTCACCGGCTGGAAGAAAGTCAGGACTTAGAGATGGGCCCAGCAGAGTTCAACCAGGGGAGCTCCAGCCATTGGAACCAGGAGCACCAGGGATGTCACAGAGCAGAGATGCCCAGATGGGACAGCAGAAGCATGGTGTGGTTCAGAGACTCCATGGACTGTGCATCTGCCCACTTTGCATTTTTAATTACATGGAAAAATGGAATAAATTAAAGCTTTCAAGGAGATAAAAGTTAACCCAGGATTTTAAAGGACTTGTCTCTCTCTCTTTGTTTCTCCCCAAACACTCCTCAGTGGGTGGTGGGAAGAGTGGGAATGAAATCTACCCTGGGCACTGCTCCATACAATGATACCAGCAGGATTCTGTGGTCAGCCCAGCACTTTGTGTCCCAGCATTCCAACAGTGGAGAGATGATGAAGACCCAAGGCTCCTCATCCTTAGCCTCAGGTCCTTGCCTCTGTCTGCTCCATCACATCCCCCCAGCACTAGAACTAAGCTGTGAATCTTGGAGCTGCATCTCCTGGACCTGGCCCTAGGCTCAAGCTGTGCTGTTCCCTGTGGACCCCCAAAGCCATAGCAGGGAGCGAAGTGCTGCCTAAGCTTAGAGCAGGGATCTGAGCTCTTCCTGAATGGTGCTGGGTCCCCCTGTTCCAGAGAAGGGGGCAGTGCTAGGTACCATCCTCTGCTGGTCGCTGGCAGAGTGGGTGAAGGGGCAGTGGTGGCACTGCTAGGGGACAGAATCCCAAAGGGTCACTAGCTTGCAAATGCAGTAGGGGGTGGCCAAATGTGGGCGGAACAGGCAGGGGCCAGACATGATTGACACTAGTCCTGCATTTGGCCACTATCCTTCGTAGGTGGGACACTGGGGACATCTCTCCTGCCATATACCATGGGGGTGACTGAGGAGGGGCTGTCAGAGATGCTGAAGAGGCATTGCAGCTTCCTGAGCTCTCTAAGCATACAATCTGTAAATTTCTATGCTTTTTAGCAGATTTGTGTTTGGTTGTTTTTTTTTGTTTTTTTTTTTAAATTATGGTTGCACTTCCCACCTGATACTGCATAGCCACAGTCAGTGGGTGATGCAAGCTCTGTGCACCCAGCTTTTAGGGACAGGGCTCCCTAAAAATCTGGGTTCACATGTAGTCCCCAGTTGGTGCCATGATGAGCTGGTGTCACAGCTTCATATGGCTGTGGGTTTGTGCCCTGCTCCAGGGCTGGGCTGGGCTGGTGGATTCCTCTGAATTATTTCCAGATGGGGATTAATGCAGTAAAGCGAGTTTGCTGCAGGAGAGATAAACAAACCAAAGCTCCTCTGGATACTATTAATAAAACCCCCCCGCCTGCTGCTTCCGCCTCAGATTTGGGAACATCCTGGGCCTGGCCTGGGGTTTAGCCACACACTGCTCTTCAGCCATTTCAGACCTTTGGCTGTGGGGCAGATGTGCTGGAGTTCCTGCTGGACTATGACTGTGGAGTCCCAATTGAGAGAGGAGCTGAGAGGGCATGAGTGGAGGATAGTGTCCCTGCTCTGTGTCACCACTCTGTCTGAGGATAGGATGATGTGCTGCTAGCCATGTCACCTTGTGTCTGCTGAGCAATGTGAGGTGACATGTCTTCTGCTGGGGGGTTCATGCAGGTTTGAAATCAGATCAGGTGTAAACAGGGTGGAGGCAGACTTTGAGCTCTCTTGTACTGGTGTTCCTGCTATTCTGGGGTCAGGGTGAACAAGTTTCAAGTGGTTGCAGCCCAGCAGGATCTCCTTTCCTACACGTTATCCACGGGGACTGCTGGGTACTCCCCTGTGCAGTACAGCTGGGGAGGAGGGTAGCCCATGGGACTTGCATCCCCACCCTCCTCATTTTGGCAATGGCTTGTGGTCTCTTGCCAGGGACAAACAGAGCGTGGTCAAGGGCTCGGTTCAGCCAAGTAGCTCATGGCTTTCAGCAGAGCTCCATGCTGAGGTATGGTTGACCAGCACAGAAGATGGGGTTAGACCTGCTGATGATGTGATCTAAGCTTTTTTTTTTTCTCTCCAGCCACCTATGGGTGTCCTGGGTCCATACACCCTTCTGTATGTGGCTGATGGGGCAGCACACTGGTGAGGAATGTCCCGTGGGGAGGATGGAATCCAAGATACATGGGTAGTTTTGTTTTCTTCCATCTCTCCAGCATGCAGTGCACACAAGCAGTTAATCCTGAGGCCGCGAAGAGCTGGCTTCGTACCTGGCTGGAGCAGTGCCTGGCAGAGGGAGGAGCGAGGGCATGGCTCCACACCTTGCCAGGGCACGAAATGTTGCAAAAATATTTGCTGAAAAAAGTGCAGCTCCACCCCGAGGAAAAGCCAGGGCTGGGAACTCAGCTCCGGGTTTGCAGACGGAGCGTGGCGGTGAAGGGCGCAGGGGGCAACACGTACGGCTGCAGGGAGCCGGGCGCGGCCACCCGCTCCCCGGGGTGCCAGGCAGGGACAGGTAACTGGTCGAAGTGACAGGCACTAGGAACCCTGCCTGTAGGAAAAAATTGTCACCGGTGGTCAGGGAGCCCTCGGCACCAGGGTGGGCAGCCATGGGGTGCTGGAGAAGCCCCAGGGCTGCGCTGGTCCTGCTTCTCCTGCGCCCGCTGCCCTTGCTGACTTGTCCCGCCGCCTGCCGCTGCTCCCCCTCAGGCGATGTGGACTGCAGCGCACATGCCCTCCGTGAGGTGCCGCAGAGCCTGGCCACCAACACCAGTGCCCTGTGGCTTGGCTACAACTTCATCACGGCTCTGGGTCCGCGCTCCTTCCCTCCCCTGCCGGGACTGCTGCTGCTCAGCCTGACCCACAACCGCCTGGCCATGATCCACCACCAGGCGCTGCTGGGGCTCGGGGCACTGCGGGAGCTGGACCTCAGCAACAACTACTTAAGCGTCCTGAGCCCTGAAACCTTCCTACCCCTTGCCAGCCTGACAACACTCAACCTGGGCAGCAACAGGCTAAAGGAGCTGGAGCCCAGGGTGCTGCAGTCCTTGCCCCAGCTCCAAGCCCTGCTCCTGCAGGACAACCCCTGGGAATGCAGCTGTGACATCCTGCCCCTCTGGCGCTGGCTCAGCCACAACAGGGAAAAAGTGCAAGGTGAGTGCCTGGAGAAACATGTCCCCATGCCCCCCACCGGCTTCACGATGGCTGGTCACTTCAGAGGGGTTGAGCAGCTCCCAGCACCCTGGCTGACAGCCGGCTATGGGTTCATGTTGGTTGATGCCTGTGGAGTACAGTGAGGACCCACCCACACGGCAAGTTCTGTATCCGCTTGGATGGATGCTTCTCTGGGTCTGGTACTTTGATCCTTGGTCATCAGCAGGGATTGCCTGGAGAGCAGGGATGTCCCCAGCAGTGCCACTAGTTCTGTCATAGTGTGAGAGAGACTGAGAGGACCCTGTGTGTCAAGGTGGGCATCACCACTGACCTGGCCAGGACTCAGTGCCTTCACCCTCTTCCCCAGTGCCTTCACAAATGTGGGTCTAATGGATTTCTTCCCCGGTTGACCTTGGTGAAAGAGCTTTGCCATCCACTGCTATCTGTTCCTGCTTGCTTTCACCTTGGGGTGTGACTGTCGCTCATGCTGGCTGGGACCTTCTGCATCATCTCCAGGCTAGCTGCTCACTGCTCCTCTGGAAACCAGACTATTCTGATGCCCTATTTACCATCCTGCCACAAACCCATTTTCTGGTGTCCTTTCCAGCACTGTGCCTGCCTCCTCATCACATCCCATCCCACTCCCCAGGGCGTAGGATACAGGTCAGCCCTGAATCCACACTACTGCCTTTTTTTGTACCCTGCTCTGGGCTATCTTGCTCCACCCAGCCCTTGACCTGCGGCACTGGTCCCATCTGTTCTGTACAGACCTGCTGTCCCCTCCATCTTAGACACCTGCCCTGTTCCAGCTGTTCAGTGTGGACATCAGCACTACTTTTCTCTTCCAGAGAAGAATTTGCTCCTGTGCAGAGTTCCAGAACAGCTTAACAAGTATCCGATCATGGCCTTTGGAGATGAGTCCTTCAGGCAATGCCAAGAAACCACACTGTCTGCCTGGAACTACATTGTATTCTTGACCATTGGACCATTTTCCTTCATGGCTAGCATCTTCTTCTGCACCTTCATGGGATTCATCACAGTTTTTTACCACAATCTGCGCAGGGATCCCTACTTTTGGAGGATACCTCCCATCTGCAGGGGCCACTGAGGAAGGTGACCAGGCAGGCTATCATCCATGGCCTTTTCTAGGAGTCCACATCCCAATATTGTAGACATTTCCCCGTGGACAATGAGAGAATTCTGTAAACTTCTTCTTTTCCTTCTCCCATAGCTCCCCAGGATGATGCCAAGCTCCCTCTGTCTTGTTGCTGGGGAGAGCAGCTCCCAGCTGAGCCCCACTGCAGGGCATGATCTGACCCCAGATGCTACTCATATTTTGCAAGGTTGCCCTAGGCCATCTTTGGAGTTGCACACCCCCTTCCCAGGGAGGGCAAGGTGATCCTTTTCCTCTAGCTCATCCTGCTCCTTCTGCTGCTCAGGGGCCACAATGTTCCTTTCAGGAGGCACCATGTGCCTCCCTGTGCCTTTTGATGTGCCTTAGGAACCCCTGTGTGCATCTCTGGACACATGATATTCCTCTGGGTGTCTTTCAGTGCGCACTAGGAGCCTCCTTTTGGTGCAGCTCAGGAACCTTCCCATGCCTTTAAGTGCATAGCACCCCCCATTTGCTGTTCATTAGTCTCAGCATGCCTTTCTGTGTCCTAAAGATCCCTTGGCTTGGGTTTTCAGCCATTCAAATGCCATTTCTTTGTCTTTTAGTTTGGTGTGCATTTTAGTGTACCTCAGATCTCGTGTGCATTTTGGGGCGCCTGAAGGTGTTTTTGGGTGCTCTTTGAGTGCCTTTGGGGTACTCCAGAGCCTCCATGAGACTTTCAGAAAGTCTCAGACCCCTTTGTGTGCTGCTCACAGACAGGGCAGATTGCAAAATGGTGCTTTTGATAGTTGCTTGTTTTTACTCTTGAGCCAGGGATGCTGATGCTGAGAAGGCTTATTCGATGCCCTAGATCTAGGATGAGGCTGAGTTTTAGGGTGAGGGCTGGAGAGACATAGTCTTTTGCTTACATTGATATGGTTTGGCAAAGAAGCTGCCAAAGGAGAGGTGACACTGCACAGTGGTTCATTCTCCAGTAGCTTCTCCTCTAGGCCAGAGCTCATTCAAGGCCAAGGTCTATGATTAGCTCAGTGATGGGACTGGGGATAATAAAGCTCCTGTGGGTTTACAGCCCAAAGCCTGTGGCCCTTGATGCTCCCTCACTTCCCATTGGCCACAACAAAGGTCTGGATCTGCTCCTGCATCTCCTTCTCCTGCCACATTCTTTGCAAAAATGTTTTTTCCCATGCATTTAATGGAATTGCTTAGTGAATGTAGTGGGAGATGGCCTGTAAGGAGCTGGGTGTGCTCTAGAGGAAGCTCTCCCGTGAGATTCTCTCCAGATGGAACAGCAGCTGTTTCTGGCATGAGTTCTTACCCATGTGTAGAAACGTAAGTTCTACAGTCAATAAGAGCCTCAAGGTGATTGTGGCCACTGTGTCCATCAGATGTTTGTTCAGTCTCCTGTTCTCTAAGTGCTGTGTGACAAGCCAGGAATGTGGTGAAGGGTCAATGCAAGGGTTTGGCAAGGGTTAAATTAATTGTAGAATCATAGAGCTGTTTGGTTTGGACTGAATCTTAAAGACATCTGATTCCAACACCCCTGAGCAGAACTAGCTCGGGTTGCTCCAAGCCTTGTCCAACCTGGCCTTGAACCCCTCCAGAGATGTGGCAGCCATCATGTAGAAAATAAACCAAATAGCATCTCAACTGTGGCTTACTCCTGGTTTTATTTCCAAATAGACCCGGTGTGCTGTCACACTGCTCCATTCCTACCTGGCTCCCCACGGGCTGTGGGGTGGGTTGGTGCTGCAGCAGCTCCTCCAGTGCTACCAGCCAGGCAGCTGCAGGACCCCTGCCAGGGTCATGACCTGCACAGTGCCCTTCCCAGGGGCAATCCCAGCTCTCTAGTGACAGCACTTGGTCCTTCCTAAGAAGACCTGAGGTTCCCATTTGGAGCTGGGACTCTGCTTGTCACTCTACAGGGGCACCTGAACTCCACTCCTGCTCTCTGATCACCTCTTGGGGGTAGGCTGGTGGTCTCAGCACACAGGGGGCACACTGTGATCCAGTTAGAGTGCTCCAGTTCAGCTGAGGGGAGCTGAATTCTGTGTATCCCTCAGGGCACCTCTCTACAGGTGGGCTGATATGCAGAGACATCCTCAGGTGCTTTCATCCTTGTAGTTGGTGCTCTGTGGCAGAGCCCTAGGCTGGCTCTACAGAAGTTTTAGGGGCTGGTTTTCCCAAGGATGTAGGTGGATGCAAGAGGTGGTGCTGGCCTTTGTGTGGTTTCAAGCCATCCCCAGTTCCCTGCTGCCAGACCTGTTGCCCAGGCTGTCCTATCATCCTAGGATGGTGATGCCCCTTCCCTCCCAGGCTTCCATGCAGCTCCAGGCATTTCTGCCTGTTGGCATCTCTGTCCCTCCCCTTTTTCTCTACCTTTTATGGTCTGCAAAAGCCCTTCGGCAGTGCTGGGTGAGGCTCTGATTCAGCACGAGGCTCCCTGCCAACCTCCGCAGAAGGCAGAGACGGAAAGAGGCCCATGACACTGGAATAAACCACTTCATGATCCAGTCTAGACTTTACTGAACTCTTGCAAAAACTTGGTATTAATGTTACATTGACGTATAAAGTAGGATGAGTCTGATTTCTCAGCTGGAGTGAGATGAACTTGATGGAGCCACCACAGTTAGTGGGACGATTCTCACAGACCTAGCTGCCATCTGAAAGTCCTGCCAGCAAAAGCTGCTGCCCTGATGCCCCATCTGCTCATCTGGGGCAAGGAGAAGGTGGTTCATGCTGCAAAGGCTCACGACCATGCTGGCAGAGGTGGAATGTGATGCTGCCCATGCATGTGCTGTAGCTGCCTGGCTGGTGCCAGATGGTGCCCCAACACTGGTGTCTCCGCACCCACTCATAGTGCCCACAGGGAGTGTGGTAAGGGATGCTGACACGTGGGCATGTATATTGGAGGGGAGGAAGGTAGGAAAGGATTTGAATCTGCCCATCTTGTTTGGTGCCATTCTTCTGAGCTGGGATCCTGTTTGCCATGTATCCAGGTTCAGGCAGATGCAGACATCTGATCTGGCATTTCAAGACTGCTGCTGGAGCTGCTGGCAAGCTTGTACCACAGGAGAATGAGGTGGAGATTGTGCCCCAACACTGCTGGCAGGCCACTTCAGACACCGCAGCACAGAGTAAGCCATCACTGGCCAGCAGCATCTCTCCTTGCATTGCTGGTACTGAGGCAGTGTGGAGCTTGGCTCAAAGTCAATGCAACCATCTGGAGCCATTCCCTGCAGAGATGTTCCTGGCCAGGACAGCCACAGTGGGAGAGCTACATGCTGACCACGGCCAGGCCTTTAGGTTGTCTTCTGAGCAGGAGATGTGAGGAGCCAGGATCTTGGCTGACAGCACATTATGAGCTTCAGAGTACCAGGTTTATCAGAGGAGTGTGTGCTACCAGGCTGGAAGCACTCCTCATGCAAACAGAACATCTATAGGAGCTGAGTTGTTGCCACAGGCTTTGAGCACAGGCTGGTGGGAGGAGGAACAGGAGGTTCATCCCTAGCGAGGAACAGAGTGCGTGTCCACCAGTGGCACTCAGCACAACAGGAACTCACGCCTGACCTGCCTGTCTTCACTGGCTGCTCTGGCCACTGGGGACCACGGACATGTCTCATTAGCACTCCAGGGTGATGAGAAACATGGAGCATGTCTGAGGGCTCCATGTGTGCTGAGAAGACCAAAGCCTGCAAAGTGAAGCACACGTTTGTTTTCTGGCACTAGCTCTTCCCTGCTACCATGGGAGAGCAGGCACCATGTGCCTTTCAAAGTCCTTTCCCCTTGCATGTATCCAGTCAGTGGCAATACTGATTGTCAGCATCACTGGTTGGAAACAATTTTATCTCTGTACAGTGAAGTCCAAACCAAGTCCTGGTTCTGCCGTGTATTCTGGGGCACAACCATGGCAGCAGGCCTAGGAAGGGAGGGAGATATACAATGAAGTCACTGTGTATGGATGAAGGATGCTTTCCTCCCATCTCACCCAGAAGAACCCATCAGTGTCCCCGGAAAGGCAGTCCTGGCTGTGCCTTCCTACTGTGTCAGGCAAGGACTGATGGCCCTCGGGGAGAAGGTCACACCACAGTGCTGACTGAGGGGTCGGAGAGGTTGAGCTGGCCAGTGATGTCAGTGGGATGATATTGCTGCAACACACAAATAGACAGACAAGGAGAAAGAAGTGTTAGGCAGCTCTGGCACTCACTCCCGCCTCCTTTTACACCCCATGTGCCCCTACAGGATCTCTCAGGGGTGATGCAGCAGCCCAAACCCTGCTGCTGGCTGAGTTCCCCTTCCCAGTGCAATCCAAGCTTGTGGAGAGGTCATGGGGAACACTCTCCAAGCACTCTGTGGTGGGGCAGGGAGGATGCCCAGGAGCGCAGTGCCGCTTCTGCGAAGCGTGGTGGCCACATCGCCTGCTGAGCAGCCCCTCTCTGCTCTGGGGGAGCCACCAGGCAAAGCCTGTGACTCATCAGCCCAGCCCACGGTTCAACCTGTGTTTGGAGGGTCTGGCTGGGTTTCAGCATCTCTCTGGTGCCAAATCAAGCTGTGCTTTGAGGCCAGGGCATTTTGCCTCCTTGCTTGACTATCCTTTAATGCAGGTGAGGTGTGTAGTGTGGTGGACGTGCAATAAACTGTGACATCAATGGCTAATGTGAAACTACAGCTTGTGCTGGAGATGTGGCCTAGATTTGGGGTTCTGCACTCCTTGCAGATGGGGCACTTGTCATAGGCTCCCTGGAACAGACCTCCCCCGCCACAGTCCCACCAGCAAGCCAACTGGGAGAGTAGAAATTCCCTTCAATGTGCAACAGAACAAAAAATCCTTCCTCTCCAGGCAGGGTTATACAAGTGGGCAATTACTGTCTCCCTTCCTCCTTCCACACTCCCTTCCTCTCACAGTTCTACTCTTCTAACTCCAAACCCCCACCTGGAAACCCTGACTGCAGTGGGTGGCATGGAGCATCTTGTGCTGTTTTCTGTGGACCTAAGTTGGTGCTGGGACAAGAGAAGGTCTTGGTGGGTCTCATGCTGCCATTCAGACCCTCTCCCAGTGACATTTACCTGGTCTTTGCACCATGCTACCCAGAAGATCTGCAGTACTGCAGGGCGCCTGTGGGGGCTCCTCGACGGGATTTTTCCCGTCTTGTGTTGGTCGGTGGTGTCTGTGGCCCCTGTGGTGCTGCTGGTGGCTCTGGCACTGTGGCTACCCTGTGTGGCCTTACACCCTGCCTCCGGCCACGGAGAGGTCTGGTTCCTCCGAGCATTGCATGGAGTCCCTGGGGCTGCCCTGTTCTGCCCAGTTTTGTGCTTCAACAGGACCCCTCAAAGGGGAGCTGCTGGGGCAGGGGTGAGAGCCAGAATGCTCCCATTGTTCTGGGATACTTTTAGAAACATGTTGACACCCAGGGACCATCTCAAGGGATCACTCATCCATTTAGGGCACTAGCTAGTATTGAAACAAGAAATTCCTGACAAATTCCTTGCTGTGGTCTCACTTTGCTTAAGTGGTAACTTCTTGGCTGTCACCCATTTGCACAGAGAACAGCCAAGGGGATCCCAAAGTCACTCTGCTGCCCTAAGGGGAGCTTTTTGTGGCTATTCATCTGCCCAAACAAAAAGCACCCCTCTCCCTAAATGGGTGCAGCTACCCCTTCCTTGTAAAAGCAATTAGGATTCCAGCTAAAAGCAATCTTTCCTTTCCATAGCAAAATGGCTGGGAGGCGTGATCTCGCGGGATGGAGTTTGCTTCCCACCAGGGAGGAGAAGCGACCAGGAAAGGGGAGAGGCTGGTGACTCACTGGTGGAGCAGGAGGAGGAACTCGAGATACAAAAAGGGATGGGGAAAAGAAAGGTCCTTTGTTAAATATGTTGCCTGACGCAAAGCAGGGAGGTGGAAGCGGTGCTTGCATGTGTGTCTGCGTGTGCATTTGCCTGGGTGCTCATGTGGCTGCTATGGTGGAAAGCTGAAGGTCTAGCAGGGCAGGCTGCGGCCTTCTGGCCTCTCTGCACAGCTCTGGGGGTGGGAAATGCCAAAATAACCAAGCAAAGTGGGCAATCTGGCCAGAAAAGATTAAAATACAAGAGCAATGGCTTTTGATTTGAAAGCATATCTCCTCCAATCACAGAGTTATCACAGGGTAACATTCTCATTTACTTTTTTTTTGTGTAGAGTTCATGCATGCAATTTTTAATAGTAAAAATAAAAACAAAAAAAGGAAAAGGAAAAAAAAAGCAAGAAAATTGTCATATCAAAATTATGTTAAGGTAGAACTAATGCTAGAAGCACATATCAATAATTTAGGATAAATCATGTTACAGGGATGGTGCAATTATCCCCAAAACAAACATTATAAAGCCAAAAAATTAATCAATATAAACCGTAGAAGAGACTTAAACATGTTAAGGTATGGAAGTGAAGTGAAGGCACCAAAAACTTTAAATGACAATCAGGAAGAAAATATAGACAAGAACTTAATATGTCTTTAAAAATGACTTCAGCCTAATCTGTGCTCATATGGTAGTCCCTGGCTGGTGGAAGATTTTCTGGAAGAATTTAGGGATTTGAGTAGGTTTTTGTTCTTCAATTAAAAATTAGTATTCCAGCTAAAATGCAATCTTGCTGTAGAAAACATCAACTTTTCCTTTAAAAAAAATAATTAATCATCTTTGACCTACTTTGGGTTCTTTGGGGCCAAAAAAACTAGGTTCTATTTTCAGCCAAGGAGCGTTTGGCTTTGTCATGGCTGATCCTTCACTGAAAAGGTGACCTTTTCCATGAACCCCTTCAGTTCTCCATCGGCTCTGGCACCATCCCCATGGCTGCAGGGCGAGCATCGCCTCACAGCACCAGGCCCTCACTTGACAGTGATGTGGAACATATGTCATGCTGTGCCTGAAGGGGGGATGCCCGTGGGCTAGCGGTGTGACTCTGCGAGGGCTGATGACGGCTGCGATGGCAGGGAGGGGGATGCTAAGGGACCTGTGCGCCTCATTACGTGTCTGTACGAAATGTGCCGGCTCGGAAGGTGTCTGTGTGGTTTATGCATCTCACATGGCTTCTGTGGGGTTGCAGTATCGTGGGTGGCTGCGATGGATGGCAGTACGTCAGCTCTGCGAGTGCTATTCGAGTTGCAGGAGCTGCCTATGGGGAACACATGCATCTCCTCCTGGGGCGGTGGGGATGATGTGCCGCGGAGAGGCTGTGCAGCTCGGGTGATGGTGGGCGCTAGGACGTTCAGAGTGGGGTGGTAGCTTCCCAGGGCTGTCTTGGCTCCATGGTGCCAGCCTGTCTCTCTGGCACTCCTGAGGGACCATTCTGCAGGGCTGCAGAGCAGAATCCATTTTTAAAACTCCCGACAACGAAAAGGAAAGAAGCAAGGCCACCAGGTCTGCGTCTTTCACTCGCTAGCCAGGAGAGCCCGTGGGGCTGGGGTCAACCTGGCCTTCCAGCCCCATGTGCTCTCGAGCCTTGCCCATCTGAGACCTGGTGTGGGCCCGCGGTTCTGCCGAGTGCCATGAAACAGAACACCTCACTGCTTTCTCAGTCTTTACAAGGACCCCAGGCAACGTGTCCCAGCATGCTATGTACTTGTGGGGCCTTCCACGGCAGGAGGACATTGGGGTCTCTGACCCAGGGCTGCTGCAGGAAAGTGAAGGGCACCAAATGGCAGGCTGTGACATGAGCTGATGACAGCACCCTCCTGCTGGCTGCTTATCCTGTGAAGCAGCCACCGTGTCTGCCCAACATCACAGCATAGTTCTCCTCCAATAATTGCATCTTGGCCTTGCTAACCTCCATCTTGACTCCACTGCCTTGAATGTTGTCTCTGCTAACCTCTCCTTGACCCGACTAGCCTGATTTCCTGGGGAATGTATCCTGGGACCCCAGCCACATTGC
This sequence comes from Turnix velox, assembly GCA_013400935.1. NCBI lineage: Eukaryota > Metazoa > Chordata > Aves > Charadriiformes > Turnicidae > Turnix > Turnix velox. The sequence continues at coordinate 169,430 of VZTY01004213.1, forward strand.
CCCCATGGCAGGCAGAAGACTGTAACAAGCTGCCAGGTGATGAAGCATTATTCCCCATAGATGCCTTGTGGATGCAGCTGCCCCCCCAAGGTGAGAGGCAATATTCTGGATAAGTGAGGCCACCTTCCTTCATGACTTATCCATAAACTATGTTCCCAGAAGAGTATGGTCAGGGCACAAAACAGCAGGAGGTCTCTTAGGAGCCTCATGCGCCACTGGTCCCCACAAAGAAAAAGAAGGGAAGAGCACAGCTCCACCATTCTAGAGAGGGAATCTGGTCAGCTCAGAGCAGAGGGCATTATGGAGCAGCGTGGGGTAAGGTAGATGCCCCACTGTGAAGCAGGATCACACCTAGGATGCTTCCCAAGGAGAGATGTGGCAGGGAGTTATCAGGGATGCCACAAGTCAGCTGCTGTTCTTGGGTTCTCCCCCTTTCCTGTGCCCATCATGGGCACTGGTCCCCCAAGTGCCCACTTCACCGTGATGCTCCTGCTCTCCCAGGACAGCATCACCTTGTTTTCTAAACATGGAGTGCTCAGACACAACAAAACATGGCATCTACCCAGTATATGCTGAGGGCCCTCCCACCAGATCTTTCTGCAGTTTTTTCTCCCTTTCTTCTATGCATCTCACAGGTTCCTCCTCCTCCTCAGTCTTCCCATCTTCTTCACTTTCCACCCCCATTCCATCTCTGTCTCCTCTCCCTTAGTTGGGGCTCAGGTCATGAAGATGCAACCTGCAGCCTCCCTGCAGAGCTTCTTAGGATGTGCACCAGTGGGAATGGGGGACTCAAGACATTGGAGCATCATCAGGATGAGGTGCCACCCACAGAGTATGAGGGCAGTACAGGAAGAGACAGAGATACCTTGTGGGGCAGAGGGAATGAGTGGGGTGAGCATGGGTATCCCCCTGTTCCTGCTGGGCTTCTAGGTGACAGCAAGAGGAGGACTTTGTGTGAGATGGTGGCAGCTGAGCCCCCCTGAGGGCTCAGTTGTCCCCAGGGCTGTGTCACAGGGGTGCTCCAAGAGCTCCTTGGGATGGAGCCTGCATTGGTGTCAAAGTAGGCCACCTTCATTTCTCCTGCAGAGCCATGGTCCTGAGACCCCCTGCAGTATCACATGCTGCTCCCCAAGCCTGCTGCTGGGGACGGGCCACCCCACTGTGGAGGGTCTCCTTTTCACCCATTGCCACCGCTGTCCCCCCATCCCCGTTATGTCCCATGCCTCGGGTGGTCTGATGGGGAGCCTGCTCTGAGCAACCCATGCAGAAACCTGCTGGTCGCCCCAGGGAGGAGGTCTCGGCACAGCCCGTTGCGCCAGGAGGTCGGGCAGCAAAACGCAGCAGCGGCCGCCACACGAGACAACAGAGTAGCCACAGTGCAGAGTGTCATACAACAGACGGCAACATGCAGAGGGACACCGGCTCAGTCCGACAGACCAACAGCCCAACCTGACGCCGAAGAGTGTCTAAAACTCCAGCATGAGCAGACACATTTGCACATAAGGAAACAGCTGGCTTTTAGAGGCAGCAATTTGGAAATTTTTCTCTGGTTACATGAGAGCAGTTTTTACTCCAAAGTGGAAAGCACAAGTTTGACACCAAGGTTGGGTCTTTAACAAACTCCTCTCAGACCTTCACGTCTCTTTTCTAGAGCTGTGTTACTGCTGATGATAACCAGAGACAGCTGTCACTCCTGTGCCGAGGACTACGTCCCGAATGCTAATCGTCACAAACAAAAATCACATGTAGAGAATGTGACACGCATGGCTCTTGGTGAGGTGACACAGTGCCCAAATTAAATTGGGGTGATTGTTTTTAGGCATACAATGACAAACAGGTACAGGAACACTCAGGAACAGGAAAAAAAATAAAAAAGAAAACTAATAAAAAAAGATGTCATCGGTTTCAAGAGGTCAGCACCCGTAAGGTGAGCGAAGCACAGAGAGGAACATCAGAAATCATCCAGGCAAAAAGAAAATGAAAGAAAAATACAGAACAAAAACTCGGTTGCATCTCCCAGCTCATCACAGGACTCCAAGCCACCTCCTGCCTGCCCTCCATGATCCCAGCATCCTTTCAGGTACACGGGATGACTGACTCACTGACTGACTGACTGACTGGTGACGAACATGAGCTATGCATGTACACTGGCAGCTTCGGGATGGGCGTGTGGCAGTCGATGGGATGGCAGAAGAGAGAAAGAGAGAGAAAGAGAGAGGGCAGAATTGTTCTTCTTCCTCTTACCGTATCCTTGGAGGACCTACGTCTCTTGAAGCTGGAGGCCAGGGTGGAGGTGATGGACCTAAAAGTGGCTTTCTTTTTAGGGTCAGGCTCTGCTCTACCACTTTTTCTATCCTAAAATGAATATGTATAAGTGATTAGATCTCTAGTGTGTTGTTTGAAATGCTAAATCTATTTGAACACTGTGCCCCGTGTCATGTCCTTCATTTAGGTGAGAAAGCTACTGGAGGTGTCCTCCAAGGGGCCTCTGTGACCCGCGGCTACAGCAGGGCCACCACACTGCTACAGCTACGGGGCCAGCACGGCGTCTGGAGTGCTGGAAACCCCTGTGGGGAGTAGCCCTGCTCTCCTGGGAGTCTGCGTCCAAGCCTGCACCGCTGACCTTGCTTCCTGGGGATGCTCTGCCCCTGGGGATGCTCTGCCCCTCACTTCCACCGCTAGCCTGGCTAGACCAAGAGGTGAGATGCTGTCGCCTACTGCTAAAAAAAAAAAAATTTAAAAATTTTAAATTTTCTCAGGGCCTTTTTTTCTGAGGCTGAATCCTAGTGCCACAAGAGAGAGAGAGGACTGCATTGAAAGAGAAGTCATTGTATGAATATTCTGTAAAAAAAAAAAGAATGTATTCAAAAATTTCAATGATGCAGTTGTGCAAAGCCGAACGTGGTTGTTGGTGGTGAGTTGTGTGGTGTTTTTTTGTTTTTTTTTT